>JAMBLF010000699.1:0-217559 GCA_030578115.1 Leucoptera coffeella | reverse complement strand
TTTTTATTTATTTATACGTACAACTTACTCGTAACTTGGTTTATTTACTATGTGAGACAGTGTCGTAATCACGATAAATTAATAAGGATATAAATAGCTTTTCATAAATTTAAAATATATTATTAATTTATCGTGATGCGACCCGGTCTTACATAGTTAATAAAATGAGTATAAATCGCGAGTGTTTAAAAATAACTATAACTCGTAACTACCCGTTTAAAATTTCATCCATAATTTCTTATTAATTTCATCTATTCTTTCTTCAATCTACTATCATATATCCACACTTTATAATAACGCTTTATAATTACAGTCGCTAATGTCGAGGGAAAACATCGTGAGGAAACCTGTCTATCCCTCGGGATAGGTAATAGGCAGTGCCTGTATACGGCGATACGGCGATAAGGTGCACAACCTATCATTGGTCGGGTGCTGTCTACTAGAGAAACACGGGCATTGAGTGACCCATACCTAACATGCCTTAGAACTTTCGACTACTTCGCTACAATAATAAAGGAGAAATTACACAAGTCGTGAAGCGTATGTATGTATTTAATAATAAATAAATATTTAGATACGCCTTTTACCGTGTACAATATAAATCTACGTCTTCTCTCTCACACTACACATGCGGTCCCTCCACACTTCTTTCAAAGTGAGGAAATAGATCCATTTGTCACACTCACAATTTAAGTGAAATGTTCCCGCGGGAAATAAATCGCTTTTGTGCCGAAATACAATTTGTTACATTCCAGACATTGTTATGCACTATGTTTTCCTTACATGTTGTTCTGTGTTAGTTTGGGACTTAAGAAGCACGCTAGTAGCTGCAATTCCTCATAAACAATCTTAGGAGACAACGAAATTTCATGATCATTTAACCAATCCTGTGTTAGAGATTTTAAGGTCACTCCTAACCTATGTGTTAACCATCTGGTCAGTACTCTATGTGACAGGTGGTAAGCTGTGTCGCTATTAACAATCATTGGCTACATATGTATTTTTTGATTGAGGACTAGGTAAGTTTCGTCACAATATTTTTTCATTGCCGTAGTTGCTGCATTTCATTACAACATACTACTGCATTTCCGTTGGTACACGCTCTGACAGGACTTTAACCCTCAATCTTTTGATTCTGAATCAAGTTTCCAATAACTGCTTCACAACGAATTTCATAATGCTATATTAATTGCCGTATTGCTTAATTTATGGACATTATAAATTTCAATTATTAAACTACGAGTGCTGAATTTAGATTTTTCTAACAGGTAGGTAACTCAAAAAATAATGAGTAACCTTTATAAAGCCACTACTCACTTACTTTTTTTGTCAGTCTATCTATTAGAATGGTATTTATTACCTTTTATCATTACAAACATTCGCATCGAAAACGGAATATCAATTATAAAAACCTATGAAATAGCAATTAATAAATGTGAATAGTTTCATTCATTTTCATTCTAATACTTATTTATTGCAATTAAATATAATTTTTTACACCTAACTTCCTACACTACGATGGACTATCAACCATAGTTAACTGGTAAATCAACAAGGACATGCTTGACCGGGCTCTTACATACACTCGAGTGCACGGGTAACGGGGCGTGGAAATTCAGTTAATCTGTACACGGAATCTGTTACTCAACTGAGTGCATACTCTGGAGAGAGCCGTTTTAATTATCTTAACGTGCATGATTACTTACATACACATATGTATATATGTAAGTTATTAAATCAGTAATTAGACGTAGCTCAGTTGTTTGAGGCTTGACTCTGTATCAGTGGGTACAGGGTTCAAATTCCGCTTGAAATGAAAAAAAATGAAGTTTAATGAGTTTCTATGTACATTTTCGTAATAAAAATATATTTACGCAATGCATATTACTGTGAGGGAAAACACTGTGAGGGGAAAACATCGTGAGAAAACCTACCTGTACCTGTTTCCCGAACAGGTAATAGATAGTGCTTCTAAAGCGACAAGGTAGTATACATACATACACATTATGGTCGTTTCATGTTATATACATCACGCCCGATTCCTCTCGGCGGTTATAGCTACCTGTAATGTCACCATTTTTATTAACACGTTCACTGCGGTTAAGAGGCATATAGACCTTCTGCATGTTGTGCCCTGCAGTGCGGGAGAAAAATACCGTCGTCTCGCTTCGGTGCGGAGCCCATTAAATGAAAAGTACAATATAAATGAAAGAGATAAATATATGGTTGGGTTTCTATTTAAAAGTACTACTAAACTACCGTTGAAACATTACCAGGAGGTCCTTAGGCCTCTTTCCGCACTGAATGAATATATTTTCTCTTGAGTGCGGTAAGGAGGTCTAAGGGCCTCTTGTTGAAAGAGAGGCATATGCACCCCCTCCCGCATCCTTTTACGTCTGTGATTGATTACATATCGATTAGTGATGCACAGTGCGTAGCAAACAGGACCTTTGCGAAGAAAGTGCGTACATTGCTACCAGAATTCTGCGTACTACCGCTAAATTGTAAAGACGCCAATAGAAGAGTAAAAAAGATAAAAATCTTTCTGCAGGGATTGCAATAAGCCAATGTGCCTGAAATGTTTTTATGAAAGTCATATGTAAATCTTCATAATAATAATTCTTAAAGCATGTAAACAAATATCAATCAAGTTAAACTCCGTGGATCTCTTTATCTATTATTTATTCACTTTTCACAACTTTTTAATATTTCTCATATTGTTTACAATTTCCGATTGTTTACACAATTTTCTCTTGACATAGAAGTCAACACACATTGAAATTTCAACTAAATAGGTTTAGGTATAAAATAATTTCCTCAACAATAATAAACGTTTTAGTAGTATCGATAATTTGCAGTTTTCATTGTGCACATCACTACGATTGCTTCAAATGTACCTTTCGTTCAGTGCGTTATGAGGTCCTTAAACCTCTCAACTATTTTTTGTTATAACTCTGAAACTTGTCATCGGAACCCCGGGCGAAGCCAAACTAAGATAGTGTCAACCCTTCCCAATAGATATAGACAAAAATAATTTAAAAAAAATTGAATTTCGCTGAAAAATAACCATCTCAAATATCCATTTCAATGAAGGTCGAAAGGCCTCAATCCGCACTGGTGGAATGATACAGGGTACGGCTTAAAGGCCTCCTATAGCACTGAATGAAAGTATGCTAAATATTTCGCCGCAGCGAACTTGTTAATATGTCGTCTATCTGACTGTAAAGTACATAAGTGTATATATATGTATAATTTAGTGCATTGAGCTCTATCCTTAAAGTCTGGCATGGCGAGATGAACGACAGTTAGTTTTTATTCAATTAACGACCCTGAATAGTTTAATTATTAGAGTAATAAACTATTTTTGTTAAAAGTACCTATCATATTCGAATATTTGTGAGGAGATATATAGATGTCGATTAACTGAAAGAATAGACTGAGAAAATAGTTGCCTCAACAGGAAGATCATCAGAAGAATCTGGGTATGTATATTATAAGTAGATATGTTATATGCATATGTAAAAACAAAACTAATAATTAAGAAAACAAATGTCAGTATACATAATACTATAATAACTCATAACTCATAGTTAAAAAGCAATTGAAAAAAGAATACTTAACGACGTTATTCTTTGAAAAATGCACAAAAGAGAAAATGAAAAGGATGCAACTTTGGCGAACTAAGATCATTATAAAACAAACTTCAGCCCGAGGTTTCGCTACTTCAATGCAATTCTCTCTCGCAATATTGTTTCGAACGAACTATTTGTTTCCTGCAAGTCTGGGACTCGGTTGGTGTTATCAGCTGCTTTTTGTTTATACATCTCGCTACATATGTATATACATACTTAGTCATTACGCTGGTTTGATGTAGAGGGGTAGGATTACGGATTTGTTCCGATCCTGCCAAACCTCTTTTACTATATCGATCATCTCATATACATAAGGTGGTTATAGGTACTTCTAACGAAAAATTATTGATTCCGTCATATCATGTCTAAATACTTTCGCTTCATTGACTCTCACGTATCTCCTCATACACCCTCGGTGGTTATAGATACTTCGAACGTCACCCTTTTTCAATAAAGCGACATATAAAAAAAATAGTTATGATGTGTGTTATAAATGCATATAACACAAGAATATTCAAGAAAAGGTTACAGGTTTGTGTGGGACAGATGGGGATCCAAGATATCTGCCTACCTCTCTACATGAAAACGGGTCCGATGTATATGTATGTCTTTTATCGTTTTATACACACACACAAAGTCGCCTTTAACAACATGCCTATTTATATGCCAGACTATCACTAAACAATACTAAATAAAACATGTAAGGCCAAATGAAAACACGTTCACTGAATACTAAACTACCCTTAATGCCAAAACAAAAGGGGTGATTAATTCAAGACGAAATTAAGTACCTATTTGTATTCTTAGTCTGTAACTAGACAAACGCGTTCACGACCATTTAACCTAGTGGGGAAGTCACAGGTTCAGGTTAGTTTGCAATTGCGAAGGTAGTATTCTATGGCTACCTCTAACCCACGTGTTGACCAGGTAGTCAGTACTTAATGTGACAGGTGGTAAGCCATGTCGCCATTTACAAGCACTGACCTGTTCGGGAACAGGTATGTTAACGATGTTTTCCCTGAATCCTTTAGTGGCTTCTTACGACAATATTTATGACTAGCTGATGAGCTAGTTAGCAGTTCTTTTACGACCCAAACTAGAGGAGAGCAAATAACTGTCAAAATTTTGTTATACTTTTTGGTTTAATCACCTGTATGACATTGATTAGATATGTGTATAGTTTTTTAAGTTATCAGCGTAGCTTTTTATGTTATATGTGAATTCCTAATTTTTTATAGATAAGGTAGATTATTAGCACATTGCTACATAAGAATATAAAACTAACTATTTAAACTTTAGTCCCTTTTAACGACTAGAATAGCTTGAATATTTATTACAAAAATACGTATGTAGTTTATTTTTCAACCAGATTATATCAAGAAGGTTGTATTCTCTGACGGAATTGAATTTCGTAGTACAAAGGCTTGCGCGGAGGTTTTCTTTCTGCTACGGTTGCTACGATTGTCTGAAGCCCGTCTTCATACTACGGATATTTCTTTGGAATTTATCGGGAAAGGAAACAAATTTAAATGATAAAGAATACATATTCAAGACTTGTTTACCCACAGGTATTTGTAGAACTTATTTAGTCAAACGGCCATATTTAACCTCCTTCACATCCAATATAATAATAACTTTAATATTTTAACAATATATTTAATACTGATCAATAAACGTAATGATAATATATCCTACGGGGTAGTCAGAGATTTGGATATCCAACGCTACCACATGTTTTGATAGCCACCAAGTATCTTTTTAATAATTTATGGATATAATCGAAACAAAAGGAAAATGTGTAATGTAAGATTATATGACAAAGTACGGAATAGTATGATTTGTGAGCGTTGTGGTATGAAAGAAGATGTAGTGACGAAAATAGAGTATGTTGAGGTATTTTTGGGCACATGGAGTGGATGGATGATAGGCCGCGTGGAAAATATACCGATCAAATTAGAAACAGTCTTCTCAAGGCGGGTATACGCAGCGTGAATAATTAAAGAGCGTGTATGAGAAGGTTAATAGGTGTAAGTAAAGGTAAGATTTGTCAGGCCCGTTCTAGGTGGCGATTGATAGTCTATTCCTATCCCCTTGGGATGTAGAAACGTGAATATGTGTATGTATTGAAGCAAAAGTGTTTCTTATAAGGATTCAGACAAATGGATATCAATAGTCTCTGCCTATACTATAGGGAATCTAACATGATGTGAATCATCATTGTATAAAACAAAGTCGCTTTCTCTGTCCCTATGTCCCTTTGTATGCTTAAATCTTTTGATGCGGTTTTTTCAATAGATAGAATGATTTAAGAGGAAGGTTTATATGTATAATAACATCCAGTAAATAGTGGAGTAGGCTATATATTTTATACCCGTGCAAAGCCGGAGCGGGTCGCTAGTGTATATATAAACATATGACTCTTAACTCCCACCTTACCCTCAAAGCCTTATGAAAACAAGGCAATCTAACAGATTCCCGATCGGATTTAGTTCGTTTGAAGCGGATTCAATTTGGTCTACAAAGGCGCGCAGGGGATTTTGTTTCTGCTACGCTTGCTCCAATCTTCACGCGATGTATTAGATTTTGTTACACGGGTAGAAGGTTAAAGGTTAGAAACTCGGGTAAATAAAAGCACCATAGTAATTTTTAGCATTATTCTTCATTATGAGCATACGAAACTTTTTAGCGTATACATTATGTATGAAATTTTGTTTGCTAGCCCAATATTCTCCAATCTTCGCTATCCTATAGTCATCTTCACATGTCGTAAAGAACGACAGCTAGTTGACAGTATTTTACGTTCCAGAATATCAAGGTACAGAGATAACACTTCTGAATATACATGGCAATAATAAGAACAAACAATTAGGTGATGAAGCAAAGCTTGCTCCAATCTTCACGCGATGTATTAGATTTTGTTACACGGGTAGAAGGTTAAAGGTTACGTGTTAGGGTATGAGGGTGGACAGAGTTGTGAAGAGACTTAGTGGAGAGTTTTGAAAGCTATTGTAGTCGGTAAATTTAAGTTAGACTGGATTTTAATTATGTGGTAGTGTTATACATATATAATATCACGCCGGTCTTTCTTTGAGAGTGTTATGATCACGGATTCCTAACTTTATATAGATTTTAGTGTCTGGACTGTTTGCTAAGCCTATTTCTAATAAATTTATTCTATTCCTAAAACCTAAATTATCTACTACGACATTTATAATAAGGAATCTACGCACCAAAGTATAACAGGGCCATTTAAGAAGAATGTATGTTTTTGTCTTTTATTTTAATGTCTGTATCAATGTAAATTAAGATTTTTTATCTCAGATGTTTTCTTATCTCCATTTCAATGCTAATTTTATTTTTATCTAGGAAATCTTCATGGTTCCGTTGACAACAAATTAGCCTAAAGACAGACACATTACAATCTTTAGCCCTTACGGGGTAGTCAGATGTTTGAGTGTTTTTCATTTCACCGTACTACTCAGTACATTTTAAATGTGTTTTTATTGCAAAAATTTACAAAAACAAAACTTATTATTTTTGTTATTTCCATAGCTACCATCTCCAGGATTTGAACCCTAAAAACTAGATATTCGCAACCTAATACAATATATTCTATAACCTATTCCCTCCATACTACATTCAGTCCACGTATCATCTTAACAAGAGGGTTATTGTTTCGGGTCGCGAGGCCTCGCGTGCCTCTTTCATTACTACGGTCTGATGGGCTGACAACCCCCGTGTTTATTATGTTAAGCCTATGCTGGTTTGGGATTGATTGAATGTAACTATGTGATGTATATAAAATCTAACTGTATCGTATTATTTTATGGAGTAGAGATAATCAAAGTTCAGTTGTTAATTATAATTACAGTTTTTTTTTTCATGTTGTGCGTATTTTAACAAGGATTATATGTATATTATTTACTAATTAAATAACCTAGTTTCTAATAATTATATCTAGATGATTGTGTTTCTTTATATGATCGTGTTATGTTTGTGTACGTTCATTAATAAATAAAATAAAATTATATTTAAAGGAAGAGTACTAAGAACTTATCACAAATTTTCCATAGTAGTGATATCTCTATTTAGATTTACACGTGATCTCTGCCTTCTCCTCTACAGCGAATCAGGCGTGATATGTATGTATTTACGCGATTATTGAATAGCTATAATATTTCTGCGGTTTAACTAATAAAGATGATAAAAGGAATGAAAATGCGTGACTACGAGTATGTAAATACTGATATACACAATATGTATCCTAAATAAGAACTCAACACCTGTCATATTGTGTACTACTTACCTGGTCAATACATGGAACCGAGGTGGCCATAAAATTGATATCTTTGCGATTGCGGAGATGGAAACCTGGACCTCTGACTACCCCGCAAAAATTCGTGTTTTTATTTATTTTTTAAAATTTTATTAAAGTTTGTTTTTAGCATTTTGTCTTAAAGAAGTTGTTTTTAGCTAAATTTATGTTAAGTTTCTTACAAGACTAGTTATTAGCTCTAATTATTTTATAATGCATTCGGAATCATATACATGTGTACATTCACGTCTATTAAAACCTTTAAAGATGGACAGAAACTCGGACGAATAAAATAACCATGGTATATTAACATATAGCATTAATATTGAGGTTGCAATGATGCATGAAACATTGCTGGCAGCTTACTAGCCCAATATACTCCGATCTTCTCTATCCCACAGCCATCTCCGCATATCGGAAAGAACGACAGCTAGTTAACATTCTTTTTACATCCCAGTTTAGCAAAGTACCGAGCTGACAATTCTGAATATACATTGCAATAATAAGAACAAACAATTCGGTGATGAAGCGATATTATTTCGTCTCATTCGAAGCGTGAACCGGAAGCAATAATGAGCGCCCTACACTCCCGTCCCGTTCTCTTTTGATGTTTATCTGAAGGCCCTTTACTTAGGGGGGGATACACGGTCGTTATTTTAAAAGAAAAAGAAAAGTATGTCTAAGATAATGTGTTTTTGAGAAAAAGATGTTTTTTTGCGGTTAAATGGCAACCAAAATGCTTTTACAAATATGACTACGAAATAAAATAAATAAAAATAGAAAGTTATACTGTAGACTTTTGAGGCTATTTTGAGTATCCGAGGTTCTGTTGAGTCCAATTACGATTGAAAGTCGTGAATATATTTTGCATGTGACATTAATTAAGCAATAATATATCATATTAAATATATAATATTAAAAAAATAAGCAATGAAATACATTTACCCTTCTCAATATGTAAATTAATTCTTAAATTGTAAATTATTTAATCGACTACACGTACAAAAACCTCTGAAATATTAATGTGTACCAATATATCGTGACAAAATATCTAAGCCGCTATAGCCAAGAAGGAAAGACCACGGACTTTATATTAGAGGTCATAGGTTCGAATCCCGTACGTTAAGAGACATGGCTGGGTGCTGTATTTTTAGTGAAACTAGCTTTGCCTCAGTGCCTCATACCTAACATGCCTTCGAAGTTTTGGAAATAGGCACTCAAGCGTCTGATTACCCCCACCATAGTAAAAAGGGAGTGTTTATACTATAGGATATTTTTTAATATATTTTAATATAGGATATTTTATAGTCGTGAAGCATATTATTCCCCTTTTCATGTAACCAGACCTTAAGCGAAAAGGAAAAGGTCTCTTAAAGTGTCTCCTTAAATTGGTTTCATTTTTCCAACTGCTTTTTGTCTCTTCCCTAATCTATTACGCAGTAGGACGAAGAGAATTCTGCAAACTCACTCTCAGGGACAAATAACAATAATGCGATGGACCATTGTAACCTGATTGTTCCAATTTCTCATTCATTTTAAAAGTAATAATGTGATAATTATTATTGATTTCGTAGCGGTCAAGGAACAAAATAAAATGTAGGTAAAGAACTGAAATCAATTCGGTGACTAAGAGTCAATGAAATAGCGTTATACTTAATAATCAATCACCGTTATCAAATACGTATGTAATGACTGCTAGGATTATATTGCATGATATCACTATTATTTCAAATCTATATCACCATTGCGAGGGCATTTCAACCTTAAATGTAATTTAGAACGCAAGTTAAATGGTTCCTGAACTTAACACATTATTATTGTTTTAAACCTGGAACAATAGGCTAAGCTAGACGAAAATTTATTCAATATCTAGTATACTATATAAGGTATAAAAAGACAAACGCCTTCACGACCATTAACTATAGCGGGGTAGTCAGAGGTTAATAAATCTATGGCCACCTCAAACTCACGTGTTGACCAGGTAGTTAGTACTCAATATGACAGGTGGTAAGCCATATCACGATTTACAAGCACTAACAAGTTCGGGGCACAGGTAGGATTCCTCACAATGTTTTCCCTCACCGTAGTACTCGATGCATAACGCAAATGTACATAGAAAAACATTAAACTTCATTTCCATTGATAAATGCTCAGGCGGGTTTTGAACCCAGTACCCACTGATACAGAGTCCAGTCCCAAACAACTGAGCTACTCTGAATAATTATTATTTGACATTGACGACCTCCGTGACGCAATCGATTAGACACCTGAACGCTAATCGTGATCGTCCCAGGTTTTATTCCCGGTGGAGGCAGAGTAAGAACTACGCTTTTCTACTGCCTTCCAGTCTGGTCGTTGATTATAAATGCTATATATGTATTTATCTATACATTATGTATACATTCCTTAAATATACGTTGCCTAGTACCCTTAACACAAGTCTTAAATGTACTTACCAAGGGACTAGTTCAATTGGTGTAATATTGTCAAAATATTATTCTTATTAACATTATAAGGTTCTAGTTCAGTCCCAGATTGCATGGGGCTTAGATATGCCATTTGGAGGAGCTCCGCAGCTGTCAGGCTTTCCTTAAGGCATTGTCAAGATTTCTTCTCGAGGATTCCACGGAGTGGGGAGGCTTATTGCAGGGTCGGAGCTGCGTTTACATTGGCCGCGGTGCGTTTACCTTTGTATAATTTTTATATATCCTTAAATTAGTTTACTTGTAGTAATAGTTTTATTGTCATTGTTTTTTTGTATCTTTATAACTAAGTCATAACTTAATGTTACGTAGGAGCGGCCACTCGATACGATATTGTATAATTGACTTAAAATAAAGCAATAAAGGATTTTTATTTTATTTCTTTTTTATTATAAGGTAGTAATAAAAGAATAGTAAATTTTGTCTGTTAATAGTGTTATAAGGGAAAGTTGCATTTTGAAAGAAGATGTAGTGACTAAGATTGAATAGGGCATGCTTTGATGGTTTGGACATGTAATGCGGCTAAATGATAGCATATTGACAAAAGGAATATGTGCGAGTGAAGTGAACTACACAATATGATAGTCAGATATACGCCATATTGAAAAAGAGTGCTGTTAATAGTACCTATAACTGCCGAATGTTTTTGGGTAGGTGTATGAGTGTCATTGCAGCGAAAGTTTGTCAAAGGGACAGATGGGGATACTCTGCCTACATCTCTACAGGGTATCAGGCGTGATGTGATACTTCTTAGCATATTAATTTGAAGAGAGGAATATATAAGACTTAATATTCCATTAACTGCAAAACCGTTAGTCGCCTCTTACGGCAGGTTGAGAGGTTACATTGTTATTAAGTCTCATACTTACACAGACAATCAACCTCGTACATTTTGATTTCTATTTTCTAAGCAATACTCCACACATTACATTACTTTATACTCTTACTAGCGACCCGTTCCGGCTTCGCACGGGAATAAAATATATAACCTACTCCACTATTTAATTGATGTTGTTATGCATATAAACCTTCCTCTTGAATCATTCTATCTATTTAAAAAAACCGCATCAAAATCCGTTGCCTAGTTTCAAAGATTTAAGCATACAAAGGGATAGGGACAAAGAAAGCGCCTTTGTTTTATAAAATAGTGATTTGAATGTTACAGATATAATATGCATGTTGATATATTTACTTGTTGATCTCTGCCTACTCCTGCAGGCAAACAGGCATGATGTGTATGTATTATTACTTGTATATACTTCATGCAGACAACTCACTCCTTGTAAACGCACTCCCACGGATCGACAATTGGCTCGCTTTTCTGACCATTGTTGGTGAAAACGTAGTTCACCTCAACCACTGTAAGTTATGTAAGTAACAAGGCGTTTCCTTTATGATTCTCATGTAACTTGATTTGTTATTGAAATGTAGACAGATAAGTCATTTACCTTCGTACTTAGCATATTGCTAGCGGCGATACAACATATGTACATACTTATACAATATTATACAACCTATGACTATTATGGAATATTATGATAGTTATAACCATTGTTGCGATAATCTTAATTTCTTAATACCACGACTAACCAGGTAGCCATCATTATTACTGGCACTGGACGCATCATACCCTATTTTAATGGATGTTTCAATAATCTTAAGGAATATGGAGTTTTATATATATATACTTACTTACTTAATATATCACGATTTTTTTTTTAAATAAAATATTCCTTTATCAAAACAAACAACATTTTATCATCACCCAAACAAACCATATTATTTATTACATCTTTCCAACCTCATTTAACTAAACCATACACCTGATTACTACTCGCAACATCTACAATGACAGGTTCATGCAACTGAGCCGCGTCCTGAAGCTATCCGGTCTAGAATACTCGGCTGTCTACTCGCCTCAAAGCCTTTTGTAACCACCTTATTTACAACAAGAATTACAAGCGAGCAAACCTCTGTACTACGAAGCTTAGAGCCTGTGTATTTGTAGAGGAATTGTAAAGGTTTAGATTTCAGCCAATAGTAGTGAACATTGTACACTGCCTCTGATAGTTAAAAAGGCATACGTACATACATATATTCATCGCTCACGGGATAGACAAAGACTATCGATCGCCACCTGGAATGATCCTGACAAATCTCCCTTGCTTCACTCATTTTTAACACCCTCAGCTCCAGTGTATCATTTTCGCACTAAATTCCGGAGGAAATCCTTTTACAGAAAAAATTTGGCAGCCTAAGGTTTAAAAGTTGAGTTTCATCAGTTCTGTGATTGGCGTTAAAAGGTGTATCTTATACTTTTACAATTTTATGTACCTTGCTTAAATTCTTATTTTCGGTAAGGAAAAAATAAGTATCTAAACTTTTAAATCCATTTTAATGATGTATTACAAATACAAATCTTCAGCCAGCCTATTGTTCGGTAGTTTTCAATTGCCTCTAGTCCCTTAATCTTCTCCTACCACTTATCAACTAACCAACATTAAGAAACCAACTTTGTTATATTATGAGGTTCTTTAATTCAAGTGATAAGCGGTATGATGATCGCCGTTTACGAACACATTGTATAAGAAGTTTGTACATAGTATTTTTTGTCGCTAAGTTTATCAAAGCATTCATAGATAATCTCGATACTACCTAGAGAAATATTCCAAAATTGGCAAACATATTAAAATTTTAATTCGTAAAAAGGGGCCCGGGGCCAGCATACGGCGCCACACCTCTTTTCTCCATCAAATTATTGTTTTCCGTTTTGATTTCTGTCTTCGTTGGTCTTGTATCTTTGTGAATTTGATTTTATTGTATTTTTATCGATTCGATTCGACGTAGCTCAGTTGTTTGGGGCTTGACTCTGTATCAGGGGGTACAGGGTTCAAATCCCGCTTGAGCATGTACCAGTGGAAATGAATTTTAATGAATTTCTATGTACATTTTCGTAATTAAAACACATTTACGAAATGCGTCGAATACTACGGTGAGGGAAAACATCGTGAGGAAACCTACTTGTTCTCCGATCAAGTAAATAGTTATTGCTTGTAAATGGCGACATGGCTAACCACATGTCACATTTAGCACTGACTATCTGGTTAACACGTAGGTTCAAGGTGTCCATAGAATTACTTCCTTTGCAATAGCGTAGATGGAAACCTGAACCTCTGACTACCCCGCAAGGGTTAATGGTCGTGAATGCGTTTGTATTTTAGTATTTTTATCTTAATGCGTAAAATATTGTCTTATAAGTACAATCTCAATCATTCACTCATTTCCCTTTGCTGTCCATAGTTGATAAACACTAAAAAAATAATCTTAGACCGACACATTGGAATTGAAAAAAAAAAGTATTTTTAATTTGCATACATTTATTGATAAGGTACACTGGTATAAACATTGTCATAAAAATCGCTTAACGCTATTACAATACCATGGCATACGTCACTATTTTACGTAGTATAAAAACCTTTATAGTTAACGCTACGAACGTAACAGCTTATACTACGAGAGACTACGAAAAATGAGATCGTTTGATATTGCACAAAACTTGGCAGATATACCTACCACTAATATTATATTTAATATAAATCGTTCTTAATACTATAATACTTATTTTATTTACAATTTTTTATATTAAATGATTTGTTATAAATTAAATCGAACTTATTGTAGTATAAATTTAAAAAAAAACAAATACTATTATATAAAAATTGACAATAAATAATGTCATAAAGAAATTAGTAATACATTTTGTATTTAAACGACAAAAACATTTCATGAACACAACGAAATAATAACACTTAATACTTCTCAAATACACATCACAAAAGGGAGATTAACCCATAATATTTACATTAAACAAAACGTAAATATTTGTAAATTAACACAACCTTTAATTCTTAATTAATATTGGCAATCATTTTGTTAGTACAGTTACCGTAACATATAGTTCAATTATTTTACAGAATAGTCAGAGATTTATTCTAAGGATATTTTAAGGGTAGGCAGATATTTAAGGTCACATTGAACCCATTTTATTACCAGAAGGTCTGTATCTATCTGGATTAGTTTTCAATACACTACTGTTCACAAACACTGAATATAAAGATGATAGGTAGCTATGATAGGATCTTCACAATGTCTATTCTTTAAAAACTTCTGTTTTGAAAGACAACCATATTTCTTTTAAAACAATTTATGCCAACACAATTTCTATTGATAATAGTTAATCGTAATTTCTCTGATTACACTATGCAACAAATTAAAAAAAAATTCACTGGGTTGACAGTATGTTATTATGATTCACCATCTTAATACTGTTTGTAATATTGAATAATGCGAATCATCACTCGGGGTATCAGTAATTTTTTTGGTGTTGCAAAGTGTTATTTATAGAATTTAATTACAAAATTCTACCCTTTCAGTATCTAAAATAAATCCCTTATAATGTATATAAATACATCGTCCCGTGCTAGCTGGAACTTAAAAAGAATGCCATAACCTGCCATTTGTCCCAGCATTTCGTAAGAGTTGACTTAGGGAACAGGAGTCAATGGAATGTTTTTGGGGATAGGCTAGCAACCTGTCACCAATGTATTTTATGCTAAAAAGTGGTCTAACAGATAGATAATAGATATCGCCAAGGTTCTGTCATTCTCGAAAGGAATTAAAGAACTTGAAAGAATGTATGTATAACATATCATATTACACTTTATTACTAAGTAGATATGAGAGAAAATTACAGGGTTATCTAGGGTTTGATGTAAAGAAGTCATGATTTATTCTGGGGCAATATCTACAATTGCTTTTGTATCAGTCTTCCAACATTTACTTTGTAATCGTATACAACTATAGACTAGAATTATTATGAAAAAGACTTTAATGATAATATTACCTCGAATAACAGTACATAAATTGTTATCTTTTTACACTGTTTTATTTGAATTTGAATATGGTATGTTATAATAAAAAAAAATGATAGAAACATTTATATTATTTATCATGTTTTCCTAATATTATTAAAAAAGAGGCTTTTTCATCCCAGAGAGTTTTATATAAAAACTCATTTTGTCAAAATGATATTGTAGTTAGTTACACTTGAACTTTGTCGAGACATAATATAAACTAATGTTAGAGTAGTACGATGTATAAATTCATTATAAATGCGTAAATATTGATATTATATATACAAAAAGTTTGGACTTCATTTTTGGTGTATGTTTTAAATTATCTTTATTTAATTATCTTGATATTAGTTATACAAAGTTGTCAACATATTTACATAGATGGTGTTCGATTACAGTTTAAACTTGAATCTATTCGTTTATGGTATGTTCGTATAGTTGGCAAGGTCCTTTCCACTCTTGTATGCTGAGGTGACTATGGGGTCCATGTTCTGGTATTCCTTGCCTGATCTAGGCCTTAAGGTGTTCGTTGGAGCCCGCCCACATCTGAACAAAAGAGATACGAACAGTTTATTAAATAGGAATATAATAATATTCATCATATAATGGCAAAGGAATTACTTTTCGACCTTATTTGATAACGAATATTTCGTGAATAGCTACTGTTTTATCACAGTTAATATCTTTGTTTGTCTCTGAATTTGGAGTTTTACTTAATCGGAATTGGATTACAATTACACGAAAAGAAAAAATGGTGATGTTAAGCGATTCTTGAGTCAATAAATCACCACAGTGACAATTAGTATGTGATGTTGTCATTTACAAGTAATGACTTTTTACGTTCATTAAATAAGTAGGATTCCTTATAATGTTTTCCTTCACCGTAGTAGTTGATGCTTTACACAAATGTATCTCAGATCGTTATCATACAAGTAGTTTTGTTTACCTGAGATTGACACTGCATCGGACGATGAAGACGACATGGACAGGGTTTCGATGTAGTCTGACATGTCTGAAGTTCCACTGGACATGCTGTGATTGTCTACCACACCTGCTAAAACAAATATGTATTAGTTAATGTTCAGAATAATTTCGTTATAAATTGTATTCCTAAATAAATCCGCCTCATATTATTGGTGCTTGATATCCATAACAATATTTAAAAAACAATTGACTTATTATGGAGTTCAAAAAGAAAACTTTCTATAAGATACGCGTAATTTAAAAGGAGAAGCCAAATAGACTTAGAAATTAATTGGTTTATTATCCACCATATTCATTTATATTTAAAAATAATTGCATAAACAAATGTAGATTCAGGGAGACAACAAAATGATAAGTGCTGTAAATATATCTTATATTTGAAACAGAACTAGGTATGAATATATCTTAATATAGAAACACAATAATCATCACTAGCAACTTACCTTTCATTTGCCTTGGAGGTAAAACAGGTACTTCTGCCTCCGCCGACGATGATTTTGCCGAAACAGTCGCATTCTGCTGACACACACTCATATCTCTTAGAGGATCTGATGATTTAGACTTCCGTGGCAACGATGGACTGGCAACCGTTGATCCTTTTAACCGCTTATGCACCATTGGGTTTTGGAACTTAGCGTACCTCATTTGATGGAAATCAAAATCTGTTATTTCATTACCAAACTGTTTTAGAGAAAAACTTGACACTCCAGAATCGTTTGAGCTAGAAGAATCCCTGTTACCATTGATTTTGAAAGGAATAGCTCCGTTGGATTTATCATCATTTGCATCACATTTGTTTCTTAAACAAAACTGGTTTTGTGATTTTTCTAATCTTGAAATCTTGCTATCTGACTTCGAAGAACTACTACAGTCAAAATCTTGCATTTCACTCCGGTTTTCACTATCCATTATAATAGTCCTCAACGTTTCAAGAGACGAAGATACTCCCTCACTAATACTGCTTCCAGTTTCTTTAACCTCTTCAAGTAACCTTGAAGAATCTACTGAACAAGATCGGTTTTGTAGCATATCGTGTTTCTTACAACAATGATGGACTATAGTTTGACTATCACTTGTATTAATAACTGGATGGCTCAAAGACTTTTCAATTGCACTGCAAGTCTTGTTGGCTGGGTGATGTAGACTGTATGACCAATGGGGGTTCGGAGACATGGATATATAACCGGGACATTTTCTAGAGTCACCACAAGGTTTGTTCATATTTGAAGGGTCCATTAGTAGGTACTCATCACTTTTATTCTCTCGTAAACTCCCACATTTCTTTTGACCCTGACAGTGAACGCATGTTTTACATAAACTATTTTTACTGTTAGTTCCATCTCCATTATTTTCACTACTTATTGATGCCGTTGGTTTTGCTGAGGTACTTTCTTGCTGTGTTGTATTTGTGAAATCGAAATTTTCATAGTTCATACAAGCATTATTTTCGGTATTATTTGAAGGGTCAATATTCTCATAGTTTGATAGAATATCTCTTTCCTTACTAACCAAGCTTAGGTTAGAATCTTTATCTGAGAAATTACTGCTTTGTCTATTAGATTTTCTTGTCATATCAACTGTAGCATAAAGAGCAGACTGCTCAAGTTCTGCAGGGTTTACAATTTCCGATGTTATAATCTGGCCTTTATTGGGCCTCTTGCAATATGGTAAATTTATGAAACTATTAGCCCATTGAGTCACTTTTTGGCACGGACATTCACCAGGTTGTGTGTCATCTTCGCACTCAACTACAACAGGTTTCTTAGAAGCAAGTTTTAAGATACAGCCACACTTTTTCTTCACGATGAGTGACTGTTTTGAGGCATCTTGAGTCAAACTTGATATTTCGTTGCCCAATTTTCGTCGCATAAGTTTTGGTGTATCGTATAGTTCTGCTTTGGTATCCGTCTGTAAAAATCAAAATAAATATTATATATTTGTATTATTGCATTCTAAAACAATTTTAATTATAAATGACTATTTGGTAAAAAGTGGACCAACGAATCTATTCAGTTTGTTAATTATAAAGGACTCAAAAATTCTAATTATTTTGCATTGGATTCGAGTTGTAGGTTATAACTTATTACATGCACGTGTTATAACTAATCAGTATTAAATAATAAAATATCAGTAGGTATAAAAATTTTAATTGTAACATAATGAATGTAATTTAATAATGTCTTACCTCATGCTGTATTGGTTTCGGTACGTCCATAATTTTCGTAAGGTCCTACTTTAGGATTCTTACTTGCTCCATTCTCTTTGCTTGGACAAGTGCAATGTGGAAATGACCTTGGTAAATTAGGGTTATAATTCTCTAAATGCTGAGGCTTCGGTGGCCGATCAGGTGGTTTGTCTTTACACTGACACGTGAGGTTCAAATGCTTTCTTATACTCCTTGGTGTCAAATAGCCTGTATCATTGAAAGCGTCTTGGCTTGTTTCTACTGGGTCCATAGTCCAAGCAGGTTTGAAGGAAGTTTCCGGACTCAAGTTAACGTTAACCATCCTGGATTCTACACCGACTTTTGACAGGCAGTTAGCACATCGCTCCAATGTGACTAAATCTGACTTGTCCCAGGGATATTCATCAGATTTGCTTGAACTTCCACATCTTCTTTCGTCAGAAGTCCAGAATGGAGCCACGTGATCTGGGTCTTCGATGAAGAAGTTTTCCTCGTATAGTCCACTTGCTGTATCCAAAATTTCCTGGTCGATGGAATTGAAATCTGAGAGTCTTGTGTCTGGTCTGGTGTTGTTGCTGTTTTCTCCTGAAAAAATAATCAAGTATTAGTTTTAATATCATGAGTTTGTCAGTAGTGTCTAACACCCTAATAATACCCGCAGAAACCCACTGAAGACATTAAAAAGAACCTTATTAATGTGCTTATTGTAGTTTTAGAGACTGACGTGATAACATAGGTATCATACCATTGAACCTGACCTATTATAATAATAATCTATTCAGACTGAACTTACAACAAAAGAAAAGAAAAATAAACATATGGTCTTGTAATATTATTACCTAAGCTTTTCCTTGAGTTTCCAGGTCGTTGTAAAGACAAATTCCCGTTAACTGCCATATCAAAAGCATCAGTGATATCTTGAGCTTGATCCGTGATGAGGACATGTAGACCTTCCCCTTTACCAGAAAGGGAACCACCTTCGAAACAGAACCTTCCCTCCATGACTCCATAGCGCCTGAAGAATTCAAAGGTATTATTTATTATGATGCATTAGTTATCTATAGCCTATATTAGGACAAAGATATAAATATTATAGTCTTAGTCTCTTTGCAAGACGGAATCTTGGAAATATAATATGTTTTTGGCAATCTTAATATTAGATGTTAATGTTTAGATAGTAATGATTCGGAATATTATTGATGAATATTATTGATATTAGTGATCATTCTATCAAACCTTGTTAGCAAATTCGATGCTTTGTCCAATAAATTGATTAATCTGTTCCTTAGTCATCTCTTACGAGAATACAGGAAGAGAAGTAGTCCGATGAAATGTTTTCAGAATTTTGAAAATATCAAAAGTTTTTCAGAAACCAATAGTCACTCAAATACAAATTTATATTTAATAACGAAACTTATCGATACAATACTTACCGTAAATGCGCTAGCTCCCACAATCCAAGCAAACGAGGCGGCAGACCCGATGTAATAGCGAACCTTCTCCCCTGAATATGCAACCTACCGGGCCCTGGGGGCAACTTCTTCGAACTCCCACCGATCATCACCAGAAACTCTTTCGAAGTCCCCAGCTGATTCCCCACTTTTACTTGCCAGGAAATGAGTCTCTCTCTACTTTCGAATGCGAGTACCACGATGACATCCTGACAGATTATGGCGATAGTGTTGGACTCCTTGTCCAGGGTGAAGCCTGATTCGAAGCCTATGAAATGCTGGAGTGAAAGAGAAGCTTTGGTCTGGCCTTTCTTGAACCGGTCCCTGGGTTCGCGGTAGAGTTGCAGGTGGAGGCAGTCTGGAAAAGAAGAAAAGGTAGCAGCTGTAGTATGATGTTTGTTTAAATAATTTTTAGACAATTAAAATAATAAATTTTTGTAAAAAAAGTTGTAAAAAAAAGTAAAATAATAAAATTACATCCTATTAATGTTTGTGAACAAATAGGTCATTCTAGTGAAAATAATATTATGTAGTCTTTTATACTTGAAACCAAAAATTTTTTTTTAATTTTTTTAGGATAAAACCACCATCTGTGCTAGCATATACTCAAGAAATAGCTCATTCTACCCATTATCACTTATTCACATTTTACAGAACAGTAGTATATATCTTTTCTTTTATATTTGCATCATTTACCACATTGTTTATACTTTAATAAAACATATTACTTAACCAATTCACCATCTCAAAAACTAAAACACCTACATGCTCACCTCAAAGCACCGAAACAAAGCCGCAACTTCGTTACAAGCTTTTAACTAGTTACCATTCGCGATCCGTACTTAGGAAACTCTTAGGTTAACTTATCTGCAATTTCCTACCACCTAGTTAAGCTACCTAAGTTGTTTTAGTGTCAGAAAACACCTCTGCTTAAAAGTTGGAGGCTTTCACTTGAATTCTGCCGCAGGTGCTGAAGGCTCCACAAGTTGGAATTAGTTTCGACACTACGCATCGGGTTGCTCAAGTTTTCAGATTCGAAGTTTTCAGTGGGGTTGCGAAGAAATAATTTCGGATTTGCAGGTTGCGGAACTTTAATACGGTTTCGCGTTTCTGAAGTGCTCGGGAATGAAATCAGCTGTAATTTTATGTATTTACAAGCAATATCAAATAATTTTCCATATTTTTATTTTTCCAGAAGTTTCATTACATTAAACATAGATCGCACTGTAATTATAATTTTTATATTTATATAATATTCTTCGCTCCTATTAGTAACAGGCTGATGTTATATAGCCCAAAGCCTTCCTCAATAAATGGCCTATCTAACACAAAAAGAAGTTTTAAATTCGAACCAGTAGTTCCTGAGATTAGCGCGTTCAAACAAACAAACAAACTCTTCAGCTATATAATATTACCATGGCTGCTGCAACGTAGCCGAAACGTCTGGTTAATAAAGGTAACTTTATTGTATAAAAACTTAAGCGATAAGTCCCTTTAGTTATTAATCATGAGTATAAATCGCGAATCTCTTAAAACTATAATTTATTATATTAGTATAGATTTAAGACTTTTACGACCAAGGTTTTCATTAGCAGGACAACGTACACAACATTAGCCTTATAATTCAGCAGGTTCTTAATTGAAATAGGATACTAAATAGCTGCCTATCTTCGTATTATATTGTAGGAGTTGAATATTAATAAAGGGTAAATGAGATCAGGAGCTCATTATTATTTTCGTGAACATTCCATCATAAACTCTCCATTAATAATAAAAGTGACCAATGACATATAATATAAGTAAAGTTCTATGCAATTTAAAGGGACCAAAATGACGAAAAAAGTATTATATATAACCATAACAGACATGACACTATACACAAAAATACAAACTTCAAACTAACATCGCACCCCTATTTATTCACCATACAAAACTAAACATGGCATCATTACACCCAACACCGTCCCTAATAACAATCACAAAATGGTGCAAAAGTGTGCAAATATTGACCCTGGCAACACAGTTAAGGGTGCTCTAGTTGCCATATTGAAGTGGTTTTCAAACAACCGGGTGGCGATCAAAGGTGATTATTGCTATTAAAGGACTAATGAGACGTTTTCACAGTCCTGAAGAATGTTCCTACATGGTTTTGTAAATAAATAATAAGTATACGTTATATTAGGGTCAAGTTATTGAATATGATATAGAGGGATAAGTTTATATTTTTATATCCTTAGTGAGGATAAATATTGAATATAATTTATGAATTAATGATTAAATATATAAACTTTCTTTATTCTCTTTTGGGGTGAACAGAAACTTCGATATCATACAATTGATTACATTGACTCGTAATCCCTTTATCATCTTGTACCATTATGTTGAGATGAAAGGTAGGTAGTTAGTCTTCTATTGGCACAAACTAGCACGAGAAATAATTTATAAATAAAGATATCTTCTTCCATGCACTCGTAACAAATGCTAAGTATTTGAATGAGACAAAGTTATTGGATAATATAATAATTATTATATTTTAACTCAAATAGAGAGAATAATCTATCTTTATTTTCAACACACCAAATATCTACATTCCACAAGATAGTATATTTAGTCTATGTCTACAGACAAAAAGTTGTCTTTCTTACGTTAATATCTGTAGAGTACCCGCCACATACGGTGGCAGTTGGAGGCGTCGCCACAGTCGCGTAATCCAGTGTTGCCAGTAAACACGCCAAAACTAGCACTCACTGTGCCATACGGCTCGATACATTATATTGAGGTTTCATTTGTAACGATCTTTGGTTGCAGAGCTATAAACTCAAATAAAACAAATTAATATACCAAAGTCAAAAGTCAAAATATTTTTATTCAAAATAGGACCTATCATAAGCTCTCTTTGAAAGTTATTTTATGATCTAAGTACAAATTAAAAAAACTATATATTGACAAAAGGAATATATATGAGTGAAGTGGAAGGGCGGTTACGTAGGGGCCGGCCTAATAAGACATATATGTAACAGTCAGATAGACGCTATATTGAAAAAAGGTGACGTTAGGAGTACCTATAACCGCCGAGAGTGTATTAGAGAATGTATGAATGTCAATGAAGCGAAAGTGGTCTGTCAGGATCGGGACAAATGGGGATCCGTGATCTCTGCCTACCCCTCTACAGGGAATCAGGCGTGATGTGTATGTATGTATGTAAAAAAACTATTTCAAACATGGCACTGAGCATTGTCTTTACATATTTTTACCGAGGTTAGTTCACCAACCATTTCGGCTGCTCAAGATGCCACGTCATGAAGACCACGACCGCTCTGATAAGAGCGTAACGATTGAGAAGAAGAAGTTCAGCGGAGACCCTTGGAGAAGAACTAACAAGAAACTCCAGAAATCAATTTATTATAATCACCCTTAACAAACATAAAAATTACAAAGAGTGGGCAAAAAACACAACGCTGGTAATACTAAATTTACCTTTCATACAAAATAACACGCAATGGCGGAAACGTCAAATTTAGTTCCAAGTTTGGCTACTGCCTCCTTATGTGGCGGGTACTCTATACCCATAGATACCCATAGATATTTTCTAAAACAGTCTATCCATAACTCTATGGAAATACTGAGCAGAGGCAAATTCCCTCCCAATATGGACACTGAGTGAGCCTCAGCAGACGTGAGCTTTGGCTGCAGATGACTGCTTCACCAAATTTTCACTCGCCAAGCTCGCCTCTCTAGGGTTGTGCTTTGGAAAGATATTAAATAGTTCTTGTGTGTAGTAGAGATAGGATGGTGTTAGATTGTGATGTAGGTATGATATTAGCATGCTGTTGGTAGGAAAAATGTATTGAATCTATTATAGTACCAGTCAGGTACAAACAAATCGTTCAAAAGTTTATTGTTGTATGGCAAAAAAAAAAATTGTCTGTATATGACAAAATATGAAAAAAAAAGTGTTGCACGCTGATAAAATAAGGCCTTTAGACAAATACATATATTACAAAATTTAATATAAACATTTTCAATAACAATTAGTATACTTTGTGACAGTACCAGACAAGAACTAACCGTTTACTTCAATATGTACTAATAACAGTCCGTCAAACGTCAACTCATGCGATAACGTGTTAAATGATCTGTCAGAGACTGTCAATCAGTCGTTCAATCATTCACTCACCATCATTTGACTGTTAGCTGTTACGTGTATCGGTCGTTCAAAATGTTTTGAGTACATATCACGTCGTGATTTGCAATTTGTAAAATACTAAAAATCTTTTTGATTAGATATTATAGCTCTGTAATCAAGACAATAGCGTCTTATATAGACATGTGGCCATATTATATTGATATTGTTTAATAAATCCATAAAAACAGGCCTTAAATGTTAAAAGACCGTCCATAATACTCTGTTGATGGTAGATAGACACTTAAATGCAGACTACCACAAAATGGTTTAATAGTTACGTATGAATCTGTATTGGTAAGTATGTGTATTTGTTAAGTGATGCTATTTTCCAATATTTCACTACTCCATGTAAGTCATAGTGGTCATTCCAAGTTTCATACAAACAAACATCCCTAAGGGTATAGGCAGAGACTAACGATCGCCACGATCCTGACAAATCTCTCTTGCTTCACTCACACCCATTAACCTTCTCATACATACTCTTCTATTCTTCACGCTGTGTACACCCTTGAGAAGAATGTTTCCTATTTGAACTATATATGTTCTACGTGGCTTTAATATTATTTTACTATTCCTTATTATTCCCTTAAGGTAGTAATTCTATGGCCACCTCGAACCCACGTGTTGACCAGATAGTACTCAATGTGACAGGTGGTGAGCCATGTCACCATTTACAAGCACTAACCTTCGACGAACAGGTAGGTTTCCTCACGATGTTTTCCCTCACCGTATAATTTATAATTCGATGCATTTCGTAAATGTGTTTTTTTTGCGAAAATGTACATAGAAATTCATTAAACTTCATTTCTAATGGTACATACTCAAGCGGATACTATTATTTTACCATTCCTTATACATCATCATCATCATCTGCAATAAGCCTGACTTTAAGAGGGTTGCCATGCGTTACATATGCTACGAAATGAGTTAATCTCTCTGTTTGTTTTCTTATGCACTTGTACCTATGTGTTGTTACGTTATGTTAATTTTTTTTTTATTCCAATAATGTCGAAAGGTTTTCCTGTTAGGACATTATTGTACATTTATGGAAATAAATTTAATATTCCCTTACGTACAGCACACCCCTATCTACCCACAGTGGTTGTGGGAACGTGAGCTCTGTTGATCCTTCGCAGGGCGCGGCTGCCCGATAACCTGCCGCCGTGGCGTCGGCAAGCCAACTTCGAATTACGGAGTTAGCAACTTTGAAACTATGGTTCTACATAGAAATATACATTGATTTATACCCCTTTTTTCATTTTATTTTCTCTTCAATTTGGCTGTTCGTTTATTATCTTAACTACGCCTTACATATTAAAAGCTTAAGTTGGCAGAAAACGTCAAACAGGCTGACCACCTGTCACATTGAGTAATTACTGTCTGGTCTAGCGTTTTCTTTCGTTCTAGTTTTCGCTTGGTTTCACTTGTATCAGAATTTTATATTATACATAAATACACCTCACGCCTGATTCCCTGTAGAGGGGTATGCAGAAACCACGGATCCCATTTGTCCTGATCCTGACAGTCCACTTTTGCTTTATTGTCACTCATACAATTTATATAAAAATCGTCGTATTTCTCTTGATGGAAAAATGCAACAGATTAGACTAGGAAGAACGGCAGGTAGTTACCATTGGTACCGTCCCAATCTAGCACGGGACTAACTAGTTATTCATATGCCCGTTAATATTATTCAAGACTAAAATCCCACTCAAGTAACTTTAACAACTTAACTTGAAGACCTCATTCGCAGTTAAGTTAGGGCATATCAAGTTAGTGATCGATGGAACCGCATCGTTAAAACCTCGTTTGGCTTATCCATGGGTGCGCTTATCCGCTCTTCTTACGACTCAAACCGCGTTTAAAAAAGCTCTTAAGACGCCATCTTTGGTTAGTATATGTGAACTATATGTTCATAGATACAAAGAAATAATGTAGATAAGAGGTTTAAGGATTTAAATACCAAACTTATTAAAATTATTTTTTCACACTATCGCTTGTATACTATTTAGTAGTATAATAAATTCTTAGCTGTAAATACATTAACTTCTGACTAATGTAATCATTTAACATATTTCACGTTCTACTACTTTTACGTTCTACTTTCCCAATGGAATAAGTAATATTGTCATTTTTAACTATACACTCTTATAATATTTATGTATATTACAAAAAAAATACATTTTAAGAACCAGAAAGCTATTGTATGACCTTTATCCTTACCATAATAAGTACATCGAACAGATTGACATTTAATAACACGCTATTCCATTCCCAACCCGTTACGTAAACCCAACAAAATATGAGACTAAGCAAAACATCGATACGGCTCCCATGAATCGATACAGCGTAATCGAATCAGCCATATCGAAAGGGCTTATCCCTTTATCAATCATGCAGATCGGTTCAAATCCATTGAGATACGGGCCATGTTCAATTGTATGCGATACGATTTAATAAGCTTAGCATAATGTGTATCGAATTGAGTTTGAACTGCGATTACTTTGATATCTAAATGGGTTTGTTTGAACAAGGGTAGGGTTGAGATGGAGTGTAAGGAAACGTAATTACTTTTTTCTACTCTTAGTGTAATTAGTTTTTTGTAGCTCGGTGTAGCTTAGTTGTTTGGGGTTTGACTCTTTGTCAGTGGGAACAGGGTTCGAATCCCGTGTAAGCATGTACCAATGTAAATGAAGTTCTATGTACAGTTTTGTAAAATAATATATTTGCAAAATGCACTAAATACTACGGTGAGGAAAAACATCCTGAGAAAAACCTACTTGTTCCTCGAACATGTAATAGTTAGTGCTTATAAAGGGTGACATGGCTTGCCACCTGTAACATTAAGTACTGACTATCTGGTCAACACCTGGGTTCAAGGTGTCCATAAAATTACTACCTCCACGAATCTGGAGATGGAAACCTAAACCTTTGAATACCCCGTAAGAGTTAATGGCCGGGAATTCGCTCGTATTTTGTTTTTTGTACTCCTTTCTTTTATTTACACTCATAAAAAAGAAATATATTTCATCTTAAATTTTCAATATCTCGTGCTAGAATAAAATAAATCAATTTCTGCCGAGCTAAACTAAAAAAAACATATTAATCGCAACTTGTAGGATATGACTAAGGAACTAGGAGTAAATGGAATCTATTGGCCAAACGGTAAGCAATATTGACAGGCTATCTTGACCCATATCTATTATCCATCCATATTATCGCCATTATAAACACAATACTAATACTACGAGTAAAAATGATCTTGGTCATTGGAGATATTATATTTTAGGTTCTGTCTGCCATCTATTGGATTAAAAGATGTCAATTCATAATTGTATGTATGATTTCTAGTAAAATATCTTACACACATTTATTTCTAAACTGGTACTTATTTATTCAAATCTGCTACCTTTCTTTTAAGCATCTTGTAATTAGTGGCTAAGCAATATAAAATATCTGTTTATAAGCTTATCGGCTGGCCAAACGTTTTTATACCCGAGGTTCTGTGTAACACCCAGGAGATTAAATACGCGATAATATTGAAGAAGACAATTTTTTTTGTTTTCTTGAATGATAGTCGATGATCTCAAACATACGATTTGTATTACTACGCCATCTATGATATTTGCTTGTTAAAATCTTACGGTACTAAGAACTTTAGAGTTCGCTTGAGTGTCGTTGTTTAGAATTTAGTTCTGTTTGAAGAGTACAGATGTCGCTTTCAAGCAAAATTGCACTGTTAATTGTATTAAGTGGCAATGCTTATATCATTTTCAGAGGACTGATTTTATTTGTGGTATTTGCATTGTTTCAATATCACACATGACACTATGATTCAGATCTAATTTAAATGCAAGAGAAATTATTTAATTTCATACAACGGAAGACTATCTATAGCAGTTTTTACCATCTTTATTTAAAATGTGTTCACACATCTAATGCATTGAAAACAAATAATTTAAAATATGAAATCACAAAATAGCTAATGTTTCTAACGCCCTCTACGTAAGGGTTTGCAAACTTATTGAAGTTACGTCACTTCTCGGTTCATGTAAAAGTATTTGCTGCCGAACTAGTACACTGCACTAGCGATAGATGGCGTAGATGGCTTTTTACAATCACATCGAATTAATTAATTTATACTAAAATATAAACATTTATTATTTTTTGACAAATGGTGTATTTATTATTAATAAAATGACTTGAGATAGAAAGACTCTTTTTACGTATACCAGTATAATAAATATTCTGTTTGAATAGTACTTTTTAGATATGACAGTTTGTTAGTATATCACCTAATCAATTTCATTGATAATTATAGTTTTAAGAGATTCGCGATTTATACTCATGATTAACAACTAACGGGACTTATCGCGTAAGTTTTCATATAATAAAATTACCTTTATTAACCCAACGTTTCGGCTACGTTGCAGTAGCCATGGTTACGGGCAGACTGACGATTCATATTTGACAATTTGTAGGTCGCGTGTTATTGATAAAAACGTTGCAGTCGGAGAAGAATCTGACAGAATGCTGCGGTGGAGGAGAAGAAATATGACCATGACTACTGACCTGACTGCTGCAACGTAGCCGAAACGTCGGGTTAATAAAAGTAATTTTATTATATAAAAACTTACGCGATAAGTCTCGTAAGTTATTATTCATTGCTAATATCTCGCATTTTTACGTCCTATACTAGCAAAATTCATCATAAACAACTTTCTCTCTTATTCTCCTCATCAAAACGAAGGTAGTTTGTTTCCCATTCTCACTCGGCCCACAGTTGCGAGGTCCTAATAAAACTTACTCCGTCCCGGATATTTGATATTACCTGTAACAAGAAAAGAATTGTTCTTTACCTTCGTTCTTTTGCGGGACTTAATAAGAAATTGTGGCACAACTTCGCAAATTTGTTTTTGACTAGTTTGTATTGTATACTTATGTACATGTTAGTTTATTTGCGACGTAAATGAAATGACGTGTTTTTTTTAACATAAGGATCATATAATCACCGAAAAATTCTCATTAAAATTAGTTAATCTTTCATTAAAATTGGCATTTCGTAAAAGAAAATTCTGCAGAGAAGAAATGCCAAGAAACTCGGCAGTCATTTGTTTGTGTAATACAGAAGTGATTTAAAGTTAAAGATGACTCTTATCAACAAATAGTCCGTACACATAAATATATTAGCATTGAAAATAATGTCGAAGAATAAACAGGATTCATCACGTTTTTTTCTTTTTCTTTCACGTGCCGTAGAAATAGTTTTCAATTAATAAAATTCAGAACTCTACGTACCAAATTGTCCTTACATATTCAAAACTAAAATTAAATATTTTTAGCTTTACACAATCAACATAATGTTAGAAATCAATTTATAACAATAAAAATCCTGCCCCAACTCAGAACTAAACCCCAAACCTCTTCATTATATACCTCTCCAGACACTCCTATCCTAAACCTTTAAAACTTATCACATCCATTACCAAACCCTTAATCAGATAGTCAGGCCTCAATAGTCAGGGCGAAGGTGCTCAGACAATGGCGCCTAATGAAAGCCTTAAGCCGTGAAATGGAAGAGGAAAAATCGAGGAGCTAACAGCGACGGATTTCAATTTGGCCACACCGAGCCACCTCCCTCCCAGGTTGATTCTACTATGAGGTACTGGATTAGTTAAATTATAAATTAATTGTCAAGTATAGTGATTTGTCAGTTATTTGGCGGATATATTTTATTTGTAAATATATATTTAGCTCCCAGATTTTATTATGTAATTATTAGTATTAAATCTTTATTTATTTAGTCTTATTATTTTGTTTTACTTCGTCATGTAAATATTGTTTTGAAATTGATTAATTTTTGAAGATTCATTGATATAAATTAGTTCTTTAATATAGAAAACAAGTAAGTTATGGTGTTAGTACAGGAAATCTGTTACAGTGTTTATGTAAGTTGAGTTACATATTTTTTTACCTTTAATGCTCTTCCATAATTAATAGTCACTCATAAGTATTGTCATTATTTTATTGTATATAGTCGTGTTTATTTTTGCGAATATATTATTTGTGAGTAAAAAACACTTTTTATACACATTTTATGATCACGTTCAGAACTGTAATTTTTATACAAACATTTTTTTCATACTTAACACGTTCGCTGCGGCGAAATATTTAGCATACTTTCATTCAGTGCTATAGGAGGCCTTTAAGCCGTACCCTGTATCATTCCACCAGTGCGGATTGAGGCCTTTCGACCTTCATTAAAATGGATATTAGAGATGGTTATTTTTCAGCGAAATTCAATTTTTTTTAAATTACATTTGTCTATATCTATTGGGAAGGGTTGACACTATCTTAGTTTGGCTTCGCCCGGGGTTCCGATGACAAGTTTCAGAGTTATAACAAAAAATAGTTGAGAGGTTTAAGGACCTCATAACGCACTGAACGAAAGGTACATTTGAAGCAATCGTAGTGATGTACACAATGAAAACTGCAAATTATCGATACTACTAAAACGTTTATTATTGTTGAGGAAATTATTTTATACCTAAACCTATTTAGTTGAAATGTCAATGTGAAATGACTTCTATGTCAAGAGAAAATTGTGTAAACAATCGGAAATTGTAAACAATATGAGAAATAAAAAGTTGTGAAAAGTGAATAAATAATAGATAAAGAGATCCACGGCGTTTAACTTGATTGATATTTGTTTACATACTTTAAGAATTATTATTATGAAGATTTAGATATGACTTTCATAAAAACATTTCAGGCACATTGGCTCATTGCAATCCCGGCAGAAAGATTTTATCTTTTTTACTCTTCTATTGGCGTCTTTACTATTTAGTGTAGGACGCAGATTCTGGGCATCACTAATCGATATGTAATCAATCACAGACGTAAAAGGGTGCGGGAGGGGGTGCATATGCCTCTCTTTTAACAAGAGGCCCTTAGACCTCCTTACCGCACTCAAGAGAAAATATTTTCATTCAGTGCGGAAAGAGGCCTAAGGACCTCCTGGTAATGTTTCAACAGTATTTAGTAGTACTTTTAAATAGAAACCCAACCATATATTTATCTCTTTCATTTATAATGTACTTTTCATTTAATGGGCTCCGCACCGAAGCGAGACGACGGTATTTTTCTCCCGCACTGCAGGGCACAACATGCAAAAGGTCTATATGCCTCTTACCGCAGTGAACGTGTTAACTTGTTGTATTTCTTTTATATGTCGTAAAATTTGTGAACTTGAAATCATTCCAGAACTACATTAAACCCATCGATCGTTTAGTTATTTATCACTAATATTCCATATAAATCCCACTTGAGCATGTACCAATGGAAATGAATTTTAATTAATTTCTATGTACATTTTCGTAATAAAAATACATTTACGAAATGCATCGAATTATACGGTGAGGGAAAACATCGCGAGGAAACCTACCTGTTCCCCGAAAATTTAATAGTTAGTGCTTGTAAATGGCGACATGGCTTACCACCTGTCACATTGAGCACTGACTATCTGGTTAACACGTGGGTTCGCGGTGTCCATAGAATTACTACCTTCGCAATTGCAGAGATGGAAACCTAAACTTCTGGCTACCCCGCAAGGGTGAATGGCTGTGAATGCGTTAATTTTTTTGTTTATGAGAGAAATTATGCATTTAATTGCACTTATGAAAAGTTAGGTAGCGTAGTAAAAATAACAAATGAACATAAAGTGTATACTCTACTTTCTTAAAAGACTCACCCGATTATTTCATCTATCTTTATGCACCTGCACATAATACAGTGGCAGTTATATTGCTAAATATTGTTAATGTCACGCTGCATAAGGCCTTGAAGTTGTTTTTGAAATGCCCTGAGAATTTTATAAGATTTTTTATAAGGAACCTTAAATTTTACAGTGGATTTCTAATATATTGGCATTAGAACTTCTTTTTTCTTCAAATTGCGTTTTCTGTTTATATTTGTACGAGTATAATAAATATCATACATATTTGAATTGAAGCATGTCGTAAAAAGCAGAACCAGTCTCTCGACTGGGGCCCGCAGAGGACGTCTCATAAATAAAACTGGATTGAGTCGATTGTCTCCGTTTTGATGGATCCCCATCGCCACAATATTGATTGGAGGCTCGCAATCATTCTACCGTCAAAAGGCGCGCAATAGCCTGAGAAATTATTGTATCGGGTATTGGGACGATTATTTGACGTCTGCCTATATCAGGTTGGGTTGTATAGGTGGTAAGTAGCTGGTCACTTATATATTAGCTGTATATGTAAGACAGGTAATTAGGCCGATTTTATTATTATTCAAACACTTGGTGTGTAATATTTTTAGGTATACATATAGTTTAAATTATTGTTAGTTTAGTGTTACATGAATTAAACTGGAGACAGTTATTTTTTCAACCCAATTTTTACAGAGCTGTAGGTTCACGAAAATCTAGAAAGCTGATTAATTGTTAAACATGTCTACACCACCGCCGTTCTACAGCGCCTCCACATATAATGTTAATTAAAAGAAAAGTAGTTCGCCAGGATATATAAGGATGTATAACCCACCCTTAACTTTTATATAAAAAACCAGCATACACATACATACATATGTTCAGTCACTCCCAAACTCTCTTATCATAAAGCCTCATATACCTATTCATACTCAGTCACTCTTTACAAGCTGTGTCCTGGAACAGGGTCCCAGAGGACGATTAAATCACCACTTGCCCGAGCGAGTATGAAATCCGTAGCGTTACTAACTGCCGGAACATGATACGTCTGTGCTACGAACATGCAGCCTTACTACGAATCTTCTTACATGCAGCCTTACTACGTACGATTCTTGGAAATACATCTTTAGCATCAGTATACATGAGGTTTAGTTAGGGGTGTATTTGTATGCTACGTCTAGATAGCTGGAATGTAAATAAAATTCATACTATTTCGCGTAGCTCAGGTGTTTGGGGCTTGATTCTGTATCAGTAGGTATATGATTCAAACCACGGAATGCATCAATGCAAATTAAATTTTATGATTTTCATAAAACAGTTTGTCTTTTTGTCGTTTTTTCTTAACAGTCGTCAGTCGCAAGTGACATCCATTGAGTAATGAACCCCTCCAAGTTCTTACAGTCCCATCTCTTTATAGTTATCCTAAAGGTTATCGAGATGTTATGTATCCGTGATTATGTCCTCGATCAGATGTTTGCAATCCTTTGGAATCGGATTTTGATTCGGCGTTTGAGCACGGAAAGATTATTTCGTAAATTTTATTCGACTTTGTAGAATTCTTATTTCGATTTTATAGAAGAATAGATATATTCAAGCCTGTCACTTAGGGACTAAGGGGATAGGCAGAGACTATCAATCGCCACCTGGACTGATCCTGACAAATCTCCCTTGCTTCACACACACCCGTTAATCATCTCATACTTACATGCTCTTCTTTTCTTCATGCTGCATACACCTGCCTTGAGGAGAATGTTTCCAATATGATAGATATATGTTATGAGAGGATGTATGAATATCAATGAAGCGAAAGTGGTCTGTCAGGATCGGGTTAAATGGGGATCCGTGATCTCTGCCAACCCCTTTACAGGGAATTAGGCGTGATGTGTATGTATGTATATATGTATATGTTCAGATTATTATCGAGAAATTGAAAGGTATCCACATTTTATAATCTGTACTTTTGTATCTCGTATTTTCTATTTCTATCTTCCATTTGAACCCTCTTTGCATATCCCCACCATCTTTATATCAATTAGGCTCTTTTGAACCCATTTGTGGATCTTCTGAGGAGAAGTTGTCAGCATTTTTGAACTTCGCTTTCCGAAGTTTGGACGCCTGATTTAATTAAGCCTGAGCGAAGGCTTTTTGGGAATTTGAATTTCTATACTGGTTAAATACTTTATTGGTTGACATTTATACGTACATATTTTATGACGTTCAATGTTTTCCAGGTTGGATATACTGAGAAAGGGAAACGTTAGAAGTATATATAACTACCGGGTGTGTATGAGGAGTTGTATGGTTTGCAAGGATCGAGAAAAATGGAGTCATAATCGATGTATACCCGTTGCAGGATATCACATCCCTTGGATTAGTGTATAATAGAGGAGTATTTGTGGACACATCAAACTGGCTCTCAATTAGATACATACGATGTTCAATATATTACAGGGAAAAGTATGATTTATTGCATATATTAATATAGATATATTTTTAACAAGAATGCAACATTTGACATTTATTTTATATTGTGGTATTACTTTTACCAATAGTCTTTAAAAAGAATAAAGCACTTCATCTTCATCTACAAAAGTGTCTTCCGAAAGTGTGACATGCCATTAATTTACAAAAAATCCAATTTTGGGGTAGATAGACATTAGCTGAACCGCCATACTTCCCGTGACCACGGTCTATGCAAATGAGTCGAAACGTCGGGTGATATAAAGATATCTTTATTAATTTTATCAGAATACGACCCGGTTTCATAAAGTGAATAAAAAAGAATTTTATATTATAAATTCTCTCAAAGCAAGTACGAACCAAACTTCTCAAGTAATTACAATATAAAATGCCAATCTTAATTCCCGAAATCTCGCGGAAGCTTCCCATTAAACCGCTTAAAACTTTGTCCCCGAAATCAATTCATTAATTCATCATAAATAAGACGCAACTCAACTTCGCCAAGTGATAGCTTCATTAGAATAAAACATTGGACCGAATTTGCAATTCTGATTCGACGGGAAGACACCTTTGTTTGTTTTGTCAACTGCCTCGCGAAGTGAAATGTACACTGAATTGTTTGAGATCTTCTCTAATCTACTTATTATTCACATACCTAACTACCTGTTTAGTTGGAAAGGGGAGTAATGTGTACTCATGAAAACATTGTATCATTTCGTATATACAAGCAAATTATGACTGTTTTTCTTTGTAGGGTTGTTAGAAGACAAAAGACAAACGCATTCACGACAAGTAACCCTTGAGATGTAGTCAGAGATTCAGGTTTCCATCTCCGCAATTGCGAGGGTAAGAATTCTATGGACACCTCGAACCCACGTGTTGACCAGATAGTCAGTCCTCAACTTGACAGGTGGTAAGCCATGTCCCCGTTTACAAGCACTGACTATTACTTGTTCGGGGAGCAGGTAAGTTTCCTTACGATGTTTTCCCTCACCGTATAATTCGATGCATTTTGTAAATGTATTTTTCTTACGAAAATGTACATAGAAATTCATTAAACTTCATTTCCGTTGCTACATGCTCAAGCGAGATTTGAACCCCGTACCCACTGATACAGAGCCAAGGCCCAAACAACTGAGCTACGTCGAAATATTATTATTATTGTTAGAAGTTTGGGTGTTTGTCTTTTTATTGACTATGTAGTAATATAATAATGAATACCACGTTAGATACATGACATGGTATTCAGTAGTTGAAACGAAATATGTCCAGTGCTAGCTGGGACGTAAAAATATAGCTAACTAGCTACCGTTCTTTCTGGAATATAAATTAATCTATTCCGCGATGAGCTAGCAACTTGTTACCAATGTTCCCAAATATTCAACCTAAAAAGTGACCTCCATATATCTTGCCTCCAAAGTGCTATCCACCCGAAAGGCCCATGTAACTATACCCAACGTGTGTGTATAAGGCTCCCCCCACCGCTGTCTGGGCCGGATGCGTAGCGGTATCCCGTCTCGCCTGGACCAGGTGCCTGGCACTCCACTCGCACTGTTTCAATGGAGATTTAATTGCTATAGGAATAGAAGTGTTGGTTCTTGGTTGTTCGTAGTATAATGATATTAATCACTACATAGTATAAAACAAAGTCACTTTCTCTGTCCCTATGTCCCTTTGTATGCTTAAATAATTGAAAGTACGTAATTTGATGCGGTTTTTTAATAGATATAGTGATTCAAGAGGAAGGTTTATATGTATTATAACATCCATTAAATAGTGGAGTAGGTTTATATATAGTGTAGTAGTTATATTTTATACCCGTGCGAAGCCGGAGCGGGTCACTAGTATTAACATAATATGAATTTATGACACAAGAATATAATTATGTTTTTGGTTTGAATTTCGATTATAGGTAATGATTATTGTTATTGTCTGATTTTATTAGTAAATATTATATTATATAGTGTAGTGTACTAATATACAAAATCTGGAGAAAATATTATTTGATATTATATTGGGGTAACCCGTAAGAATGTCAAATTCTATGTATGAATAAGTAAATATAAGAACCTTGGAGATATAATATCTCCTGGGTCACTTTTGAGCATGAATATTGGGATTGTAATGTCGTAATTGAGCATCGGTGACAGGTTACTAGTCCATCGCCCAAAAGATTTCATTTGCCTCTAGTCTCTTAGACACCTACTACAACATGACGGGAAGAACGGCAGCTAGTTAGCAGTCTTTTTATGTCCCAATATAGCTCGTGGTAAAAATTTGGGTTTTAAATAAATATATTTCTTATTTACATACGACTTAAATCAAACTCATCTCAAGTATAATAACCAAACATAAGACTTATGACTTTTAATTGTAAGTTAAAAGACAGCTTGCCAACCAATTACTCCATTTAATCTATCAACCAAACCAGCCTAGAATAAATTCAAACGAATTTATCACCCAACTGTTCCAACAAATAAAATTCAGGCATAATTTTGAATCAAGGAGTTCTTGAATACAGCCGTCAAGTATAATGTTTTAATTGCGGCGAAAGCACGTGAAGCCTGCTTCCGGTTTTAACGACATAATTTATGCGTGGAACAGAGGCTCGCGTCATTTCCGCTTTACATCTGAATTGCCCCTCGAACGGGAATGATTAAACTGTGCTGGGTATTTTGAGGACTGTATTTAAGAGTACTGTCGGTGATAGCGTAAGATAATTTGTAATTATAATATAAATTTTGGTTGGTTGTAAGAGTTTGTAATCGGATACATGTATTAGTATATGAGTATTATATTTTTCATTTTTTTTTATTATTACTGTAAATGGATTGTTATTATTAACCTTCAAATTATGAAGAAAAATCATCACATGATTTTATGACCTAAGTTTACTTTTTCCCATAAAGTCTTAATAAACGACAAAAAGGGAGTGTGTATACACAAGTCGTGAAGCGTATGTATGTATGTAAAAAGTTCTAAATCCAAATATTATTACAGTACTATTGATAGACATTCAAAACTAAGTCAAGATTATTCGCAAAGTTTCCTCTAAAAGTGTCAAAATAACGTAAGCATTTCTCATCAAATATGCTCGCCTGGTAAACGCCCTAACTTCGTAACAGTGGCATTAATTTCGCTGCCAGGTCAACGACTATGTCCGAGCACTAATTTCATTGCATTAGTGGAGCGGTGACTAATTGTTTCAATTTAATTCCAGTTTTGCCAACATTCTGCCTTAACAAGCATGTGTTGGTTCAACTAATAAAGCACGGAATGTTGCGGGTTAAACTAGGGTTTAGATCGGTACTAGATGCCTATCTTTTCTTTTCTCGTGCTAGTCTGGGTCGTACAAAGAAGGCTAACTAGCTGCCGTTCTTCCAGGCCTGTTGTAAAGGGACTAGGGGTAAATAGGATTAATTGGGCGACGGACTAGCAACCTGTCCAATATTTATGCTAAAAATGACGTAGGAGATACTAAATCCGAGGTTCTGTTTACCCCAGCGGGATTGAAGGACGTGCATGTATATTTTTTTTTATTTGAATCGGTGTAACATAACTTACCATCGTGATTTCGGTAGTTATACTTAACATATCATAGAAGATACAAGGATAAATTCCATCCGAATCAAGTGATTTAAACCAAACATGTAAACTAGTTTCATGTAATTTTTAATGAACCGGCACGATAATGCCTTAAAATAAATACTGGCCAATTGTTTGGAATAAGCAATATCTCTACAAAACTGAACGAAAAGAGAAACACGTGTAATATATAGGCTATCTGACCAAAAAGTTGATTCAGTGTAACCAAAACTCACTCTATAATTGTGAAATAAGTTTACCCAATCTTTGAAAACCCCACAAAAAATATTGACTGAATCTCTGACCATTCAGCAATTTACTACCAGCGTGTTATATTACATTATGTTTCAATACACCTCGCCCTGTCCATAAGATAAAGTTTATTTCTCGGTTGAACTGCGCCGAAGAGACAGCTTGGGATTGCATTCAACTGCAAAAATGTACTTCGTTTTCCTTCCTGCAGAGCCTTGGAGTTGAGAAAGTCTGTTAAGAGCTTCCAACTGACTAAAGTAGTGTACAATATGGTTTATAAATAGGTGAAAATAACTGGGACTTCAAGAGGTTGGTAACACTTTCTTGTATTTGTCATATTAGTTGTTAAAATACTTCTTTTGTGTGTTTCGCGCATGGAGTATTTAATAAAAGGAGTGGGTCTTACACAATATTTGTATGGAAACTAGCGTAGCATTACGCGGGGTGAAACGAGGTACGCGAGATGGAGGGGAGAAATTACAACCAATTAAAACACGGCATTTTGTGAGACAAAACATAGGTATCTTCTTTCTACTACACATTTTTAGACTCCGACCAATTAAAAGACTCCATTTAGACTCCGCAACGCGTAACGGGGACCGCTCCTTTCGCCGGGTCCTCTTTGGTTCGTGTTTTCGCGTACCTAAACTAACTAAATTCATCACTATTCCTGATAAAATGCTTTTTAAAGTGAAGTGATAGTTCCACAAGTTGTATTGACATAAATAAAAACCATTTTCAAATGAAATTCTAAAAAAAAATATGCCAAAAAAACCTGATGAAAAAACTCATTTCCAGATTTATTGAGGCAAAAGTTGTTTTAGCAATTCATTTATAGAACATTTGCATGTCTATGGAGCTGCGAGCGATGTCTTGGGAGTGTTTTCTTATGATAAGTGAGAGGGTCGATAGATCTTGTGTGACTTGTCAATATCGTTATGGATTCAGCGGAGCTTAAGGTGCGAGGCTAGGGAAACGGGGATTAAATACATGTATCGTACACATAATATAAGCATTAAAAAACATTTATATACTGTATGTATAATTTCAATATGTTATTACAATACGTAACACAATAATGTATTTATAGTTTGCACTTATTAATATGTATGTTTATTAAGCTCTTATTGTTAATTTTGCCCTCTTGTTGGTTCTAACATAATATCAGCGTTGCGTTTGCCACCAAACGTAACATACCAAACTGAGTTAGAACCCTTTTGCTGCGACAATAACATGCACAAGCTATACCTCCTAGTTTGTAAGTTTAATTTGTAAAAAATTTGTATTGTGTATGTTTTTGTTGCTGTAAATAAAATCTTTTTATTATTATTAAATTGTTTTTGAAAACATCGTGAGGAAACCTACTTGTTCCCCGAACAGGTAATAGTTAGTGCTTGTAAATGGTGATATGGCTTACCACTTGTGACATTGAGTACTGACTATCTGGTTAACACGTGTGTTCGAGGTGGCCATAGAATACCTACTACTTCCTTCGCAATTGCGAAGATGGACACCTGAATCTCTGACCCTACAAGTACAACCCTACAAGTTTTCATTCTATTGCATTCCAGAAACTATTATAACATTATATAAACATACATATCACTCATATTTCCCTACATAAAGGTTTGCAATAATCCAGTTCCTATTTTTTCCACTCCTGGTAGACCATTTTGCACTTCATTGACACCTACTCATACATATTCGCTAATTTACTATGTCATCCTTTAGCAGTATGTCATATACAAAAAATATTACATAGAATAATATTAACCCGCTATGCCCCTGGCCCGCATTTTATCAGTAAAGCCCTGTTGACTCAGCCCGCTGCCAGAGTCCTTTGAGACGCAACTTTGTCGCCAAGACTTATTCTCTGTCAACAACAGTTCGTTAGTTCTGAAGGTAGCAGTGCGATTGTGGAAACGGAAGGTTGACTGCCTTTGTTTTAAGTGGAAATGACTTTTGGTGGACTAATATACAGTATTGGGAAGAAGTGGCAGGTTATAAGTTTTATATTGAATTGAATAATTTGTAATAAAAAAATGTAATGAAAGATATGTATAGAAAGATTATTTAATATCAATTAAATGAAAATAAGACATTTTTTATGAAAAAATCTCAGAAAAAAATATAAAATAGAATTATATTTTCAATTAAAAAATACAAAAATATTCCCAAGGTTTTTAGTTTCATACAAATAAGGATTATATTTTTTATAAAACAATAAAATAAGAGACATATGACTAGTCTTATAATGAATAATGAATAAAAAACTAAACTAACAGTCTTAATGAATGTCTGATACGAAGACTATTCCAATGATGTTTATATTAATTATATTTTTGTAATCCTGAAAATTTGCATCATTACAACCAATTGTATTACTTTGAAACACTTAACTCTTTATCATTAATATTAAAAAAATCTTATCATTAATTACACAGTTTTTACATTTAACTTATATTTATATAGAAACTATTTTTATAAATTATAAAAACCTTACTATTACCAAAAAAAACCACATCTATATCATTTACAAATAAAATAGATATATACGAGTATTAAAACACATATATACGAGTATGTGTAAAAATACAAATGATATCAACAGCTTTACGGGCCCAGGTTTCTCTCTACCCGTTCAGGGATTACAGACGTGGTTATATATTAAATGAATGTTCATTGATTAAAATGTGCGCGTTCTCCGATACAGTTCCCACCCGTATCGGCTAATAGGATTGGTGATTAAATTTTCACGTGATTGCTACATGTGGGAAAATCATTTTTGCTAAGCCGCTACGGTTTCAAGATTCGTAGCGAGTAATCTGTTCGTAGTATTGTGGGTGAGATGAGTAGATAAAAATTTGTGGAATTTATTTAAAGGTAGGTTTTTTTAATATATATTTAAATAATCATTTATGACGTAAGTAGAATGCTAACTAGAACCTTCTTTAAAAATGTATGATGCGACTAAAGGAGTGAAGTTTAATGGAATCTAATTACTTATATGCCATATTTATACCACCTGATAAATGTTTAAGGTGTCCAAGATGTGTTTTTCAAAAAGACAAACGTTTTTACGACTTTTAATAATTGTGGGATAGTCAGAGGTACGAACGTTTATCTCCAAGATTGTGGAGGTAATAATTGAATGGTCACCTCAAACCCACATGGTGAGTTACTATTTACAAGCACTAACTTTTACATGTTTTAATTAATAGGTAGGTTAAAAGGCAGTACCAATTTATTCATATATCCATCATGTGACCTTTTAGGCATCACTATTCTATCCACCCATTCAAATTTAACACATATGAAGATAACGCCTTAAAGTTGAAGTAAGGTATCTCTGAAAGTGTTTGACTTGAAAACCGTGCTGTCATCGAATCAAAGAACTTTTACTATTGCAGTTCAACGGGTAACAATTCTACTATTAGAGGGATTAGTATTGCTGACAGGTTTCTAGTCCATCTATCAATAAATTTCAATGAGCTAAGGTCCCTTTGGGAGGGAGTTAGTGTAAAATTTGGTCCAGTAAAAAAATATATTAACAAAAGTTAAAATTGCTGTAAACAATCAAAATGATAGTATAGATAGTAATAAATATAAATGGTAATATAGATAGTGATAAATACAATCATATTGTTTTTGAAATATACCAAATATACCTATAGTCATAAAATCACTTGTTCATAAAAAAGTCAGTCAACTAACTTAAGATAAAAGCAATGGGCAGTCTTATGGCTTAAAGCCATTTCTTTTAAATAATCATTCAAAATAAATGTGTTTAACTTTATGAGATTAAGTATTTAACGTATGAATGACATTTCAATGTCGTTTTCATGTACGAACATAACTTACAGTCACTAACGGTGAGGGAAAACATTGTAAGGAAGCCTATTTAGAGATAGGTAATGTGTTATATAGTCAGCCTATATACGGCGATACGGTTCACTACCTACCACGTTGGGTGCTGTCTATCAAGTGACACGCGACCTTCGAATGTCCTATACCTAGTATACCTTCGAAATTTCGGAGATAGGGATTCAAGCCTCTGACTAACCCGCCACAATAAAAAGGGACTGTGTATACACAAGTCTTAAAGCGTATGTTTATGTATGTTTTATTTATTTAACTTAATACGAGACTTGTATGACATTTAGTAGAATTAAGGCTTTCACCTCATTAGAATGCGAGCCTCACGACGGATATCGGAAGTGGTTCTGTTCGGAACTCGTTTCGCGACTGGCTACAAAAGATTTTAATCTGGCAACACTTCGGCGCTGTTTCCTGATCGATTTAGTTTCGGTTGCTTTGAGTGTGGCAAGGAGGTGAGAATGTAGTAGGTTGGTTTAGAATATTTTGAATTTGTATAAAGCATAATTAAATTAAGTTTCAAGTAGTTGTCTCAGATCCGTACGTCATAACGGGGAGCACACACTGGTTGAAAACCTTAGTTTTCAGGCATTGTGGTAGAGACAACGTGAGGACATGCCTTAGCCTTCCAAATGCTGCCCATCCTAGCTGTATTCTTCTGTCCACCTCCCTCTCGAAGTTGTTTCTGCCAAGCTGTATAAAATGGCCTAAGTAAGTGTATTGGGAAACAACTTCTACGGGAGTGCCCCCAAGGGCAACCGGTCTCGGGACTACCAAATCATTAAATATGATTTTGGTTTTTTCTAAATTCATCCCGAGTCCGATGCGTCGAGAAGCAGCATTTAATTCGGACAGCATTTCCTCCAGATCCTGCAGCGACTCCGCCATCAGGACGATATCGTCAGCAAAGCGGAGGTGCGAGATGTATTCCCCATTTATATTTATTCCCCGTTCAACCCAATCCAACGTTTTGAAGACATCTTCCAGTGCACTCGAGAACAGTTTCGGGGACATAACGTCCCCCTGTCTGACACCTCTCTGCAACTGGATAGGTTTCGTGCCGTGGCCTTGGAGTTGAACGGTCATCATGGCGGAATCATAAATATGTCTCAGCACACTCACGTATCGCCAGTCGACTTGAGATCGCTGCAAGGATTCCATGACCGCCCAGGTCTCGACCGAGTCAAAAGCCTTCTCATAGTCCACAAACGCGAGGCAAAGTGGCTGGTTATACTCGTTAGTTTTCTGTATAACTTGCCTCAACGTGTGGATGTGGTCTATGGTGCTAAAACCCCGCCGAAACCCGGCCTGCTCTGGAGGCTGAAAGCTATCTAGCCTGGCTGAGAGTCTATTGGATATGACCCTCGAGAACAGCTTATAGATGTGGCTCAGAAGTGTTATCGGCCTGTAGTTCTTCAAGAGGGTTTTATCTCCCTTCTTGAAGAACAGAACAGCCACACCTCTGCCCCAACATTTTGGAGTTCTTCCGGAGAAGATGACACTATTAAAAATTCTCTGTAGCTCCCTCAGAATTGGTCGTCCACCAGATTTCAGGAGCTCAGAGGTGATTCCATCCTCTCCCGGAGCTTTTCCATTTTTAAGCTGTTTTAAGGCCATCTCAATCTCATCCATGGCTATTTCGGGCATGTCCTCTGTGAAGTGGCGTGTCAATGTGGCCCTTGAATCGGAGGGGTCAGGATCCGGATTTCGGCAGCGCGAGCGGTATAACTGACCGTAAAAATCTTCAATCTCAGACAAGATCTCTGGTTTAGAGGTGACCATGTCTCCACGAGCTGTCCTCAACTTCGTCATGTGGCTACGTCTCAGTTTTCAATCAAATTCAAATTTGTATAAAGACCTTAAATTATTATTGTTAAATATTGTAGCGGTTGGAATATAAATTATTAAGATATTAAGATATAAATGTAGTATTTTAGAAACTTTCTTCAACATAATGTAAAATTAATGTTAAATATAAGAATTTACGTAATACGATCAGAAAATTTTAATGGAAAATACCTTTCAGTGACTAATCTATACTTTGGCTAAGATAATATATAGTAATTTATTTTTTACAGAGGTAGACACAGGAACCTCTGATTGTCTAAAAGACGTGATATTTATATACATTAAAATACACATACGTATCATTTTAAGCAGTTACACAAACTGCCACGATTATCATACTTTAGTTCTACTAAAGATTAATGAGAAAATAATATTGGCACTAAAATTCTTCAACAGCGTATCACTCGATATCATTTCAATAAATTACTCAGAGCAATAATAGCTTATGACCTTTTGTTTTTTATTAAAAAGTAAAAAACGTGCCATGTATCATCATTGATTCAAAGAGATAAACAAATAAACCAAAACCAAACTCATATCACACCAAACCATACCATAACGTCAAAACTAAAGTCCTGAATGACCATAAGTTTGACATGCAAATGTGACGCTTAGCGGAAACCGCGGGTTCGAGATTGACATGAATCCGCCCCTGTCACGAGCAGACGACATTTGGAACCGAAATACTCGAATGAATGTGATTTATCATTGCATCACTTACGTACTTTCTGATTTAAGGTTATAACTAGCAACCCTCTCCGGCTTCGCACTTCTGCCTATTTGATGGATGTTATTATACATATAAACCTTTTTCTTGAATCACTCTATCTATTAAAAACAACCCCATCAAAATCCGTTGCGTAGTTTCAAAGATTTAAGCATACAAAGGAACATAGGGACAGAGAAAGCGACTTTGTTTTATACAATGTAGTGATATTACCGTATTTGTATATGTTATAATTTACTATTTAATAACTATTGACGACCTCTGTGGCGCGAATGGCTAACCAAATGAACAGTAATTGAGTGGTGCAAGGTTCGATTTTTGGTGGAGGCAGAGTTTAGAACTACGCTTTTTTTCTGCTCTCCAGTCTGGCTGTTGATTATACATGATATTTACATAAGTATATACACTTATATAGTATAAGTATATATTTCTTAATATACGTCAACTTATATAGTTCCCTTAACACGAGTCTTAAATGTACTTAGCAAGGGGCTAGTTAAATTGGTGTAATAGTGTCCCGAATATTATATTTATTATAACCGACAGGAAGATAGCTCATCGTATAATAAATTTAATTGTCTCCCTTATGAAAATAATTTTATTTACGTAATATTTGAACAAACTTTAACGAGTCATAATGTCTGTAATATAGAATATAAGTGACTCCTTTAAAAAAACATTTGTGTTATTGCTATCTTAGCCCATTGCACACAAGATTTTATTGATCTCTAATCCCTTTTTCATTTTCTACACTATTTAACAATAAAACTTGTGAGAAGCATCCTTTTTACGTCCCAGATTAACACGAGACACGAAACAAACATTTTCATAAATACCTACCCTACATCATCAAGATAAGATCTCGGACCCAATTAAGAGGTGTAATGGGGTTCAACATAAAATTTTATTTACAAACTTTGCCAATATTTTCTTTGATATCGGAAACCCGAAATACTGTCTGCCCTCGAGGCGTTTAAATACTCTATGAAAGTCGAATTTAAGCTAAGGAATGTTGACCAACTTCAATCAAAGGATTTGCTAGTCTGGAACTAAAGTAAAAAGTAATCATATTTATAGTCATAGACGACCTCCGTGGCGCGATCGGTTAGACACCTGAACGCTAATCGTGGGGTCCCGGGTTCGATTCCCGGTGGAGGCAGAGTTGAGAACAACGCTTTTGTACTGCTTTCCAGTCTGGTTGTTGACTATATATGCTATTTATCTATGTATAATATGTATACATTTCTTAAATATACGTTGACTAGTACCCTTAACACAAGTCTTAAATGTACTTACCAAGGGGCTAGTTCAATTGGTGTAATAATGTCCAAATACGTGGCGTACTATACATTACGATACATTCACGACCTTTAATCTTTTTCAAAATCGACAGAACCTTAAAAATATAATATCATCTCAAACACTTTTACCTACCTTTTGCTAGCCGATTTGCTAGCCTATCGCCCAATATATTTCATTTACCTCTTGTCCCTTAGTCGCTTCCTACGACATGCCGGGAAGAATGGCAGCTAGTTAGCATTAATTTACGTCCCAGCTAGAACGTGACTTGTACGTATGTATGTGTAATTTTTCCAACATAATCCTTAATTCAATTTCCGTGTTTCATCCAATGCATCAGGATTATCCCTTCATTCCATTGGGGTAGACAGAACCCATTTGGGATGAGCCCTTTGTAGCTTTTAACTGGACGATTTGGTACGTATAGTCACGGTTATAATGTCAGACAGGGTAGGCAGTTTTAAGTTACGAAGAAGTATTTGTTATTAAGTTTTGTGTACTTAAATGATATTTTTAGTATAAACGTATAAACATATATTCAATGTGAAGTTTTATAGTCTTCTTGGGGCAGACAGCATTTTGCATACATAATGTCTACTAAGTCACTATTAGTATAAGCGAATATTGATGGTCATATGGACTATTAGTGATAGGTTGTTAGCCCATCATCCGATACTTTCTACTTGACCCTAGTTCCTTTAAACAGAGCAATTTGTATATCGTAGTACTGTCCACTCTAATTATAAATATAGGATTATTAGCAAGACCTAAGCTGAATGGAAATCTCATCAAAAGTTCTTAAGGAACCAAAATTCTTGGAGCGTCGAAAATCAATCAACTTTGCCTACCCTTTACAAGAACTTGGTCGTAGTTTTATTAAAAAAGTTCAAGGGAAAACTTCGCAAGAACAAATTCTTGTTGAAAATATTTAGAGAATTTATTAATCGATACACATATACAACGACCGTGTTGATATAGATGGGTAGGCAGAGATTATTTTAACCTTGTTATAACCTACATACAAACTAGGTGGTTACTGGTATTTCTAATACGAAAATAATTTATTGGAATGTATATTAAAAATATAGCTACTTACTGTGTAAAAAATTTTTCGATGTACATTTAAAAACTAGTTTTCCTTATATTATTATGTCATAGTACGTTTAAATATAATATTTTAGTGTTTTTTTTATCATTTTATCATAATATACTTCATCACTTCATCTTGATAAGATATGGCTTTCACTTCAGTGGCACTTGCACCTCCTCATATACATTCGGTAGCTATAGATACTTCTAACGATACCCTTTGATTGCTAGGTTATCTTAGCACCGTGCTAGTCTGTTACGAAATAGATGAACCGGACTAAGAGAGTAAGATTAGTTGAAATCTTTTCAGTGATGGACTATCAACTAGTCTCTTGTATTCTATATCAGTAACATCACAGCCTTAATAGTTTGACTGAAGAGAAAATCATCAAGCTCATTCTTATATCATCTAGAGACGTGATGTATGTGTGTTAGTACGATTTTTATTTATTTTACAGAAAACCGGACTTATCGTGTATATTTTATTAACAAAGTATTACCTTTGTTATTCGATGATCCGGCCATGTTGCAATGGCCATAGTAATAAAGGTTTACTTTGTGTATAAAATATAGTGAAGTAGAAGTATAGTAAATTAGGGGCCGGCCTAATAAGACATATAACAGTCAGATAGACGCTATATTGAAAAAGGTGACGTTAGGAGTACCTATAGCCGCCGAGAGTGTATGAGAGGATGTATAGTCAATGAAGCGAAAGTGGTCTGTCAGGATCGAGACAAATGGGGATCCGTGATCTCTGCCTACCCCTCTACAGGGAATCAGGTGTGATGTGTATGTATGTATATACGCGTTAAGTCCCGTTTTCTTGTAAAATCAACAAAAATCGTGAGTCTCTCAAAAGTACATACAAATATTTCTACTAGGCTCTCTCCATACATTCAGTAAGTACTATTATCGTATGTTTTATTCGTCCAACCTTGACCCAAGGGAAGCCACGTTCAACTAACTCTTGAGGAAATACTACGTGCTCAGCATATACACACGTTATTTATAACTTAGTGCTAGTATTGGACGTACATATAAGGCTTACTTGCTTTTGGACTTATATCCCTTTTGAGAGTGACTGATTGCTCTTAAGGAGTTATATCTCTTCACGGAGTTATATCACTGACCAAAGCTTTGTCCATCCCAAAAAGGGATAAAATGACTGAATTTTGGATATATACATATATATATATATATTCACGTCCTTTTATCCCTTTTTGGGATGGACAAAGCTTTGGTCAGTTTATATACAATATCTCCTTAATTGAATATTAGAGTTGTGATGTTATGCGTAACAATGACGTCAGGGTGCTAGAACGATAATTAATTGCCGTTCTTACCAGTATGTTGTAGGAGGCTACTAATGGACTAAGATTAAATGGAATCTATTGGGCAATGGGCTAGCTACCTATCATCAATGTTCCATATGACATCACAACCCTAATATTCTTGCCAATAAGTGACCAAGGACATTTTCATGTCTCCAAGGTTCTGTCCACCCTAAAAAGGATTGAAGGATGTGAATGTATAAGTATACTATCACGCCAAAGTACCGACAAGTAGGTCCACACGCCCAAATGAGCAAACGAGTAAACATTGACAGTTCACGGATGAGTTCAATATCGATTAAGTGTTTGCTCACAGCGGCTCAGTGAGCAGCCTCGACATACACACACGGCCGACATAGTACACTACGCTTGTACGCTCTTTAAGGTGGAAGAAATTAAGAGTTTTTAAGTTATACCTCTTTAACTAACGAACGGACGAATATCATTTATGAAAGAAGAAGGTAAATTGAGTCTTTTTTAATCTCATCACTTAGTATCTATGTGAGGAAAACTATACATGTTTTTTTCAAAATAGCGCCTTGTTCAAGGTTCAATAGAATGTAACGTCGAATTTAAAAATCTATTAATTAAAATTCGACGTAGCTCAGTTGTTTGGAGTTCAAATCTCGCTCGAGCATGTACCAATAGAAATTAAGTTAAATGAATTTCTATGTACATTTTCGTAATAAAACATACAATTGCGAAATGCATCGGTGAGGAAAAACATCGTGAGGAAACCTACTTGTACCCCGAGCAGGTAATAAATAGTCAGTGCTTGTAAATGGCGACATGGCTTACCATCTGTCACATTGACTACTGACTATCTGGTAAACACGTGGGTTCAAGGTGGCCATAGAATTACTACCTTCACAATTGCGGAGATGGAAACCTGAACCTCTGACTACTCCACACGGGCTAATGGTCCTGAACGCGTTTGTCTTTGTTTTGTCTAAATTTAGAATATGAATACACATTTAATGGGATGATGATTGCGATTTTTGTATGTGTGTGTGTTTCGGTAACAACTAAAGATCAACTGATCTTTGCCCACTTAAAACCTCAATATCTTTACAAACCCTAATACCCTTAAAGACTAAATTCCCAGGTCATCTACACAAGTTAGGCATGCAAAAACAGTGCTCCAGCTTTATCTAGGTAAGTTAGGTCTACTCCACAGTCTAGGCTGCAGTTGACAACTGGATTTATGACACGACCTAACATCAGCTTTAGAAGGCGGCTTTTGTGGTGGGTTAGGGAATAGGTTTTAGAGGTATGTTTAAATTGGGTATAATATAGGTAATAGAAATAGATAGAATTTTTGTGTTCATAATTTTGTATGGAAGCATTTTTATTATAAATATTGTTAGAATTATATAACTTTAGTGGTCAACTTTCAGAATCTATAACCAATTTTCTCATATATCCTGCACAGATACAAAAGAAAACGGTATTTATCTCGCATATTTAAAACACAAAGTATTACCTTTGCTACCTGACGTTTCGGTCATGTTGCAATGACCATGGTTCGGGTCAACTGACCTCAGTAAGTCCTGTTTTCTTGTACAATAGATACAAAAAATTGTTAAAAAAAACGGGATTTTTAAAATATGTCATATAGGGTAGGTAACATGAAAAATATAGGAATTAGGAGTAACTGGAAACTTAAGTACATCTGTCGGGTGGAAAGTACCTGCAATAGCGGCGATGTAGGGTTGTGTTTAATGGTAATAATATGATTGCTAGCCCATCACTCTACAGATATTTACGTCCATATCATACTTAATAATAAAACTTGCAACTAAACATTGCAGTAAAATCTTATACTAGCACAGAATATTTATACATGATGCATACAATAATCCGCGTACCAAAACATATAGATAGGAAATCGCCTCATCAATTCTCAGTTAATACGCATTGAGGGTAGTTTATGCGGGTAGTGGCGGCCAAGTCAGCGGGGTGCTTGCCAACGGGCGCAAATTATATTATACTTGACACTGGTAATAGTCTCATACAGTAATAATAATATTTGGACATTATTACACCAGTTGAACTAGCCCCTTGGTAAGTTCATTTAAGAATTGTTTTAAGGGTACTAGTCAACGTGTATTTAAGAAATGAATACATATTATATATAGATACGTGCATATATAGCATATATAATCGACGCCCAGACTGGAAAGCAGTAGAAAAACGTAGTTCTTAACTCTTTCTCCAAGGGGAATCGAACCCGGGACCTCACTATTAACGTTCCGACGGCTAACCGATCGCGCCACGGAGGTCGTCATAATAGTTATAATAGTTTCATGCTAGTTGTAGTAGTCAAATGGATGGTAAGAAATGCCCTTCCCGAAGCCATTGTGCACTAATGCTTTTTACAAAATTACAGTTCATTAGTATATATTCAGTAATAGTGTGAAGTTGGTAGTGGATGACCAAAAGTGTCAGATTCCACCGTTGAAATCGACAAAATCCTCAAATTACGTTAAAAAATGGCGAAATTTGTCACTTTTGCTCATCCACTACCAACTTCCCACTATTACTAACCTGATATTGAACTGTTATTTTGCAAAAAGCATTAGTGGACTAAGGCCTCTGGTTTGTCGTAGGAGACTATTCTGTCGTAGAAATCTATAGATTTATGTAAGAATATTGAATTTTATCCATCTTGAAAGTGATTAATAACTTAAATTTATAAATTGATACTGATAATCTCTGATATTTGACTCTCTTTGCATATCGATACTTATGGAACCTACTGGTTGTAGACGAAGAGTTTTAACGATCAAGGAATAGGGGTCATGACTTAGATATAATAGGCGCATAGAAATTTGTTATTTATATCTGTATGTCCGTCTAAGAAATTAGTTAAATACATAGACATGGTGAAATCGAGAAATATCGCAGGAAATTAGTGTATAGAATATACAAAATAGAACTTTGGATGAATAGTCAGGTGAAAACTGTTTTTTTTATTTCTCCGCTATTGAAAAAAATGTCTTGCGTTATTTCTTCTAAATATAAGCATGAATGTTGTAAATATATCAAAAGTGACTTAATATTAATTATAATTATTAAGTATCTGATGTATAACCCACTAAATAATCAAACCTTTAATCCATCAATTAACTAAATAACAAATTGACTGGATTCTCGGATACTAAATATTCCTTTTTAATCTTCCTTATTATGTTAAATACCTGAAACAATTAAAATTACATTGGTTAGTAAAATAACAATTAAGGTTCGTTCTTTTAAGAACAGAAGAGCATGTATCAGAAGGTAAATTAATGTTGGGGAAGTAGGGAAGTTTTGACAAAATACATAGTTCTAGGTGTCAATCGATAGTATTTTTTAAACGTACTAAATAGTATTTGAATTAGACAAAAAAGACAAACGTGTTCACGATCATTAACCCTTGCGGGGTAGTCAGAGAATCAAGTTTCCATCTCCGCAATTGCGAAGGCAGTAAAAATAGTTCAATCTTCAATATTAGTTTGCATATAATGAATAAATACTTTGACTTGAAATCAAAACAATATTTATTTATTTCCAAAGCCAATAACAAACGAAGCCTAAATCCAAAAATTACACACAGACAAAACAATCCTCTTAAGACCTGGATTCCCATCCACCCTAGGTCATAAAGTAAGCACTAACGAGATTAAGCTAGGGTGAGCCTGTATTGACACACAGGCATAAGCCCCTTGCTATTAGCACGGATAGGCTATGATTTATGGGATATAAGCTGCAGATAATATGTATAGCGTATATATATAATATAATACGACAAAGTTCAGTTATTTGGGGCTTGACTCTGTATCAGTGAGCACGGGGTTCAAATCCCGCTTTGAGCATGTACCAATGAAAATGAAGTCGAATGGATTTTTATCTACATTTACGAAATGCATCAAATTATACGGTGAGGGAAAATATCGTAAGGAAACCTACCTTTTTCCAAACAAATAATAGTTAGTACTTGTAAATGGTGACATGGCTTACCATCTCTCTCATTGAGTAATAAAAATCTGGTCAACACGTGGGTTCAATGTAGTCATAGAATTACTACCTCCGCAATTGCAGATTGCCTGAACCTGTGACTACCCCGCATGGGTTAATGGTCGTGAACGCGTTTGTCTTGTTTCGTCACATATATTCAACTATATCACACGCGTACATACATCTATCTATCTACCAATCTTTACGCAATCTGCCGAACCACTCCGAAATCCAAATAGGTACATTCCCGTTCCGCATATGTCGCTTCTCACGCTCATTATTAATTCAAATGTTAGCCAATTACTGGTTGTCGGTGACAGGTTCTCAGTTGAGGGTGTAGTGGGAACCACCCGCGTTAATATTTGAACGGAATAAGGCTGTATTTACAAATGTACTGCCTACTCATTACTTTCATCGAGGTGCTTATTTTGAGTGTAAAATGGGCTTGAGTTTGACTTGTTTGAAGTTTATTTCCGGTTCGAAGCCTTTTTATAGACAGTGGGTGTTAAAAGACAAAGTTCTTTAGTTTTGAGTTAGGTGGGATTCGTAGGTTGTGACAGCAGCTGTTTTTTTAGTTTTGTAAGAGAAGTGTTTAATATGAATGAATTAAATCCGAGAGTTCAGGTATAACTTAATTTTAGATAAAGTAAAATAAATACATATAATAGCTTTTTTTCTTATACCATTCAAAAAGATTATTATTTTGGAGCGGATAATATAGAACAATAACGTAGCAATCTAGTTAAAACCATTAAAGTTGTAGAAACCTTATAATAGATAATATATAACAAAGCACAGTCTAGTGTAAGGAACAGAAAAGCATGTATGAGAATGAATGAAGCAAAAGAGATATGTAAAGATCGTTCCAGAATCGATCGCCGATAAATATCGATAGTACGTAGAGGTGTGAATATATGTATGTATCAAAACACAGATTGCAGGTATATACGTAATACAGTAAATTCGACGTAGCATAGTTGCGAAGATGGAAACCTAAACCTCTGACTACCTTACAAGGTCAATGTTTGTATTTAGTAATAGAATTTATGACCATAACCACACATACATAACCCCACCCTACCCCACATCATCACAATTACTCAGTTAACACAATGTGTCCATATGACGCCACTCAATAAAGACATAAGAGCAATCTGCTTCCAACCTAATCGAACGGATGTGCCTAATTACCTAGTGCTATCAATAATGACACTTACTGCATGGGAATAGGGTGGGTATTTGGTTGGTTATGTTAATATAGTGATGTCTGGTTAGAAAAGTTCTGTGTTGGTTAAAAGAATGATTAATTACTTATATATTCACCTTACATACATACATTCATTATCATACATATATATCTACCTTTAATCCCTTTCGGGTGCACAGAACCTTGGAGTTATATAAGTATATGTCTCCTAGGTCACTTTTTAGCATGTATATTGAGGTTGAGATGTCGTATCGAACATTGAGGATAGGTTGACAGCCATCGCCCAATAGAGTAGATGTACCCCCTAGTCAAGTCGCCTCTTACGACATGCTGAGAAGAACGACAGCTATATAGCATTCATTTTACGTTCCTGCCTAGCACGGGACTCTAAGAATACTGTTTCAGAAATTATTAACATAATATCGAAAAAATTAATTAAAACTGAATAAACTGAGAAAATATAGGTGTATTCGTAAAAAGTTAACTTTAAAATAATGTTTTAAAAGGTAAACAAATATTAGTTACTAGCCCATCGCCCAATAAAATATATTCTTAGTTGGTCCTTACAACAACTTTTATTCCCACGAAATTTAATAGCTTAAGCCCTGGTTTATTGATTCAGCTTTATAGCCTTTTTCTTCAAATCATTCGTTTATTGATTCAGATTTAGAGGAATGAATGACCGAAAAGTTGATAACCAATTTTACTAGTGAAAAATTCACCGATGATAGTTTGAAAAATAATATAGATAAAGTATATATGTTATATATAAATATTAATCATATATCATCCCCTTACATTCTTCATAACTCGTCAATTCCCCATCTATTTAGCGTTGACTTATTGTCCTATGTCCCCCGGGTGGGGCAGAGGGCGTCCACAACAGTCTTCCATCCCGATCGGTCTTGAGCTTCGCGTTTAATCTCGCTCCAGGTCTTCCCTATTCTCTTCGCCTCATCTGTAACAGTGCGCCGCCAGGACTGCTTGGGGCGACCACGCTTGCGCTTTCCCTGGGGATTCCAGTCCATCGCCTGCTTTGGGATGTGACTTGGGTCTCTGCGCAGCGTGTGGCCAATCCAGTTCCATTTGCGGCGCTTGATCTGATGGTCGATCGGGGTTTCGTGGCAGCGTTCCAATAGTTGTTCGTTGGATATTTTCTCGGGCCAGAATATACCGAGAATTCGGCGAAGGGAACGATTCACAAAGACCTGGAGACGGTGCGAGATGGCTTTTGTAACCTTCCACGTTTCGCACCCGTATAGCAGTACGGACTTAACGTTTGACGCGAATATTTTGAGCTTAACTCGCTGGGTCAATTTCCGTGACTGCCACACCGGCCGAAGTTGTGCGAAGGCTGCTCTGGCCTTGGCAATCCGCGAAGCGATATCCTCTTCGGTACCCCCCCGTTTCCGACACGACGCTACCGAGGTAAGTGAAGCTGTGGACGCGCTCCACATCCTCTGCACCAATCCGCAGTGGAGTGTTGTTCCCGACACCAGCGCGCATCTCCTGGGTCTTCCGCGTGTTAATTTTCAGTCCCGCAGTAATAGCCTCCCTGTTCAGGTCGTCCAGCTTAGACTGCATATCGCGGTGCGTGTGGCTCAGCAGGCATAGGTCGTCTGCGTAATCCAGGTCCTCAAGAACATGGGTCACGCCCCACTCTATCCCACGTCGCCTGTCGAGGTACGCGCGATGCATAATCCCGTCGAGGACAACCAGAAAGAGAAGCGGCGAGAGTAAGCAGCCCTGTCGGACGCCGGCATGTACTGCGATGTCTTCGGAGATGAGGCCGTCATGTGTCACTCTGCAGGAATAATTTCTGTAGATGGCCTTTAAGAGGTTGAGTATCTTCTCCGGTACACCAATGTCAGCCAGTCGAGACCAAATGCTTTCCCACTTCAGCGTATCGAAGGCTTTTTCGAAATCAACAAAGGTAAGGTAAACCTCCCTTTGCCATTCTGATGCCTGTTCGAGGATGATGCGCAAAGTGTTGATCTGGTCGGTGCACGAGCGGTTGGGACGGAAGCCAGCCTGCTCCTTGCGGATCAGAGGTTCAATAGCTCTCGACAGCCTATCTAGGATGATCCTGCAGAACACCTTCGATGGTATCGAGAGCAGAGTTATACCCCTCCAGTTGTTGCATTGGCTTAGGTCGCCCTTTTTTGGTACCGTTATTAAGAGCCCCTTGTTCCAGTCTTCAGGTAGCTCTTCATTAGACCATATTTTCTGGATCAGAGGTGTAAGGGCTTCTACGGCGAAGGGTATGTCAGCCCTCAACATTTCCGCGGTGATAAAATCCAGGCCTGGAGCTTTGCCGGTCTTTAGTGAAAGGATGGCTCTCGTCACTTCCTCGCGGGTTGGGGGGTCGACACTAATGTCCAGTTGCCCAGGAGGTGGGGGCGTGCACCACGGCACAGCCGGCGCAGTTGATGCTGTTGAGCGGAAGACGTCCTCGAAATGCTCGCGCCAGCGTTGCAGTTGCCCCTCAGATGTTGCGATGAGCTGCCCATCCCTCGACCTCAGCGGCCTCCTCCTCGGCTTACTGCTTCCAGCCAGGGTCTTGGTCGCCTTGTATAGCTCTCTCAGGTTGCCGGTGTTAGCAGCGTGTTGGGCTTTATCAGCAATGTCGTCTGCCCACATCCGCATATCCTTCCGCGTGCTGCGATAGATCCGCTTGCGGATCAGGCGGTATTGCTGTCTGAGATGAGCCATTTGCGTTGCGTTGCTGGTTTGCAGCAGTCTCAGGTGAAGGTCCCTACGGTCGCCGATGAGCTGCCAGGTGGTCTGAGACATCCAGTCCTCGCGGGAGCGCGCCGCGTGCCCCAAGACGGCCGAGCTGGTTTCTGTGTAGACCATTTTGATTCGATTCCACTCTCCGTCTATGGAACCCACATCTGCGTTGAGGCTGGAGAAACTGTTTCGCAGTTCGAGCTGGAACTTGGTGCGGGTGTCAGGCACTCTGAGCTTGGTGACGTCAAACCTCCTACCCACCTTGCCAGGTCCGCCGGCCGGTCGTGCTATCGCGACCTTGAGGCGCAGCTCGGCAACAACCAGGTGATGGTCGCTGTCGACATCTGCTCCTCTCCGGTTACGGACGTCGAGCAACGAGGAGCGCCATTTGGAGCTAATGGCGAGGTGGTCAATCTGGTTCCTGGTCCTGCCATCGGGTGAATTCCAAGTGTGTTTGTGGACATCCTTGTGAATAAACAGAGTGCCCCCGATGGTCAGATCGTGGTGTTGGCAGAACTCTACGAAACGATCTCCATTCTCATTGCGAACTCCAAGGCCCCTTGTTCCCATGTGCCGCTCACAGTTGGTGTTGTCACTCCCGACTTTAGCGTTCAGGTCTCCCATGACGATGACAATGTCTTGCTTTTTGATCCGCTTCAAGGTGGCGTTTAGCGCATTGTAGAAGTCGTCCTTGGTATCGTCTGTAGCAGTGTTGGTGGGAGCGTAGCACTGCACAATGGAGATCTTTCGGGCTCTTGAGTTAAAGCGGGCCCAGATGATTCGGTCTGAGATCGGTTTCCAGTCCAAGAGACTTTTCTTAGCGGCATCGGAAAGGAGCATACCGACACCGTATTCCAGAGTGTCTCCCTCACTTTCCTTACCAGAGTAAAGAAAAGTCAAGCCCTTGGACGTTCTCAGTTCCCCGAAGCCATTCCTGCGCACCTCGCTGAGGCCCAGAATCTGCAACTTGTAACTAAGCAACACTGCTTCCGCTTGGGCTAGTCTGCTGTCATCGCTAAGGGTCCGTATGTTCCAGAAAGCTATTCGTGTCCGTTTTTTCATGCCAAAGGTCGTCGTTGTAGGATCGGTCCGGTTTTCTGCTGTTTCTGTTTCTTTAATCATTTTATTTTAGGCAAGCGGGTGATTAACCCACTGTACCCTAGCCTGGTGGTGGGGGTGCCACCTTGGAACTCCCAGGCAAGTTCGGTTCTGTTTCGGGTATCCTCCCTAGTGAGATGGTTCTGTTTTAAGGCGCAGAATGCTCGCCTGTGCCCTGCATCCGTCGGCTCAGCTGCAAGCTCGAGATTCGAGGTAGTGGACACGCGTGGCGTGACTGCAGCAGGTCCCGGGGTGGACGAACTTGGACGTGGATGCGCGGACTGGCCGGGGCTCTGCGTATATCGGTGTCCCACTACTGGACACTGCAGATGGCTACTTGGCACTTTATAGGCAATGCCGACCTCACTACGTCAGCAATTACCACCAAGACCATACCACCGACTTCCCACCCCAATCTATTTAGCGTTGGAAGCACAAATTGTTTTTTATCCAAAGCCGTGGTCACGTGACTTTAATCGGAGGACCCTTTTTACCCAGTTAACCGGGACAAGCTGATAAGGGATGCTGTGGGAGAGGCAGGGAACAGGGCGGTTTAGATAATGGCTAGGTTGTTTATTATAAGTGCATAGTATGGAGTTATCAGCGTTCTTAAAAAAAATAATTAAAAATGAATATTTCCTTTTTTTGATCAGCAGCATCCATTTGTCTATTTAATTGTTTATTACTTTATTTAGTTTTATTAAGTATTTTAAATAACAAAGCATAAATAATAATACTTAGGAAAATGACATTTAAAATAAACTTCAGAATCATAAACATGTTTTGTTTCTACAAATGATCTATGAATTTTATACAGTTTTTTATACGAATTTTATACAAAAATCGTGAAGAACCCTATGAATAATAGATAATAACATCAGCGCCACAGCGAGACACCTCTCATATATGTGAACCTTTTGAATAAACATTTTATTATTATACTGTTACGAGATGGTATGACAAATGAACTTATATTTTTCTCTATCTTATAAAATCACATCTAATGAAATCTTATAGCCCTACTATCAAAAAACCAGCGTGGTACAAAAACTAACTATACCCAGACACGTTTTTGACAACTTAACAACGCCGATATTTCACACTGGGCAGCCACATAAATCCGTCCCTGCGGCCACAGATTATAACCGAGATTCAATTTTATCGCATTACATCTCTATCAGTCCCCTGGGACTAGATTAATGGGGTGCCCAGAGATCCGGGTGCGTCTTTTTAATCCGGTTTGTCCGGATAATGATCGTGTGCGTGCAGCTTAATCCGGATAATGGAGTTTAAATTTGACTTCTTTGTTTGGGTTCTGTTTTGATTTGCGGGAAATTGTGTTCTGGAGTTCTTGTGTGTGTTTGTTTTTGTGGCTGTGAATAAACGGTTTAATTATAATTATTGGAATATGTGTATTGTGTATGTTTTTGTGCTTGTGAAATAATGCTCTTTATCTATACTCATTTTCTTAATGAATTCAACTGCCATACCGCTGTCTAGCAATGGTTAGCTAAGTATACATATTCAAAAAAGACAAACTCGTTTATGACCATTCACTCTTGCGGGGTTTTCAGAGGTTCAGGTGTCCATCTCCGCAATTTCGAAGATAGTAAGTCTATGGCTACCTTGAATCCACGTGTTGACCACATAGTCAGCATACGGCATGTCGCCATTTACAAGCACTAACTATTACCTGTTTGGGTAACAAGTAGGTTTCCTCACGATGTTTTCCCTCACTGTATATATTTATATTAATATTTGTGATAGTAATTTTTGTTAAAATATAAACTGTTGTTTTTGGTACGCAGGAGGAAGTGTTTTAATTTATTGAAGATTCGGAAACCGCTGAAGGGACAAGACTTGTGTTCAAGCTTTGTGTTAGGAAATTGATTTCCGGAAATCTTATAAACACTTTCATATTAAACAGGTAAATACCGCTGAAATTACCAGTAAGCACCGCAATAATTTAAATCAGTACTTTAGATCCTTACTTACATATAATTACATATTAAAATGGCAGCTGGATACATTCTAATCAAGTTCCAACTAACACAACCTACAAACTAGGAATAAATTATGGAACTCAGTCGAAATTCTATACTCCTCAATTCCGTAGTACAAACATATGAAATGAGCTACGAATCGGATTTGAATACAGGTGACACTTCATTTTGAACGTTAGATGGAGTCGCTATACTACGGAAACGAGGAAGTTACACGAAATACTGTGATGTTCGGATGAAAATGTATTTTAAAATTTTAGGCCTGCGATTTAATTATGGTTTTTATGTATGTGTATGTATGTGTATGTATGTGTGTATTTATGGTTTTTATGGAATAAACAACAATAATTTCAATGGCATTATCATTTAAAACCATATTTGTACGTTTAGAGATTTTTGTAGAAGGAATATTTTCTTTTAACGTCACCGGACAAAATCGCTAGGCAAGTTTCATTTTACACCATTTAAATATTTCATTGCTGACGGAAACATTCAAGTCAATAATATACATACACAGAAATTACGCCCGTGTGCCTGTAGAGAGGTAGGCAGGAATCACGACACACCATCCGTTCCGATCCTGACAACTGCCAATTTCAATTTCTAAATAAGCCTTTAGTTCAAATAAAGTAAAAACGTAATATTATTATCTTAAATAATCCGAATATCTCACACATGTAGATGTCGCTACAAGTATATGACACGAAACCATTAACCGAGTTGTGTCTGCGTCTGCTGTGCCCGTGCAATGCTGCAGCTAAACTCCTTTTAATTGTGACGTGATTACAACGCGTGGCGTGTTTGCGTTTGCAGCTACTGACATCTAACGGCTGCGGGTGATAGATTAGATTACTGGGCTAGTTTGAGACTTGATAGAATGCAACTAGCTGTGTCTCAGGAAAGTGTAAAAGAGTAGAACAAATTTGTTTTGAAGATTATTTACTACTATTAACCATATCATTTTTGCAGTGCTAAACTATCTATATAACTTTGGATAAATAGAAGATAGATAGTAACTTGCCTGCACTGAATTAAACCTATACAACATAGCTATAGCTCTCTACTAAAAGAAGAAATTTCACAATTTATGTTGCCTATTAGATATCTTATTAAACTTGCATCTTGAATGATAAAAAGCTAACTTTCGACTATACCAAACTTAATGACGGCCGTAATTTGTATCTAAACAGAAAACCCTTCCAAAGGTTTTGAATACGCGAAAGTTCAAAGTAACCGCACGCAACCCGAAGTAAGGCTTTATGCTAAGGCTTTAAGGGACGGTGCAGTTTCCGGAGAGCGAGCGATACAAGGAATAAAATACTCTGAATGGCTCCAGACGTGGGAGTAGCCAGACATGCGTGGACGCTGATTCTCCTACAAGCGTGCAGTGCAGGTGTGGTTTACGTGCAGTGTTTATGTAGGAAAAAGATGGTAATTTTGAAGTAATGATAAAAGAGATGTGGTATTACTTTAGCCTGTAAAGAATGCTGTAAAATAATATAGGTTTTCTACAAGAAAAAGTTAACATGCTGCCATGATTTATACGCTTATCGTGAGGTCCCGGGTTCAATTCCCGATGGAGGCAGGTAAAGAACTACGTTTTTTTATGATTTCCAGTCTGATTGTTAATTATGTATGCTATATATGTATTTATCCATGTATAATAAAGATATATTTCTTAAATATACGTTGACTAATTAACCTAAGACAAGTCTTAAATGAAGTTACTAAGGGGCCGGTTCCATTGGTGTGATAGTGTCCTTAATATTATTATACTGGATTAGATCCATTGACAAAAATGCTCTAAAAGATTACAGTTATGATAAGTTTGTTTGAAGGAGAATAAACTTATGATCATAACTATAACGACAAAGTCACAAATCATTTCATTTCGAAAATAATTTCTGAAAATAATCATTTAATATACATAAACATATACATCCTTAAACCTTTTAAAGGTGAACATTTCCTCAGAGATATAATATTTTTTGCATGGATATTAGGGCTGTGATGTCATGTGAAACACAGACAACAGGTTAATAACCCATTAGCCAATACTGTTATTATCTGTTTATTCCTAGTCTGTAGTTTCCTAGACCGGCAGTTTGATACATTTTTTATTCCAGAATAGCATGAGCTTTTCGTCAGTTACTCAAATATCGTTTCACGCTGTTAGTGGAATCGGCGCATTCCGCTTGCTGCCAGTGAAAAGGAATTGCTTTTTACAATTTCAATGTAATCCATGTAAAAAGGGAAACGTGCATAACCAACAGACAAAGTGGCATTTCTTCCTAAGTACAAGTATGATGGAATTTTGCTTACACGCTCGTGAATTTTATAGCCAAATTCGTCTTTTCATTACTTGTTAAGGGTAATATATTTACTCGTTGTAATAATGTTTATAAAGACAAAACATATACATACGAATGAATTCAAGTCCTTTTATTCCTTACGGGTTGGAGGAAATCTCGGAGACACGGTCTATTTCTATGTCACATTTAAGCATGAATATTGGGGTTGTGATGATATAGAACATTGGTAACAAATTGCTTGTCAAATTGCCTAATAAATTCCATCTACACTTAGTCCCGTAGTTGCCTCCTGTGACATGCAAAGAAGAACGGCACTTAGTTTCTTTTTTTTTACGTCCCAAGCTATCACGGGATATTGATTGTATTCATTGTTTATCATAAAAGGACATTATGAATGAAAATAAAGTGAAATGTTACTTAATAAAAGTTCCTGTGTTCGTAAGAGTATGTGTGTGTGTAGGTAACGCTGTACGATATGATCATTCTCACAATAGTACCTTTCAAATAAGATAAACAAGTGATACATACTGTGAAACATGGCTGTATTATATATTACTCTATAAGACCTTTTACAAACTTCGTAATGCATAATGTTCCTAATGTATTTCATCACTACTTAGTCAAATAATTTTCGAAAATGGATATATATTATTATAAGTACTTACTATAAGTACTTACTTATTATAAGTACTCACGAAATGTTCATCCTAAACTCCCATCCACCTTTTAATTCAACTACATTTGCTTCTAAGCCTAGTAGGTAGAGCCTTTTAAAATCTGTCCAAAGCCTTCCTCTAAATAAGTCCAACTCAATTAGCTAATGAAACCGCCCTCCAGAGTTGAGTAGGCTGTTCCAAAGTTCCAAAGCTCGTAAAAGTTCAGAGCTTTTATTAAGTACGTATTTAAGTGATATTTCATCTACTTAATTATGGGCGTATAAGGACGTGATTATGGAAGCGGTTATTTTAATTTTTGCTTAAATTTTATAAAAAGACCAATTTTAAACATTTACGTTCATTTGTTGTTTAAGTCATTGGATGTAAATGTAGATGTAATTAACTTAATTTTATTTCCGGTATTTCGAAGAATAGTTACTTGTTGATAACATAGAAAATTGTTACCAATAATGCTGCTATAAGCATATCTAGTAATTAATGTTTAAAGATCCATTAATTTCAACAGCTGTGATGATTATGTTTTTTGCGTCAAAACTCATAAATATGTATAATATATCATATCATTGATGTTATTATACGTCATGATTATTAACCTTTATAATAGAGGGGTAAGCAGAGATCCGAAATCCTTGTATTTATTTTCCTATGCATGCACAAAACACTAAATCATACATGCATACAGCAACTAAAACATAATATCTTAAACATTACAACCACTACAAAGTTCCCCATACTACGGAATTGAATTTCCGTAGCACTCAATTCCCTGCGTAGTGCATTCGAAACTACGAGGCTAACGAGTCGGTGTTACTCGTTACGACTGTTTGTTTGACACAGGTGGACAGAATCTAATGTGCATTTATTTGTGTGAAGGTGGTATGTGTGAACAATATTGGCATGGCAGTGGATTACATAATAAACTGTGCTAGGGATATGAAAAGCCTAAATAAAACTAGGGATATAAAAAACCTCTATCTATCTATTATTATTATTTTAAATATCCATCTATCTTCATATAATATAAACTTATAATAATAATGTATCTACTTTTAAAATGGCAAGCTCGCAACAATAAATTTTGAAAACAAATTCCTTCACATTAGTGAATTCCGAATATAGTTTTTTTTGTATAATTATATACAAAAAAAAAACTAAGTTCGGAATTTTGAAAATTGGATTTAAGACTAATATTCATTACTATTTATAATTTACTGTATAATTTACTTTTGTTATTTTGATTTCTACTTTTAAATCACCCCAAGTTTGACTTTTAATTTAGACACATTTTGGTTTCATGGCCCATTCCATTCGAAGTCTCCTAAGAGCTTCCGTTAGGGCTTATCAATCATGATCTGTCATAATTAATAATCATTAAGCAACTTTTGAACATCTAAGTCATTGTTTTGACGATGTAATTTAAAATAGAATTATTGCAGCATGCATAAATGGAAATGACATTATTTCCTTGCTTTTATATGTATTTACAAACAAAGGCCATATAATTTTACATCCTTTAATCCTTTATGGGGTGAACAGAATTTGAACTTTGATCACTTTTAGCATTATTATTGTTGTTGTGTTGGCATTTAATGGAATTTTGGAGACTAAGGGAAGTTGTCCAAATGAATACTAGTCTCTTAGTGTCTTTCTATGACATGTTAAAACGGCAGCTAGTTAGCATTTTTTATAAATACCAGGTAGTATTGGACTAAAACCGAAAACATTATTACCAAGTTGTTGTTCTAAAAAACAATATCTTCTTTGACGACATCCGTGGCTCGATCAGTTAGACACCTGAACGCTTATGGTGAGGTCCCGGGTTCGATTCCCAGTCAAGGCAGAGTTAAGATTTACGCTTTTCGTCTTTCCAGTCTGGTCGTTGATTATATAAGCTGTATGTGTATTTATCTAAATATTATTTAAATATACGTTGACTAGTACCCTTAACACAAGTTTTAAATATACTTAGCAAGCTGCTAGTTCAATTGGTGGTATCCAAATATTACTATTATTATCTCTACAGCGAATGAAAACTTTTTATAGTAACCAACATATTCTTTATAAACCGCAAGAGTCCATACTTGTACGCGACACTGAGAATGCAATTTGTCAAATAAAGTGCTCACAATCCGATGAAAAGTGAGTGTAGTAATACACTACAGAGGATATACGAGTTAAACCTACTGTATTCTTTTATTTCTTTTGGATTAGATAATATAATAAATATTTTATTCCTCATATAACCGTACGATAAATAACTAACACATCAACCAATAAAAAGTCTCCATTACAACACAATTATAATAGTCAGTGCTTAAATGGCGACGTGGCTTACCACCTGTCACATTCAGTACTGTCTATCTGGTCAACACATGGGTGTGAGGTGGTCATAGAATTACAAACTTCGCAATTGCGGAGGAAACTTGAACCTCTGACTATACCAAGGGTTAATGGTCGTAAACGCGTTTATCTTTGTCGTTATTTATACAATACAATCCCAATATCCATGCTCAAAATATTACAAAGTGGTGGTGATTCAGGTATGTAAATATTTTAATTCTCACCATAACCATATGATAGGTTACTAACGCATCACCCAATAAAAAATCAGTCTCCTTTACTACACAGAAAAGAGCACATATTATTTACCATTCTACTTATTCATACACCAACACTCGACTGCTACAAAAATACAAAATTGAACACGCTACTTGCTATATAAATATGAATCATAATTAACCATCCCGCTCATTCACAATTGTTTTCGCTGATATACGTCGTTTACCAAAAACAATTTCATCCAACCCTCCAGTGAAGGTTTCATGGAAACAAAAGCCTTCGCGGAGGCTTCGGCGGAATAACTCGCGCCATTGTTCCGTGATGTATGGCCCGAACAACCGCCGAAGTTTGTAACTTCTAGCTTTATTATGTTGGGACAGGCGTCTTTCGGACTGGTTTATGCGTTAGTAGTAGAAAGGACATGGTTATAAATAAAATGATCATGTATAGTTGCATTTCTTTGCTGCGAAGGTGATTAAGGGACTAGGAGTAAACTTTAATCCCTTTTGTAGTGGGTAAAACCTCGGAGATATGATATGTACTACTAGACTAAATGTCTTTTTTTATCGTGGAAGGAGGCGAATAAGGGACTATTAGTTAATTGGATATACAACCTTTTTACTAAATCATTTTATGTTGATGACCCAAACATGAAACTGTAAGAGGCTATTTAGGGAGAAGAAGTGAGAGGGGTTTACTACCTCTTAGCTATTTATATTATGTAAAATGGACTACTATTAAATGGTCTTCGAGGCTAATTGAACCACTTTCGTTTCATTGAAATCCATACACCTTATTATACGTATTCGACTGTTTAAATTACACGTCTAAATTAATTGTTATTTCAAAATAATTAAAATTAACATGCTTCTAACTTTTCAAAACTAGACGAAAGCACCTCTCATTTAATATTTTTGTGCATGAAATCATTAATATTATTGCTTATAGTGACCTAGAAAATACTGTATTTAACCTAGGCTTATATCCATCCCGAAAAGTATTCCAAGACATGAGTATACAGATACATTTATTACGCTAAAAAACCAATCAAAACACACTTTTTTCATCAACCGTTTTAGAGTAAAAAAACAAAATAGATAAAACGTTTGCCAAACAAACTCACGGTTCGCACGAACGCGTTTCAAAAACTATTTTAATTGTTGCGTGTGGAAAAATGGTATGCAGACAGCGACATGGTTTTGAATATTAAATCAACACATTGCCTTGTCAATATGGGATTATAAAACAATGAAGGACCTATGAGATAATATCTCTGATGTTCCGTCCACTTCAAAAGGGAAAAAGGACGTGAATGTATGTATGCACGTCTAAAACAAAATATGCGAGTGAAGTCAAAGTGTGGTTAGGGCTCAATGGGTCATATGACAGTCAGATAGACGCCGTATTAAAAAAGGTGATATTACAAGTACCTATAACCGCTGCCCAGTGTGTGTGAGGAGATTTATGAGTGTCAATGAAGCGAAAGTGGTTTGTCAGGGTCATGATAGATGGAGATCCGTAATCTTTGCCGTATGTAGATGAATTTGGGCGTGATGTGTATGTATGTATACAACAACACATTGACTTATCAATATGGAAAAAGTAGTATAGATGTAAAGCAAAACAACATTAAGGAACTGACTACCATTGGAATGGCTGGAAGATTGGTAGCTCATTGCCCTAATTCCATTATCGCTAGCATCTGTACCTGATAGTCAATACCTAACATGCACTGACGATTTACTTACACCAAGAAAAAAGTAGAATTCACAAGGATTATTTTCCTAACCTTACTAATGCATTTAAAGCATACAGTTTTAAACTATATTTAACACTAACTACTAATGTGTTGAACTTAATTAAAACTCCTTCCCATACGTATATAGAGCTCCACCTACACACTCGCTCTCGGAGGCACGTGCGCAAAATAAAGAACATCTGCACCCAACCCTGTCTTGATAATAAATAAGATATTTTTAAAAGTAATTTTGCTCTGTAGCACTTTCTAAGTGGAAATGTAAATGGTTTTATTCTGTTCTATTTCAATATGATGTAATAACATACATACATACGCTTCACGACTTGTGTATACACACTCCCTTTTTTATTATGGTGGAGCACTCAGAGGCTTGAGTGCCCATCTCTGCAATTTCGAAGCCATGTTAGGTATGGGTCATTCGAAGCCCGCGTATCACATAGACAGCACCCAACGTGATAGGTAGTGAACCGTATCGCCGTATATAGGCACTGATTATTACCTATCCCGTGGGATAGGCAGGTTTCCTCACGATGTTTTCCCTCACCGTTAGCGAGTCAATTATGTACGTAAATGAAAAACACATAATTAAATTTAATTCATTGATATCATTAATTCTTTCTCATAAGAAGTCCGCAGTCTTACCCACTGGGCTACAGCCGCTATAATGTAATTTAATAGGTGATTAAAATAAATACAAAATCGATTACGACCATAAACACGTGCTGGGTATTCTTTGCATTAGCGGAGGTAATTCTATGGCCACCTCGAACCTACACGTGTTAGTCAGTACTCAATGTGACAGATAAGCAACGTCGCCATTTACAAGCACTAACTATTACCTGTTCGGGAAACAGTAGCGATAGCTTTCCTCACGATGTTTTTCTCGTCGTAGTTTTCGGTGCATTTCGCAAACATCACAACCCATATCATGTTCAAAATGAATCTCTAAAAATCTGAAATCTATCGTGTCTTCAAGATTCTGTCTACTCCAAAAAGATTTCAGGGACGTTTACGTACATGTATATACTCGTATGTGATTATAATAGCTACAGCGATTTGGTAATCTCTGTGGCGCGATTGGAAAATCATCTGAACGCTTATCGTAAGGTTCCGGGTTCGATTTCTGGTAGGGGCAGGGTTAAGAACTACGCTTTTTTTCTGCTTTTCAGTCTGGTTGCTGATCTCATATACTTTATGTGTAACCTTATAAAAAATTCCTAGAACTACAATTTTAGGCCTGAGTGTACTTAGAAAAGGGCTAGTTCAATTGGTGTAATAATGTCCTAAATATTATTATTATAGCTCTATTCAACCACTACACAAACTCTCTACACTTACACTCGTTCACTATACGTTCTAAATACGATCGAACGGTGCGTGCCCATTTGCAAGTTTTGCAACTACCCGCGTTTGGTGCTACGTGCTTGGAATATGGCGTCACCATTAGAGTTATGGTTTTTTCGTCTTGCATGTGAATGGGGGAAATTTAGAGGGTTAGGTATATAGGTAGAACCTAGGGCATGTAATAGTCTGTAACTATGAAGGGATGTCTTCATTCACGTCCTTCAATCCCTTTCGTAGTGTCATGAATAGAATGAATGAGGAATGAATATTGCAGTTGTTATGGAGTTTTGATGTCTTATGCAACATTGATGACAGCTTACTAGCCCATTGCCCAATTGATCTTATTTACTCCTAGTCACTTAGTTGCCTCCTAGGACATGCTAGGAAGAACAGCAGCTAGTTAGTATTTTTTTACGTCACAGACTAGCACGATATATACGGAATGTCTTTTAATAGGTAATAGTTGGTAATTATGAACACTGATGGATTACAGCGATAAACTTCATGATACCTAACATTCACGACAGTAAAACTCTTTTGGCCAGTCAAAGTTTGAGTGTCCGCCATCAATTAAGTATTGATAAGGTCTTTATTTAATTTTATAGACTTGAGTATATTACCTCAGAATGTTTTCCGTAATTTTTTGAAATGAACGGTTCCTAATACTGATTAAAGACGATTACCTCTTTATTCTCTTAGGATCTTAAGATATCTCGAATACATAACAATACATATGTATCGAGGTTCTGTTCATCCCAAAATAGTATCAAGGATGTAAATGTATATACGTTTGTATTATTATTGTTTGTGTTAAAACTTTTATATAACTATTACTTTTCTTAACATATATAGTCCTATATATTCTTATTCATAACCATAATAACAACTCTTGATTACAAGTGAGTCATCACTATAATAACATTATACAGACACATCACGCCCACACTACTCGAAGGGGTGACCAGGACATCTGCGCTTCTCTAATGGACTACAAATATCCATTAAGCCAACCATATAGCCCGTATAAGCCATTACCATCTCATAATTCAATTACAAGCCCCTCACATTGTCATCAGCTGCAATTAAGTGCAGAAATGACGATGTCTGGACACCCTAGCGGGGTAAAAGGTCGTTGTGTTATGGGTGTGTATATATGTATATAGTTATAAGCATAGATAAGGGCCGGCCTAATAAGACATATAACAGTCAGATAGACGCTATATTGAAAAAAGGTGACGTTAGGTGTACCTATAACCGCCGAGAGTGTATGAGAAGTGGTCTGTCAGGATCGGGACAAATGGAGATCCGTGATCTCTGCCTAGCCCTTTACAGGGAATCAGACGTGATGTGTATGTATGTATAAAGATTTTTATCAATTGGCACGTATGGCTATTCATATAGCTATGCTGGTTCCAACGTTGAATTATGGTAGCGAAAGTTAGGTATGGCAAGAAAAGCATGGAATTAGAATCAATGCCATGGGAATGCGGTGAAATTGAATGATAGAATTAAAATTTGTGTGATAAGGGAAGGTTGTGGTTTGAAAGATGTTGTGACTATGATTGAAAAGGGCATGCTTTGATGGTTTATCGTATATTATGAATAAGGGAATATTTTAGATTGATATACCTATTTCATATTAAAACCAACATAGCACACATTTTTATGCTATAATTGAGTGTATGAGAAGATGTATGAATGACAATGAAGACAAAGTGGTCTGTCAAGATCGGGACAAATGGGGATCCGTGATCTCTGCCTACCCCTCTACAGGGAATCAGGTGTGATGTGTAACTATGTATGTATGTAATTGAACGAATAGAAAATATAAGTTGAGTATAAGGTCGGTGCTTAGTGTTGTTAGTCAGTTCAGGGTTGGAATGGAGGGGTGGATGAGGCAAGCCTTCTCGTGGCCCACCCTGTGAGTAGCGGCCGAGCGATCGGCCGTGAAACTAATTGCCTCGAGGCTTCTCCAACTCCGTCTGTTCTGCCAGACGGAGTGGTGGACGAAGTTAGTCCCTAGGGCGTACCAAAGTGTGCGCCCTAGGCTCAAGGGCGGGGCCCGGCAATGCTAACACCTTTTGCCGGGCGGGTAGTGCCAGTTTCTGGTGCTACCACGGGAGATATCGTAACTCAGTGCCAGAGCTTTGCTTTGGTCTGGGCCGAGGGTCTGGGGGGCTTGCCCCTTGGACCGCGAGGAAGAAAACCTCTCTAAAAAATCACCCTAAGCCCAAGTTTCTGGTGCTCGGCGATGGGCTGAGTGGCTGGAGGGAGTCCAGTCACTAGAGCACCAACCCATAGAGGAGATCACCTCTCAAAAAACACAATTAACAATGAGTGCGTTTTTAAAAGAAGGACTACCCCAGGAGGGTACCAGCCGCAATGCGGCTGGAGAATCCCTCCAGGCTTCGGCCTGCTGCCCCATCTATTCTGGGGGGGCAAAAACCGCACTGGGGACAGGGAAACCTGCTCCCCAAAACCCGTGGTCGTCCATGAACATCTGGACGACCAGTTATGTGCGTCCGGGTCAGCCGACTCGGACGCCGATTCAATTTGTTCGGGGATGAGTGTGTCAGCACGTTTATCCCCTGTTATCACTGCCCGTAAGAGGCGCAGTGAGAATGATGACGGGGCTCCCAGCTCCAAGGTGGGACCTCGGAAAAGGGGACGACCGCCGACGACGGGCAAGTACGTTGGTCTGGCCAAGGCCAAACAAGCCCTGAATGAGGCCAGGGCCGGGGAGCTCGAGCTCGATAGTGAGGAGAGCCTTAGCAAGATGGTCCGTGAGACGCGGTCAGATGCGTGTCTCGCGGACCTCACAACAGATGCTGTTGCCCAGGAGGCGGCTAGTGGCGTCAAGATCATCCTTGGCGTCGCTGCCAAATCTAAAAACTTGAAGGGCACAAGTGTAAAGGCTCTCAAGGAGGCAGCTGAGCGGATCTCTGAGGCCCTGGCAGTATTCAGAGTCCGCACAGCGTCCGAGGAGACTGCTGCCCTACAGGCGGAGAACTCGCGACTGCAGGGTCAAGTGGAGGCGCTTCGACGTGAGATGGAGCTTCTCAGGGCGGAGTTTCGAGCGTCTCACGTCGGGCCTGCGGCAGCACCGGCTCCACCGAAGCTCAATGATGACGGAGTTGCGTCTATCATGAAGAAAATAGGCTTCATGATAGACGCCAAGCTGGCCGGCTTAGAGGACCGGCTTCTTCCAGAGAAGCGGGTCAGGCCCCCGCTTCGGGCGGATGTTGTGGCTGGTGGAGCGGCTCGGTCTGTTCGGGAACGAGGGACTCGTGCGCCACCGCCTAGCAGGACTGTCGATGCATTGGGGGGGGCGCCTGCTGCCGGAGGGCAGTCTGTGCGACCCATGCCTCCTGCGCCTCCGGCACTGGAGGAGGGATGGTCCACAGTAGTAAGAAGGGGACGAAAGAAGGGAGGTCAGACTCCTCCAAAGCCCACGAGGAGCCAGCCAGTACCCAGGGCTCCTCCTCAGAAGAAGAAAAAACCGAAGTTAAGGCCACCACGCTCTTCAGCGGTAGTGTTGGCGATCTCGCCTCAGGCAAAGGAGGAAGGGCTAACGTTTGCCCAGGTCCTTAAGTTGGCCAAAGAGAGGTTGGCCAATGAGGACTTCAGTGCTCTGGGCGTGCACGTTCGCCAAACTGCAACGGGGGCGAGATTGCTAGAGGTGCCGGGGTCAGCTAGCGAGGCAAAGGCCGACAATCTGGCCGAGAGGCTCGCCGCCGTGTTGGACCCCGGGATGGTCCGGGTCTCCAGACCGATCAAGTCAGCAGAGCTGAGGATGTCTGGCCTGGACGACTCGATTACCGTTGAGGAGGTGGTGGAGGCTGTGGCCAAGGCTGGAGGATGCTCTCCCCAGGCCATCAAGGCCGGCGAGATTAAGGTTTCGCCGTCGGGGCTGGGCTCCGTGTGGATTCGTTGTCCCATCCCTGTGGCCAAGAAAGTTGCAGCTGGTAGGCTATTAATCGGCTGGGTCTCGGTACGGGTTCAACTACTGGAACCCCGACCCCGAAGGTGTTACAGATGCCTCCAGATCGGCCATGTGAGGCCAATGTGCACCGCCGAGACCGACCGCAGCGACGAGTGCTATCGCTGCGGTCAACCTGGCCACAAGGCCGCAGGGTGCAGCAACGCAGCCCACTGCAGCCTCTGTGCTGCAGTCAACAGACCTGCCGAACATCGGGCGGGTAGTAGGGCGTGCGTGGGGTCCCGACCCCAAAAACAAAAGAAAGGTGCGGCCCTACGGACCGGGGCCCCCGCTGCACCTCAGCCAGCCGCCCCTGCAAGAGGCAGGGAAGAGGAGGCGATGGAAGCATAAATGCTCCATCTACGCCTTCTTCAGGCGAACGTCAACCACTGCGCCGCAGCTCAAGATCTTCTTCTTCAGTCCCTGGCGCAGTGGTCGATTGATGTCGCTATGGTGGCTGAGCCCTATTTCATCCCTGACAGTTGGTCTGGGGACGTGGACGGCTCGGTCGCCGTTGTGTCCTCTGGTGTGAACGTGCCGGCCCCTGCTATCATCGCCAGGGGTCGGGGGTACGTGGCAGTCCTTTGGGGGGACATCGTTGTCGTCGGTGTCTATTTCTCCCCAAGCTGGAGTCTCGCAGCATTTGAACAATCGATCGATGGGCTCGGGCGTGAAATATTGCGCGCCCGGCCCAGAGAAGTGCTGGTTGCGGGGGACTTTAACGCTAAATCCCGAACATGGGGGTCCCCCGCCACAGATGTCAGGGGCGAGACTCTGGAGTCGTGGGCAGCGTCTACCGGCCTCGTCATTTTGAATCGGGGCTCGGTCGAGACTTGCGTGCGGCGGACGGGGGGGTCCATCGTAGACCTAACGTTTGCGACCCCCGCCCTCGCGCGCACTGTCCGCAACTGGACTGTCTTGGAGCGGGAGGAGACTCTGTCCGATCACCGGTACATCCGGTTCGACCTCTCCTCCGCTCCGGCTGATACTTCGGTCCGTGCCAGAGGACACAACAACGGGTCCTCCCCGAGATGGTGCCTCAAGAGAATGAACAAGGATCTGCTGGTGGAAGCTTCCATCGTCCAGGCCTGGTCATCAACACCGACTGGGCCTGTGGAGGTCGATCAAGAAGCAGAGTGGTTCCGGGGCTCAATGACAAGCATCTGCGATACCGCGATGCCCCGGGCCCAGCTACGACCTCCTAGGCGTCAGGTGTACTGGTGGTCTGAAGAAATCGCCCAGCAGCGGAAGAGCTGCGTAGTGGCGAGGCGCTGGTACACTAGATACCGCAGAAGGCGGAATCGCGACGCCGGCGAGGAAGCACAGCTGTACGCTGCATACACGCAGTCGCGGAGAGTGTTGCAGCTGTCCATCAGCAACGCCAAGGCTAGTGCCAGAGCGGAGCTGCTCGAGACTCTGAACAGAGATCCGTGGGGGCGCCCATACAGGATGATTATGGGCAAGCTTCGCCCTTGGGCCCCCCCGCTCACGGAAAGTCTCGAGCCCCGGCTGCTTGAGAACGTCGTGTCGGCCCTCTTCCCAAGACGGGCCGACCATGATCCGCCGGTGATGGCCCCCCTGTCCCGTTCATCGGAGTCGGGGGTCACGGAACGAGCACCGGTGGTGACAGAGGCCGAGCTGCGTGCGGCGGTTCTCAGGCTCCGGGCTAGAAATAGGGCTCCTGGCCCGGATGGCGTTCCGGGCCAGGCCTTGGCACTTTCCCTTGAGGCACTCGGGGAGAGATTTAGAAGATTGCTGGATGCCTGTCTGGAGACAGGTCGATTCCCCAAATTGTGGAAGGTGGGTCGACTCGTCCTGTTGAAGAAGGGCGGGCGTCCGGCGGAGTCTCCTTCGGCCTATCGTCCAATAGTGATGCTCGACGAGGCGGACAAGCTCTTTGAGCGCATCGTGGCGGGGCGCCTTGTCGGGCACCTCTCGCGTGTTGGTCCCGACCTGTCAGATAAACAGTTCGGGTTCCGGGGGGGCCGTTCAACAGTTGACGCAATCAAGCGCGTCAAGGCCCTCTCGGATGCGGCGCTGGCCAGTGGTGGGGTGTTGTTGGCAGTCAGCTTGGACATATCCAACGCGTTCAACACTCTGCCCTGGCCCTGCATCGGGGAGGCACTCCGCTATCATGGGGTGCCTCCGTATCTGCGCCGGCTGGTCGGTGACTACTTGCGCGAGAGGTTTGTCGTCTATCCTGGACGAGACGGCCGACAGCACCTGTGGGAGATGTCGTGCGGTGTCCCGCAGGGATCCGTGTTGGGTCCCTTGCTGTGGAACATCGGCTACGACTGGGTGCTGAGGGTAGGACTCCCTCGAGAGGCCGACGTGACTTGTTACGCAGACGACACTCTTGTCACGGCTCGGGGGAGTTCTTACAGGGAGGCTTCCCGCCTTGCCACGATGTCGGTATGGCAGGTGGTGAGGCGGATTCAACAGCTGGGGCTCCAGGTGGCGCTGAGTAAGTCCGAGGCGGTCTGTTTTCACAGACCTCGGCAGGCGCCACCGGTGGGGTCCCATATCGTGATTGGTGGCACTCGCATCGGGGTCGAGTCCCATATGAAGTACCTTGGGCTCGTCCTTGATGGCCGATGGAGTTTCCGCGAGCACTTCAAGCTGCTCGCCCCCCGACTAATAAAAACATCAAACAATTTGAGAAGATTATTGCCGAACGTCGGGGGGCCCGGCGGAGGACGTCGCCGCCTCTACCTTGGCGTAGTGCGCTCCATGGCGCTATATGGAGCACCCGTGTGGGCGGAAGCCCTGACGGCCACTAGTTTCGCACCCCTGCGCCGATCGCAGCGGGTGATGGCCATCGGGGTGATACGCGGATACCGCACGGTATCGTGTGAGGCGGCCTGCGTCCTAGCAGGAAGTCCTCCCTGGGACCTAGAGGCGGAGGTGCATGCGTCCACGTACGAGTGGCGCTCGGCCCTCCGTCAACAGCAACAAGATCCTGCTCCCAGGGAGGTAGAGGCGTGGAAACTCCGAGCCCGGCAGTCTATGCTGGACAAGTGGCGGGAGCGGCTGGCGGAACCAAGTGCCGGCCGCTGGACTGTCGAGGCGTTCCGCCCACACCTAGAACAGTGGGCGGAGAGAAGATCGGGGTCGTTGAGCTACCGCATGGTGCAGGTTCTGACGGGGCATGGCTGCTTCGGCCACTACCTGCACCGGATCGCTGGGCGGGAGCCAACGACCGAGTGCCATCATTGCGGCTGCGACGACGACACGGCGCAACACACACTGGAGGAGTGCCCAGCCTGGGCCGAGGAGCGCCGCGACCTCGTCGCAGCGGTGGGGAGTGCCCTCTCCTTGCCGGCATTAGCAGAGTCTATTGTCGGTGACGATGAGGCATGGCAGGCGGCTCTAACCTTCTGCGAACTGGTGATGTCGCAGAAGGAGGCGGCGGAGAGGGAGCGGGAGATGGACCCTTCCTCGCATCGTATCCGCCGCCGGAGAGCTGGGGCCAGGAGGAGGGCCTATCGTGGCCTCCTCCTCCCCCCCACCTAGAGGCCTTGGGGCGGCAAGCTAGGGCTTCGCCGTCCCGTCACTTAGGGCCTCGAGATGGTGTGCGCGTGTCCTGCGCGCCTCTCACAATGTAGTCGGGCGGAGAATCTCTCCTCCGCCCTAGCTCGGGATCGGGTCCGGCTCCACACCGGACAACGCCGGCGGGGTCGCGCGATGTAATGCTCACGCAGTTCCCGCGACCCTGCCACTTATGGCGTCCCGAAGGACACCGTCAGGTTTTAGTCGGTTCGAGTCCGACATAACCCTCCGGCTCCCTAGGGCTGGACGGGTATCCGTGGGGATTTCCTGACGATAAAAAAAAAAAAAAAAAAAAAAAAGGGTTGGAATGGAAATTAAAACATATCTATGACAATCCTTATGTAGTGAAAAAAATATATAGCTTGTTATAACTTTTTCTATAATTATAGACATAAGTATTTATTTGCAAAACATGGTTATATTATTATATAATGTATAGTATATAATAATACATTTTTTTTTATTCACTAAAAATAACTACGAAATAATTCGTTTTACAACTCTACCAGCCCTTTTATACGTAGTATAGATACGTAGCAGCTACGAAGGCTCTTCGCGTAATGGGATATAAATTGTTGTTCGCCCCACAGCCTTTTTACAACCGGAAACGGATGCAGCACTCACTGTGTTCGCATGCTACGAACATGGGGTAGGGATAGAAAAATATACCGAAACTGAATTAAAATGTTAATTTCACGGCCCTGTATACCCCTTTGAATGATTTAGGGGAAGTTGTTATTTATTATTAGTGATATAGTTACTAAGTTGGTTTGTCTTAAGAGATTCGCGATTTATACTCATGATTAATAACTAACGGGACTTATCGCGTAAGTTTTTATATAATAAAGTTACCTAAGTTTAAGTTTTTTTAACGTCGGTTTATTAATAAAGGTAACTTTATTATATAAAAACTTACGCAATAAGTCCCGTTAGTTATTAATCATAAGTTGGTTTGGTAATGAAATACGCAAAAAGAATTTAGATAAGGGAAATAAACGGTACCATATTACATTTTCACCATTGTATGAGACTGCTAAATTACCAGAAATATTACAACTCTATTTAACAACGACAAACGCGTTCATGACCATTAACCCTTGTGGGGTAGTCAGAAGTTCAGGTTTCCATCTCCGCAATTGTGAAGGTAGTAATTCTATGAACACCACACATGGTATAGCTATGTATGTATGTATAAGAACAGACATACCTAAAATTTATACGTTACTAGTGACCCGCTCCGTCTTCGCACGGGTATAAAATACCTACTCCACTATTTAATGGATGTTATTATACATAAAAACCTTTCTCTTAATTCATTCTATCTATTAAAAATAACCGCATAAAAATTCGTTGTGTAGTTTCAAAGATTTAAGCATACAAAGGGACTTAGGGACAAAGAAAGCAACTTTGTTTTATACTATGTAGTGAGATATCACAAAATACCGAAATATTTATACCCCTAATATTATAAAAGAATCTCACTATATATATACATATCTACGTACTTATAATATATCCTCATATAAACGTGAGGTCATTCCCCCTTAATTGCTTTTAGCAAAACAAAACCGCTCTTTGTATTCTCCACGCATGGGCTAATTTTAATGCCCATTCAAATGGCCTCCCCTTAATGCCTTTTTAGAGAATGGATCGTCCACTTTAGACGGGCAATAGGCAACGTGTGATGTTAATTGGAATGTAAAGGGTAGGTGGAAATGAATGTATAGAATTTGATGTATTAATGAGGAAAAGGTGGGATTTTATATCCTTTAGCATTAATATTAATTTACATCATTACCTTTAATCTTACACTTTCTAAAATATTATAAATTGCGCCATAGATAGAAATTTACGTAGCCATATCCGCAAAGATAAAATAATAATGTCTACATTATACATACACATTACGCCTGATCCCCTGCAGATGGGGTAGGCAGAGAACATGGATCCCTATCTGTCCCTGACAAACCACTGTTACGCATAACAGTCAACGTTAATTTAGATTTATCATGAAAGTTTACTACTCTATCTCCTTGTATTATCTTTGAACCCTAGAACCTTAGTCGCCTTCTACGACATGCCGGAAAGAAAAGCAGCTTGTTAGCATTCTATTAACATCCTTAACTATCCCTAAACCATCATATTCTTTCTTTGAAACAATAACAAAAGAATTCTACTAATTTATTTATTTATTTACAATAGTATTTCATACCTTACAGGTAAACCTATTGCGTATGCAATATAATATAATAATTCATAATATTATAATTACATAAATCATCAATTATATCATATAAAATTAATTAAATAACTTCATCTGGGCTTTGGGGAACTCATTCGACACATACGAAAATATATCGACATGCGCCGAGACCGCATTGACAGTATCATTACATAGTATAAAACAAAGTCGCTTTCTTTGTCCCTATCACCCTTTGTATGCTTAAATCTTTGAAACTACCCAACGGATTTTGATGCGGTTTTTTTAATAGATAGAGTGAGTCAAAAGGAAGGCTTATCTGTATAATAAAATCCATTAAATAGTGGAGTAGGCTATATATTTTATACCCGTGCGAAGCCGGAGCGTGTCGCTAGTAACATAATATAACTTCACACACCAAAACTTTGAACATTCAACAAAACAACGCTGTTAGTGATTAATAGTCACTGACCACCCTTCGTACCTTTCACGCTATTAAGATAAGGATTCTTCTGCTGGGCTTAGGGTGTGAGAGGGGCTTTAGGATGAATATGGTGATCTGTTTGAGATATCAGCGTGTGAAGCTGGGACTAAGAAAAGGTAACCAGCTGTCGTTTTGTAAAAGGTAAGTAAGGGATTAGGGTAATTTAGTTGTAAAAGGTGATTAAGAGATAAAATACAAGGAAGTGGTCTATGTGATAACAAATTATTATGTACGTATTGTATTTTTTTTTTAGTTCTTTATTAAGCCATTCACCACTAAGGTTATGTCGGCTGAAGTACAAACACTGATGCCACGGCGTTTGAACTTCTTGTTATTCCGTTACCATGGTTATGCCAACGCCGCCAGCCGCTACAAGCGAAGTAAAACGAGGTGGAAGCTCCAATTCGTCTCTTCTTTGTTCTTCGGTTCGTTCCAGTTGAGGATCCAAATCTTATCTCGAAGCGAACATATTTAGCCAGTTTGGTATCGTAATTGACTAAATATTCAGCCGATAATAATTATTTGTATTTTCAACTTTCACTGAGCTGCTGACTTTGTTGACGCACCATAGACGACTGTGATGTTTTGTATTATTATAACACAATATTCATTACATGTATTGTTTTTTTCGAGTTTGACTATATATAACAAACATAACGAGTATAACCTCTAACACTTTTATCATTATTACTTCTATTTAATGAAACTAGTACCACAGTTTAGGTGTCATTAAAAAGTGATATTAGTAACAGGTTGTTAGTCTGTCATCTAATAATTCTCATTCACTCCTAATCCTCAACGCAGGACCTACAACATATAAGTACGATAGCTAGTTACATCTAACCCGAGTCCCAGATAAGCACAACACACTCGTATAATACCACACATATTATGATAAAGGTAACTAAGGGACTAGGATTCAATGGAATCTATTAGACGATGGACTAGCAACCTATCACCAATATCCCATAAGACATCACAGCCCCAATATTCATGATTAATAAAATATTCATTCCAAAAAGTCACGTAATTAATAATTAACGGGACTTATCGCGTAAGTTTTTATATAATAAAATTACCTTTATTAACCCGACGTTTTGGCTACGTTGCAGTAGCCATCATGAGTATAAATTGCGAATCTCTTAAAACTATAAAAGTCACGTAGTATATATCATCGTGTCCTCAAGGTTCTGTCCACCCCAAAAGGTATTAAAGAGCGTGAAAGTATATGAATATAATGACACAGCATATTGAAATAGCCCTTCGAAATCTCAAACTTTCTCTACGGGCTGTCAAAAGGGTTTTTTTAAGTTAGAGTAATTTATAACCCGACCTATTCATCATATAAGTACACAATTTTACACTTAAGTGGAAGGCTCTACCCTAAGGTTGCGTCAAAGAGATATTTTACTGAGCTGTGTTATACTATTCGGGGCTTGTCCTCTTTTGGGATGAATTGAATTTCGGAAGTATTATTCTCTTCTTATTTAAAATTAAAGATATTTCACCACCATCCATTTAGATAATAAATAGTCATTGAGACTCCATTACTTTTGAGCTTGCGATATAGTGAGAACCGCAATGAAACAATATTTACAAACAAACATCACGTCTGGTTCCCTATAGTGGGGTGGGCAGAGATCCCTTAACCTAAGCTGACAAACCACTGACACTCATACACACTCAGCAGTTTAGGTACTTCTAATATCACCCTTTTTCAATATGGCAAATATTTGAAACAACATTTCTACGATAATATTGGTGTTAGTGACAGCTTATCACCGAAGAGAATTCATTTTCCTTTAAACTCTTTGTTTGTTTCAGGATTTATAAGCACCATCCCTATTTATCACTCTAAACTATGTACCCAGTGTGATCAGTATGTATTACCTACTTATTAATCTATCTCTATCCTTCTACCTACCATTGCCACATTTGTATACTTACACATAACTATATCTCTCTTATAACCCCAAGAAACTCCAAGAGAAGTATTGGTGAGAAAATTGAGTGCTTTCTGAAATATGGATAAGACATTGGAGTTTGAAACTTTTACATTTTTCCCCTCTCAACACTTGTGTAGTTTGAAAGATTGTTGATTTGTTTTCGTGAGGTTTTCAGATAGGATGCGGTATTTCAAATACACATTCACGTCTTTAATACTAGTAGAGGTTGGCATTGATATTAATGTTAAAAAGAACTTACATCTAAGATTGAATGGTATGTGAAATCTTGGGTGGTAGGGTTGGCCTGGTAACCAGTCATAAATTTTCCATACGACATCATAACTCCATTATGCTTATAAGTGATCAAGAATTTCATACATTGAACGAATCTGTTCATCCAAAAAGGAATCATAAGAGGCGAGGTATATAATAATATGTATATAAGATTGTATGTTACAATTTTATAAGCATAAGATTTGATACCTTAATAACAAGAAGAGCTTTTTCAGAATGATAATAGGTTGAAGTACCCATCTCATCATCACGACGGTTTGTACAGATAGTACAAAATAGAAAGTAAAAGATAACATACATACACATCATGCCTGATTCTCTGTAGACAGGTAAGCAGAGATCCTCATCTGTTCCTATCCTGACATACCACTTTCGCTTCATTGACACTCATACAGTTTCTCATACACACTCATAAAAACACATAACAGATTATTAGCTAAAACTGAGTTAAGATTTACCCAAGATCATAATCAAATTCAGTTCTTGACGGACAGTTGTATGACAACATATGACTACTGGACGTACTGAATGCATGTTGTCTCATAGAAAGTTTCATCACGACATTTCCCTTTACAAAATCATTCACATAAATCATAGCAGGGTTCCCAATATAAAAAGTTTGATCCTCATACAACTTGATAAACTAATTACTATAATGTTCGTACAGAGTTCAAGATGTCAGAGGTTAGAGATTTGTTGAGGAAAACGTTGTAGGGAGGGAATTTCAAAGCCTTGGAGGGCCGTTAAATATGTATTCGAATTGAGGGAGTGTGTATAATGAGGGAACTTTTTAACCTAGATATGGGTGGCTTATATTCTTTGTGGAGTGACAGTGGTTTGTGTGTCCTTGTCAACAATTTTATAGTAAGTTTTACTTAGAAGGTAGTTAAATAGTTGGTAGGAAAATTTAAAGATTAAGGTTTAATATAAAATATATATTTGTAAACTATTACTCCAATTGAACTAGCTCCTTGGTAAGTGCAATTAAGACTTGTGTTAAGGGTACTAGTCACCGTATATTTAAAAATATGTACATATTTTATATAAATAGATACATATTATATAGCATAAATAATCAACGACCAGACTGGAAAGCAGTAGAAAAGCGTAGTTCTTAACTCTTCACGATTAACGTTCAGGCAGCTAACCGATCGCGCCACGGAGGTTCAAATATAAATTAGAGCATGTACCAAAGTAACCATATTTTTAACATTTTACACTTTGGGCTTGAACAAAAACTTAGTTTATAAGATTTCCTTAAACACCTTTAGTATTTATAATTAGTCTAAATGATGATGTTAATATCAACATCTAACGGCGGACTTGGCGTAAATGCCATTTTTGGCGAAAATGAGTTGAATATACAATTCGATTTAAAAAATAATCCTGTATCCATTGGTTTTGGTGTTTCATAACATAAAAACGACTTTTTTGGCGTCTAGGCGGGAAAAAAATTGAATATTTTTGCTTTTCACGACAGCTTTTTAACTTTGAACCTCTTTTTTGTAAAGTCTGCTAAATGGCGTTTAGGACAAGTGCACCGTCAGGTGTCGATACAGAGTTTTGATGTTAGTTTTTAGCCCTATGCATTGCATTTACCCATTTACACTCTTTTATGAAGTGCCTAAAGAAAGCTAGTAGTATTCTAGCGACCTCTATATCAAACACAGGTCTTACATTATGATACCTATATGTTACAAGTCCTACTATCGAATACATGAACGAATCAATAGCCTCCTACCACAAGACATCGCTTTGATTGCTCCTGAGATTGCACGAATCGAGTTGTATCGAATCGTGATTTATCGATACACGAGTGTTTGTTGCCTAGCCTATGATGTACGAGTAAATAGAATAAACTAACTGCCGTTCTTACTGATTATCATAAGATTAGTTGGCAATAAATAAGTGGTTTCATTTAATAGGTATGATCCTAAATTAATTTTAATAATATAAAGAAAGAATAATAAATAATAATGGAGCGTGAAGAACAGAAGAGCATGTATGAGAAGCTTAATGGGAGTGAGTGAAGCAAGAGAGATTTGTCAGGACCCTTCCTGGTCGCGATCAATAGTCTCTGTCTATCCCCTTAGAAAACCTAATGGCATGAATGTATGTAATGTATGTATGTAATTTTAAACAATATATTGTGATACCTAATTATTAGCATACGGGCTTAATGTATGTACGTTATTACTAATCTAATATTACTTTTAACCCTTAGACTGCCAAGTTGTTTCTGTAAAAAGATTTCCTCCACAATCGTATACAAAAATGATACACTGGCGCTTAACGTGTTAATATATCCCAAAACTACAAAAGACATGGTTATCAAAACTAAAAGGCTCACAGGTTATCCATACATTAACAGCTCTCCCCTTCGTTTACCATATACGAAAACATTTTACATATTTCTTCTTAAAAACTTCACAAACACGACTCAAAAGTCTACTATCTTAAAGACGTCGTTCTAAGGTCGCATTTATCAATAGTCTCTGAGGACTATGAATTACGACGGCGACTGCCAGTCTAGACTATGCATTCGACAGCAGTTTAACGATCGGTTGACCAGAATATTTAGTATTTTGATATGTTGGTAATGTTTTCTGGTTGTATAGGGTGAATATGGGGTTAGGTTAGCAAGCAATATGTTGAATGTTTCATATCATTTGTACAATTTCCGTGATAATTTGTAACTATGTGAATGTTTATTCCTTCAAGATACTGTCTCTTGAGAAAAGGATTGAACGACTAGTGATCATATGTAATTGATATGTGCGTAAATTTTAATACGAACTTTTAAACACAGGACTTTTAGCCCAGGAATTGCCTTTACCCCAGTCTCTAAGTTATTTATGTATATGTAACACACACAAATATAAACTACATTTTCGTAATAAATAAAACGCTGTCAGGGCGCACAAAACGGTAGAGATATAACATCTCTCAGGTGACTTTTAAGATAAATACTAGGGTTATGATGTCATATAGAACATTGCTAGCCCATCACTCAATAGATTCAATATAGTCCCCTATTCTTACTAAGACATGCTTGCCAATAATTATTTTATTTAGTGTATTAAACATTAATTATGTCTTAAGAGATTCGCGATTTATACTCATGATTAATAACAACAAACGTCGAGTTAATAAAGGTAATTTTATTATACGTATATAAAAACTTACGCGATAAGTCCCGTTAGTTATTAATTATGAATGATGTCACTTATTATATGACCATTAGTTACCATTTCTCACGTCCCAGACTATCAAAATTCACATTAAGCTCACAGCCGGTTATTTCATAACTTCAACTCTATAAAGTCGGAAGCTTACTTCCGGTAGCCATCTTGCGTGCCAATGGAATAAAAACGTTATGGCTCATAAACTGAGCTCCTAATGCAGGATTTCCTCACGATTGTATGGTCATGGACTATATAGAGGCTTCAGGACTATTATGGTTTGTGGGGAGGTCAGAGACTTGAGTTAGTATAAAGGTCTAAGAGTAACAGCTTGTGTTTTAACAGATAGCCAGTTCTTAAAATGACTGATTCTAAATTAAACCATCTGAGTTCTTTTATTTTTCCAGAAATATTTAATTGATACGAGAGATTTGTCAAGTTCAAGGTGCCGATCAATAGTATCTGCCTATCTCTTTATAGAAATAAAGGTCTCTCTCTCTTTATAAAAATATAACATAAAAAAGACAAATGCGTTCACGACCATTATTACCCTTGCGGAAGGTCAGAGGTTTAGGTGTCCATCTCCGCAATTGCGAAGGTAGTAATTCTATGGCCACCTCGAACCCACGTGTTGACCAGTCCAAATTCATTGAACTTAAATTCCATTGGTGCATGCTCAAACGGGATTTGAACCCTGTACCCACTGATACAGAGTCAAGCCCCAAACAACTGAGCTACGTCGAATTAAAATGTAAATATATGTATGTACCATAAGTTGACATTTAGGTACTGACATATTCACCGATCTAGATAGAAATCATGTCTAGCATTACTTAACTATGTGAGCAATAAAGAATCGGTATGCCATCACGACTTCTTAACAACATCTCTTTATCCGATTTTTTATTATAATATAAAATTTAGGACACTATTACACCACTTGCCCCTTGGTAAGTTTATTTAAAACGTGTGTTAAGGGTACTAGTTAAAGTAAATTTAAGAAATATATAGTAACCATACATAGATATATACATAAATAGCATATATGATTAATGAGCAGACTGGAAAATAGCAGAAAAGCGTAGCGTTATATACTAAAAGTAATGATATGGATTGTAATATCACTTATTAAATCATTTGTTTCTTTCTTCATACTATTAAAAGCAGCTAGATTCATTCCATTAACGTCCCAGGCTAGCAAAATATTTTTCCAAGTCCTATTTCGTCCAAACATAAGTTGAAAAGTAATTACTAACTCAGTTACAAGTTAAGTGGTTCCGAGAAAGTTAGCTTTTTGCCAACATCCTCATTCTGGAGTGACACGGCTTAATTGATTTCTTTTGCTCTGGCTATCTAGTGTTTAAATGTTACGTATACTAGTAGTTAACCGTCAAAGTATTCAAATGGTTTCAAATAATAATATTAATCCTTTATTGAAACTCCACACAATACATTGAAAGACACAATAGTACTGATTAATAATAAAAATATCTTTATTGAGACATCCACATCAATTACATACAATATTCAACATACAATAGAATTCATAGACGATAATTGGATTACATAATACACAACACATAATTACATAATACACAATTAAATAAAAAAAAGTTTTACATGAATAAGTTATTATATTAAAATTACTAATTAGAATAAAATGTCAGTCAATTAATGTGTGTCGTATAGAAAGGACCGTAATAGATAGGTGATCACTCGAATGATATCGACTGGGTTTATCAATCAGTCTATGTCAGTCCACTGCTGGACGTAGGCCTCCCTAAGAGTACGACACAATACACGATTTTTTTACCGACTGGGTTTCATCATCATCATCATCATCAGCCTGTATCAATCCACTGTTGGACATAGGCCTCCCCCAAATGACGCCACTTCTCCCTGTCAGTGGCCGTTCGCATCCATTCGATGCCGGCCAACCTACGTAGGTCGTCTTCCCACCTAGCCGGGGGGCGCCCCACACTACGTTTACTGAGACGCGGTCTCCACTCTTGGACCTTTTTGCTCCAGCGACCATCAGTCCTTCTGCATACGTGACCAGCCCAACTCCACTTCAGCGTGCTAATCCTTTTCATAATGTCGGTCACTTTACCGACTGGGTTTAGTTAAGGCAAACATCGTGAAGACACCTATCTGACTTTTTGTATAGGTAATAGTCTGTATATATTATGTAGTCTTTATTTTAATTTCAAGGGCGTTTATGTAAGTAATTATTCTATTAAAAAACGGTACAGTTATAAGTGTAAGACAACCAGTGCCACTCCATATGTTTCGACGTTCTATGAATGTACTATTACTGTACCTATATTGATTTTTTTACTTTGAACTGAATTTGAATTGAACACCCTGATGAAACAAGAAAAAAATTAAATGTTTCAGAATGAAGATAGTATTATTCTATTCAAATAAAACTTTAATCATGTTTTTCCCTACCTTACACATATATTATAAGCATCATATTAAACACAGATCTATAAAAAGATAGAAGAATATTCTTTTATCCATATTTCGAAATATTCTGCGTGACTGGAATCCAATAACACGCCCTTTAGAATGAATTTTTTGCGTCAAGATCATATGTGACTTTTGATTTGGGTTTCTCCCTATGGAATAGGAGGATAGGTCAATCCCTTGCACATCCCTAGGGATTAAGGTTCGATTAATATATACGTTTTTTATTTATCGTGCTAGACTGATATGTATAAGACTGTTAACTAGATATGTTTCTTATCGGTATTGATTTTGGAGGCGAAATGAAATGCTTTTTATTCAATCATTTATAGAAAGTCAAAAATGAAAAAAACATTTTCACATGAAAAAATTGATCTTAAAATATTTAAATAAATCTAATTAAACTATTGGAATTTCTTAAAGGAAAACCTGCAAACAAGAAATGACAAGTAACTCGGACATTATTCATCACAAATTCAATAATAATCCATCACAATGTGACTGCAGCCTAACCAGCAATCAAACGAATATTCTGAGCAACAACTCAAGGGGGTCCCAATAAGAACACGCATCGTGATGCTGCAATCACACCAAGATGAAACGTCACATAACAATAAGGTTATTAAGTGACTAGAGTTAATAAAATTAATGGAGCGATATCTGGCAACGTGTCACAAATAGTCTATGGTAATGACCACAAATGTCAGTGGAAATATTATCATACGTGAATAAAGTAGAAACTAAGATATGTGTCAGCCAGATATACGACATATTGAAAAAAAATTTTGATGTACCTATACCCGCCGAGTGTGTATAAGGAGGTGTAAGGAAGGTAGTGTCAATTAAGCGAAAATGGTGTGTCAGAATCGAGACAAATGGTGATCTTCTGTAGAGAAAAAGACAAATAAAGCCAACCGCATTCACGACGATTAACCCTTGCGGGGAAGCCAGAGGTTCAGGTTTCCATCTCCGCAATTGCGAAGGTAGTAATTCTATGGACACCTCGAACCCACGTGTTGACTAAGTCAGTACTCAATGTGAGAGGTGGTCAGCCATGTCGCCATTTACAAGCACTAACTAGAGAAAAGTATGTGCATATATTATATGTATGTGTGTATATAAATAATCTTAATCCTGTACAATTTAATCAGTGGAATATTATTCAATTTAAAATCCGATTGTAGATTTACACTGAAATTGATTAACCATTCGCGCTTCGCAACAAATCTGATAATTCGATCCACGCCGTTCCAAATATTTCAAAATTCGATCACCGAATCGGATGAACCCGGCTCGTTTAATATATTTAGTTATATTGCTTTATTTTGAATATTTTTCGGATACAATCATACACTTTACCTGTAAGAATAAATAAATTTATTAACTAATTATACATAGATATTGCCCAGGCCATCGCTCAAGACGGTCTTATTTATAATATACTTTATTAATTTATATAACTAAACTTTGTCGGTTGGCTACCAGACCATATCTATATAATTCTGAAGTAAATTATTTATAATCACAATGAATCCACTTTTTACCTTATGAACAGCACCTTACGAGACAAGTTGTAGGCAGCAATAATAAAACTGGGATAGTATAACACTGTTACTTCTTTACATAGATATGAATATTGGGGTTGTGATGTCTAATGGAACATTGGTGACAGGCCCTAGTCCCTTAGTAGCTGCCTAACATATGCCGGAAGGAACGGCGGCTAGTTCGCATAAAACATTCTCTTCACGACTTGTGTATGCGCTCCTTTTTTATTGTGCCGGGGTAATCAGAGGCTAAATGTTCGAAATTTCGAAGGCATGTTAGGTATGGGTCACTCGAGGCCCGCGTTTTACTAGATAGACAGCACCCAACGTGATAGTTTGTGAACCATATCACATACGTATTTATATAGCACATATTTAAATTTGGAATTAAATTAATTTTCGAAAACACTTATTTATATTTCATTCATTGGTATATGTCAGAGCAGGATTCGAACCTTGAGCCGTTCTCATAAATAACTATACTACGAGTAGTAAGCATTCTTTTTACGTCCCTGCTAGCACGCGATTTTAATAAATAGTTTGGTTAAACTGTTATTTTCATACTAAGCTGTTAGCAGCCTTTCTTCAAAGTAACTAAGCGACAAGAATCTCGGTGAAAAATACCTAATATAACAAAATTAGTATTTCTGTTTCTTTTTCTTTTAATACAAACGATACGCCACAATTAACCAGCTTGTCTTAATTGTGCCCGCCCCCTGCAATTAACAAGTTCAATAACAAGGCGATTAGGGGCTGCAACGTCGGTTAATAGCGGATTTAATTCCTTGTTGATGCTACAAACAACAATTTGTTTCTATGGCAGAATCTGAGTGAATCTTTGCCTTTGGTTTGATTATAAAATAACTTGTAAATATTTTTTTAAGATAGTGTTACATAGATATATGCTTTTATTATATGCATACATATATAATCAAGTTTCTACGTCCATAACGGGATAAGCAGTGACTATCGAAAGCCACCTGGAACGATCCTGAAAAATGTCTTTTGCTTCACTCACACCCTTCTGTTCTTCACACTACGTACACCTTCATTGAAAAAATATATGTACGTCATAATAATAATCAAGTTTCGTACTTTTACATACGTAAATACACACAAATGCGTTACGTATTTATTCTTACAAAGGGGTAGGTAGAGCTCAAGGAACCAAATTTTAATTTATCCTATATCACCTTTTGTTTACAGACATTCATATATACAATATGGAATATTCAAAATCTTCTACCTAGTGTAACTTAAAAACACATATAACTGTTCTACAACTATACTAGACTATTTAAATAGAGTACTAACTAGCTGTGTATCTTCTTCAATTTCTTGACAATATTGTTATGTTGTTCCGGTAAACATCGAACCAGGAACATTCATTTTTCAAGCCGCTGGCCTTAACCACTGAACCATACATTATAATGTTATAAACAAACTTCAGTAGTATCGTATTTTTCATAAATATAAAGGCATGTTTGTTTGAATGAATATTTAAAATGGGGTGAATTGTAATGTATTGGGGTTGCGAAACACAACTTGAATCCTTAAGATGTTGTTGTTCTTATACAGCGTTATTATGGTTTATATTCACAAAAGTAGGATTAGTTATAAGCCTGTTTTAGTTCTTAATCTTAGTTTTGTTATACATTCATACATATATTCACGCCTGAATGTCCCCAACAGGATAGAAAGAGACTGTCGATCGCCACCTAAACGGGTAATAAATCTCCCTTGCTTCACTTACACCCATTAACCTTCTCACACATGCTCTTCTGTTCTTCATCATTAAAAAGAATGAAGAATATCAAAAATCCTGAAGTACCCAACATAACACATTTTCTTCCATACACTATAACTTATCTAGATTGGTTCACTCACTATACCTTTCCTTAATAAAAAGATCTAAGCCTCTACCTAGTCGCCTAGAATGTCCTGAGTGACGTTTTTATCTCGTGTGTTGTTTAGTGTAAGCCCTAGGTATCTGTGAGCACTAACTTTTAATTTAGGCTCTCAGTCCACACTGAGCTAGGCTTAAGCTAAGCCGTGTCTCCACACTAGAGCTTATGACGGGCTTACTATGGTGTTCTGGGTTGTTTTACATGCTTTTATAAAGGATGTGCTGTGAAAATAATTTTGGTGATTCTCGTCATGGGTTATTAAAATGTAAAGGGTGAGCCAGTTGGACTTTACAAACAGAGGTTATTTAAAGTTAAAGGGAAACACAGCCAGTTTTACGTTGCTTTTGGATAAATGAAGATTATTTTCATGTGTCCTATAGTTTTAAACTTGGATAGTATAGAAGTAATTGCTTAAAACCTTTGAGTATAATATTCAAACGATACTCGTATAATAACGATCATAAACAATATTTCTAATAGTATGATGTGTACCCAAATGTGACGTGTCAGTTATGGTCTGTCTACTCCTTCTATATATGTATATAGACATACTATACATGGTTAAAATCGAAATATTATTTCTTTGCTTATTATAGAAATTTATTTAAGTTGGTTTTAAAAGCAATATATAAATCAAAACGTTAGTTTAATGTACGCCACTCCTTTACTAGTTTGGGATTTTAGGTTCTTTCTTCAAAAAACACGTCTTCAGATCTAGGTGAGTATATTCTTGATCTAGACACCCTAATCAACGTAACAACAACACTATTAGTCATTAATGTAGAAGTTTTAATATTAAGAGACAACCATTGTCAGACAAATTTTTGACTTTCAATGAATGTACTGTACTAACTTAAATGAATAAAACTACAATTAGGTTTTAGTTTTTATGCTAAAAGTCACTTAGATAAATTACATGAACACAAATAGTCTATTTGACTATTGTTTTTCAGACTATATGATAAACATTCGCATCATGGTAAGGCCCCATTCTTCCGTAGCAAATGCAGGTGTTTGCAGCGACTGTGTATGTGTCTTGCGATTTATATGCTTCTTAAGCATCGCGTATTCATATTGTCTTTTTATCTTGAATACATACACATTCACGTCCCTTAATTCCTTTCGGGATGCACTTTAAAAGACAATACATACACAGATGCATACATACACATCACACCTGATCCCCTGTAGAGGGATAGGCTGAGATCACGGATCCCCATTTGTTCCGATCCTGACTGACTACTTTCGCTTCATTTACACTCATACACCTTCGTATGCACACTCGGCGGTTATAGGTACTTCTAACGTCACTTTTTTTTTAATATGGTGTCTATTTGACTGTCATATTAAAAAAGGGTGACGTTAGAAGTATCTATAACCGCCGAGTGTGCATAAGGAGGTGTATGAGTGTCAATGAAGTCATATGTCTTAATTGAATTTAGTATATATTACTTAATCCTGATTTTGAAAGTATTTTTGGGTAGGTAAGTAATGTTTTATAGATTCCAAAACCTTTCGTATTCGTCAACCCCCTATTAATGTTCCCTGTTAACCAAATAGGCTGTACGACAGATCGCTAATTGAATGAACCATGGCTGCATACGTTTGAATAATTTATGTCCTACCTCATACTACATCGGCAATGTAACACTCCGTCCTCGTCTGAGACGATAATAGAATGCTAAATAGATGCATTTTTAACAGCATATGATTACATACTACTAACGGACGTGCTAGTCTAGGACGTAAAAAGAATGCCTACTAGCTGCCATTCTTCCCGGCATGTCGTAAGAGGCGACTAAGTGTATATGGAATCTATTGGGCGATAAGCTAGCATCTTGTCACCAATATTTCAAAGGACAACACCTCAATATACATGCTAATAAGTGACCAAAAAGATGTTTTCATGTCTTCAAGATTCTTACCACCCCAAAAGGGATTAAAAGATCTGAATTTTTATGAATGTAACAAGATACTTTTCATTCATGTTGTAGATGGTGAATAAGGGACTAGTGGTAAATTAAATATAGTAGGCGATGGGCAAACAACATAAAGCTAATGTTTTATTTAATGCCAACGTGACCCCGATAATTACTAAAATTGACTGACGAGATATTGTATCTCCGAGGTTCTACCAAACCTGAATTTAATTCAATGATAGCATTTATAATATACTTGAGATGCTATTTATAAGAAACATTGGTGTTCCAAGTTGCAAACCAATCACCCAATGTATCCCTATATCTCTCTAAGTTGCTTCCTATAACATGCCGAAAAGATCGGCAGATAGCTAGCATTCTTTTTACGTCCCAACCTGAAACATATAGTTGTTTTTAAATGCTATGAATTAACAAAAACTCCAATTGTGAAGGTAAACAGAGATTAGCTGAAACGCCAGTCTTCCCGCGACCACGGCCTATCCAACTGGGTTGAAACGTCGAACAAAATAAAGGTAATCAGATATCTTTATTAATTTATCGTGATACGACCCGGTCTCACATAGTAAATAAAACAAAACATACACTTGTATGTTATCGTAATTTTTCTCCCGTATTCCTGTGCGGCCATAACTTAGTCTGTTGCAAGTGACATTGCAATTGAAGTAGCAAGTTGTGTTAAGTTACTTTGTAGCAGTCACTCAGTTACTTGGAACAGGGGACGCAACTTAGTCAACATTGCCACGGTGCTTTGGCGACAAAGTTTACTTGATAACAAGAACACAAGTAAATAAAAATATTTTAGTACTTGAGAGTAACTTGTACTCTGGGACCCTTTTTCTGGAATATTTTAAGAGGTAATTAAAGAAAAAAGGTGACGTTAGGAGTACCTATAACCGCCGAGAGTGTATGAGAGGTTGTATGAATATCAATGAAGCGAAAGTGGTCTGTAAGGATCGGGACAAAGGGGGATCCGTGATCTCTGCCTACCCCTCGACAGGGAATCAGGCGTGATGTGTATGTATGTAATTAAAGGAAAACACAGTTACGAAATGCATCGAATTATACGGTGAGAGAAAACATCGTGAGGAAACCTACCTGATAGTCGCACATTTAATAGGTAGTGCTTGTAAATAGCGACGTAGCTGACAACCTGTCACAATGAGTACTGACTATCGTGTCAACACGTGGGTTCAAGGTGACCATAGAATTACTACCTTCGCAATTGCGGAGATGGAAACCTGAAACTCTGACTACCCCACAAGAGTCGTCGTGAATGCGTTTTTTTGTAATTAAAGAACCCGTCCCGAACTATTCTGGAAGGTAAACAGAGTGTTAACTAGCTGCCGTTCTTCCCTGAATGTAAGAGACTAAGGAATTAGGGATAAATGAAATTTATTGGGCAATCGGCTAGCGACCTGTCACCAAAGTTTCATAAATGACATCACAACTCCAATATTTATGCTAAAAAGTGGCTTATATAATAGTATACCTTTGAGGTTCTGTGCACCCCGTAATGGATTGATGGACGTAAATGTATATGTACATAATATGTATAGAAGAAGCAAAAGTAATGAATGTTATCAGATTGATGAAAGATATACAATTGGGTGTTATGCTCGGCATAATAAGACCTATGACAGTCTTATAGAAGACACTTTGAAAAATAGAGCACTTCCAAACTCTAATTACAAAGTACTTATGGTGTTTATTAATGAAGCGAAATGGAAAATCCGTAAACTCTGCCTACCTTTTTTAGGGAAATGAGCGTAATGGGTATGTATTATAAACAATTATTATCTAATTAGAATTCTTAACTCCATAATAATATTGTAGGACGTTATTACACCAATTGAACTAGCCCCTTGGTAAGTACATTTAAGACTTGTGTTAAGGGTACTAGTCAACGTAAAATATGTATTTAAGAAATATACACTTATTATACATAGATAGATACATATAGAGCATATATAATCAACGACCAGACTGGAAAGCCGTAGAAAAGCGTAGTTCTTAACTCTGCCTCCACCGGGAATCGAACCCGGGGCCTCACGATTAGCGTTCAAGTGTCTAACCGATCGCGCCACGGATATCGTCAAACCATACACCTCCTCATACACACTCGGCAGTTATACTTACTTCCAACGTCACCCTTTTAGAATATCTCTCACTGTACACTTAACTCTTATCTCTTTCTCACTATACCCAATAAAGTGCTATATTCACAACCATTGCCCAGAGCGTGATTGCAGCAATAACGTAGCAATAATCGGTGGCAATTGCAAGGTGCAATAACCATGATCGGACCGCTAGGAATTCAATCAGGGCATACGTGAAACCTAGGCTATATGCGTGTAAAGCCTAGAACTAGTTGCCTATAGCCTTGTTAAATGCTAATGAGACTTAGAAACTAATTTAGAAACATATGTACAATAAATTCACTTTCGATACAAATGGCGACATGGCTTACCACCTGTCACATTGAGTATTGACTATTTGGGCCAGAAGTAGGTTCGATTTGGTTATAGAATTATTACCTTCGCAATTGCAGAGATGGACATCCGAACCTCAAATACACCAAGTAAGGGTTAATGATCGTGAAAGCGTTTGTCTTTTTTATCTTAGAAATATACAGACATTTAAATACAAATTGACATTATTTTTTATTAATACTTACATGTCGCGCCTGATTCCCTGTAGAAGGGTAAATCGTTAATACATAAAAATACAAAAAGAAAAACGCCTTCACGACCATTAACCCTTGGGGGTAATCAGAGGTTCAATTGCGAAGGTAGTAACTCTATGACCACCTCGAACCCACGTGTTAACCAGATAGTCAGTACTCAATGTGACAGATGGTAAGCCATGTCGCAATATACAAGCACTAACTATTACCTGTTCGTGGAACAGGTAAGTTTCCTCACGATTTTTCCCCTCACCGTAGTATTTGTAAATAGTAAATTGTTTTTATTGCAAGTATATGTATATTAATATTGTGGCCATAGAATTACAACCTCTGCAATTGTGGTGATGGACATCCGAACCTCAAATTAAGGATTAATGATCGTGAAATTGTTTGTTTTATATTTAGTAGAACTTAGTTATTAAATATAATTTAATTTTTATTTGTACTTCAATCATAGTTCGAAATATTAAGTTAGCTCTGTTATTAAACAGAAATCCTTTGAACTTTGGCCGAATGCGATAATCCTTGCTTGCGGTTTGTGGTCGAGGCAACGCACTAATAATGTGGTTGCTGACACAGTAAACAACCCTGGGAACAATGAAGGTTACCAAGGCACAGACATACATATAAAGACAAATAGTCAGTTGTTTAGGTTTCTATCACCGACATTGCGAAGGTAGTAATTCTATGTAACCTCGAACACATGTGTACACGAGATAGTTAGTACTCAACGTGACAGGTGGTAAGCCGTGTCGCCATTTACTAGCACTAACTATTACTGTTCGGGGAATAGGTAGGTTTTCTCACGATGTTTTCCTTCATTCGACGTAGCTCAGTTGATTGGGGCTTGGATCTGAATCAGTGGGTACAGGGTTCAAATCCCGTTTGAGCATGTACCAATGGAAATGAAGTTTAATGAATTTCTATGTACATTTTCGTAATAAAAACACATTCACGAAATGCATCGAATTATACGGTGAGGAAAAACATCGTGAGGAAACCTACCTGTTCGTCGAACAGGTAATAGTTAGTGCGTGTAAATGGCGACATGGCTGACCACCTGACATTAAGTACTGACTATCTGGTTAACACGTGGGTTCGAGGTGTCCATAGAATTACTACCTTCGCAATTGCGGAGATGGACACCTGAATGAATGAATGGTCGTGAATGCGTTTGTTTTGTTTTTGTTTTTTGTTGTTGTTGTTTTCCCTCACCGTAGTATTCGATGCTTTCGTAAATGTATTTTGCCTGTCCTGGTTCTGTGTATGTATATATGTACCAAACCCAGTACTATCTTACAGTAGGATCAATATAGAAGCTCCCTTTGTCTCGAAACAAAACAATTATTCAATCTTCCCTAACGACTTTGCGAATAAAATTTACATATTAGGACAATTAATGAACGGGAGGGATTTATTGAAATAAATGAGCCCTCGTGTGGTAGAATTGGAATTGTGATCGGTTTAATGTACTTAGCATACTAAACCATTTATATAGAGTATACGTATATATACGAAATAGAGAAAATTTTGTTCAAAACAGTGAAGAGAAATGATAGTGTAAGACACTATTACACTAGTATCTTGCTAAGTTTATTTAAGACTTGTGGTAAGGGTATTTTGAACGCATATTTAAGTTCTGTGCTAGTCTGGGCCGTAAAAACAATATTAACTAGCTGCCGTTCTCTCCGGAATGTCGTAGAAGTCGACTCAGGCACTAGAGTTAAATGGAATATATTGGGATCACCCTCTAGGGATTAAACTCTAGTGCCCATCAGGGCTAGCAACCAATGGTCTATCTGACATTAAAGCCCCATTGTACATGCTAATAATGAGTGACCAAAAAGACGCTTTAATGTCTCCAAGGTTCTGTCCACCACGAAAGGGATAACAGGACGTGAAATACGTAAGCGGCAGCTAGACTTATTAAAACAACCAACTTATTTAACTTAAATTAATGTTTATTAATAATAAAATCTTAAATTACAATTTAACGTAGTGAGTCTGCACGAAGTGTGAACAGAAGTGATTATTACTTGAATTTACATTTCTAAGTAAAGAATGTTATTTGGAATTATGCTGACTGAGACTTCCTGTTGATGTCCAATGTATCTAAGTCATTGCGGCGTATGGACTACCTATGTATGTAGGTGCAACCTATAACTCGTGAATAAATATGTATGTTTATTTAAGAAATATATACTTATTAACAAAAAATAAATATATACATCGCTTGTACGTTGTATAAACGCCACGATTTGAAAGCAGGAGAAACAAACGCATGTAACATAATATGTTTACATTTTATACTCCATACATTCATTCTACTTTACATCTTAATTTACTTCCTACTTTCTTCAACACGAGCAGAATGGCATGCAATAACCATCAACTTCCATCCCAGATCAGCACGGAATTTGATAATTGCAAGGTAAAAGTTAACCCGTTCATTGCCCCTTTCAGTTGATGACACAAAATGGCGTCGATTAAGCCTTTGCCAGCAATTAGCGACAGTTAACCTGTTAAACCTTTAACGGTCATTTGTTTGAATGGTGGAATTCGAGAATGTTCAAGTAGAAATTTAGAACAAGAATTCATTATATACCTATATTACGTTTCTTTCCTTCTATCCGTTTTATGCATAGTATGAATAGACATAATTTCTCCTCGGCTAGCTTAAGTATCACTACATAGTATAAAACAAAGTCGCTTTTTTTGTCCCTATGTCCCTTTGTATGCTTAAATCTTTGAAACTACGCAACAGATTTTGATGCATTTTTTTTAATAGATAGAGTGATTTAAGAGAAAGGTTTATGTGTATAATAACATCCATTAAATAGTGGAGTAGGCTATATATTTTATACCCAAGCGAAGCCGGAGCGGGTCGCTAGTATATTATAAATGGGATAGGGAGTACGAATATAATGTTGAATCTTATTTGTTGCTAAAAATACAAGAAAAAAAATAGTAGGTACATGAAACTGTTGGTCTTGTTTGAATGTAAGCTATATGAATATCGATACGTGAATTAACCGGCGAACCGTATTAACGACCATATAGTCTAAAAGTTGTATGAAAATGCGCCTGATATATTTTACTGTGACGATATCTACGTAATCACAGTTGAATTCAAATATTAGTTTCACACACACAATCATAAACAAAAACATAATATTTTTTAAACAAATAACTCATTTCCAGCTCACGACATTTTAACCCTTTGCGTCCATTCATACATCCGCGCCCCATAAAAACCAATGCACCCATTTCCTGCTAAGGGTGTCTAGATAAATCATAACCGTAGCCACTCGAAACCGGATTTAAAGAATCGTAATTCACACTCTCTGTACCTCTTTGTGATGACATTTGCTGAGAAATAATGTTGTTTATATAAAGGAGTTGGGGCGAATGAGATATTACTAATATACACATGTAAACATCTTTTTTGAGGTAACCAACCTTAGAAATTACAGAATAAAAAATGGCGCGGACATTTGTGATGTAATTGTAAATTTTTAAATTCATGAGCCACCAGAATTCATAGATTAAACTCTTTGATACAGTACGTAATTATATGTCCTACAAATTATATTCCTTAGTAAGTAAGTAATATAAAATAACCTTTGTGTATCCTTAAAGATATGATCTAAGGCTGCAAATAAACTCTTTTAATATTATAGAAGCCCAGTCTCCATTGTCGTAACACTTAACCCTTACCATACAGAAATAAGACAAGTGAAACTACTTGAGATGCTCGCTGAGCAGCCATGATGGCAAAGTAGGGTGGAAGTGTTGCCGGATTAAAATCTTTTGTTGGGAGTTCCGCCAGAGTTGCCAGCGAGCCCGCGCCGATATCTCTCGAGCGGCGCATTCTAATAAGATAGGGGAGCGTGGTTCTGCTAATAGCTGTTGAAAAATAATCCCTTTCCGAAATAAAAAATTTCATCATCTTTAACGCTAAAGGATAGGTTACCGTGATTTACAGATGTATGGCGCAATGAATAAATAAAGAATTTAAAAAAGGTCGTAGGAGATTTTTTTACATCACCGCAAAAGGAGAGCTAGTGCTTCTATTGCAAGCTAAAACCCACCTTTTGACTAGATAGTGCTCAATGTTCCATTTACTGACTTTTACTAGTTTCGTGGATAAAGTATAATTATTTATTTTGTTTTTTCCCACCTCTTTAATCTCTTTTATTATTTCTGAAAAATAAATCGAACTAATTATCCATGTTCTGCTTAACTTATCTTACTATAAGAGGCTGTAGAAGTTTTAAGAAGAATTCCTTAACTTAAGTTAACTAAACACGGTACATACATGTACGTATATTAATTACTGTATGATTTCCACACGTAAATTATTATTACAATGCGATATACACTTCTAATTATGTAAAACAATTACAGATGAAGTATTTTTTTACTAGTCTTTCCTTCTAGTAACCTACTGTTTTCACTCAAAACTGTCACGTAGCCAACAGTAGAACCGACCTGTTTGCGAGCTATTCAGGCAAAACTTTTTTGATTTGTTGACTTTTCGATCTTGTAGTCAAATAGTTTGTACGGGACGCCAGCTGTATTCTGCTCCAATATTTACCTCCCCCTTTCTCTCAGGCACTTTGTTTGTCGCCCAAATCACCTCATCATCATATTTTGATGTCGTTTCAGCACGATAAATAAGAAAGGGGGAAACTCTCGTACTTACCTACTATTTCTGTATAGTTATAATATACATACGTTTATGTAGATGTACTCGCACGTCTTTTAAATCTTTAAGCACATATCCTGCGAGGTTGAATGTTTCCTAGGTAAACTTTAACATAATTTAATTAAAGTCTCAAAGTAGATCGAGCCTTTAGGCCATTACTGGAAGTAAAGGTATAACAAATTCTTATTAAATTCATTTAAAATGGTGGCCCACTCAACAGCCAAACTTACTATATGTATAATAGTAATATTTTGGACTCTATTACACCAATATTAATAAAACCTATACAACCTGACCTTCAACATTACCTTAATATCCCTATATAGTAACATTTTACAAACGGTCACTTATCCAAAACCCAGACACTGCGGTTCTATTTAACTAATGCAGTACAGTTTCACGTACCATATAAAATTAACCCTTAAAGCGCGCTGCATGAATTTGCATAGTCTTTGCATAACGCCCTCTGGTGCATCCGATTGGCAACCCTTTCTTCCCTTGGTTTTACCGCAGAATAATATTTGAATATATCATAGGATGTAAAGGGTTAACCTTCGGTTTTAAAATGGGGAGGGGCTTAATCTAGATGAATTAATTAAGATTGTTGTAAGGTTTAATATTTCCTTTTCTAGCTTAAGTGTTGAGATGATATGAATATGGGATATTAGTGATGAATTACTACAAAATTACATAAATAAATATTCATATACACGATTTTGAATTTATTTCAACGATAATTTAATAGGTTATGTGCTAAAATCAAACTACATATTTACAAATTTAATGAATTTCTAATTCGAGGTTCGAGGTAGCCATAGATTACTACCTCCACGATTGTGGAGATGGATACCTGAACCTCTGACTACCCCGTAAGGTTGAGGTTTACATATTATAATTAACGTTTCAAAACAACCACCATATCAGAGATAAGATACATTAAGTATACGTATCCATACACATCAAAATGTCATATAATTCAATCCCATACATTTGCTGGGGAGCGTGCGAATACAATTGATTTATTTGCAACCAAATAATACAAAGTGCATTGCTACCCCAACGCTCACTCTAAACTATCTACGGCATAGGAACATGAAGTAAGGGCGGCTGCATATGCGTGATTTAGTGTAGAATAATTATAATGTATCATACGTCATAACGTCAAGCAAAGTATCATTTATTGTTTATTGAAAGTAAAAGAACTACTATTAGAAGTGAAAATTCTAATACGACATTATTTCTCGAAAAACTTTAAAATAACAATGTGACACTTAAGTGCATTAATAAGTCTTGCAATGTTAGTAACAGGTATATTATTCATTTTCCTCAAGATATTCTTTATTATATTTAATCAGTTACATATCATAAAAGACTGTTATGTTCAGAAAAAAACATTTGATAACCCTAATCCTTAATCCATAGCAAAATCCTTCATTAATATTATTTATGACTTGTGTCCTATTATAAAATGAGTAAAAGCAGAAAGTAATATCAAAGTCGTGAAGTGTATTCTGGCCTAACCGTTCTGGTTTCACGCAGTCGTCTGCCATTCCGTCAGGTTAGAGTTTTGGATAGAGACAACTCACGCGATAGAGATGTGAGAACAATGCTCGTAGTTTTATCGAGTATCGATATTTATGTCGTGACAGGGTAAAAATATGAGTTGAATAGTATAATTAAGGAAATAATTTAAGAATATGCTCTTTTGTAATAGTCAACCGAAAATTGTGAATATATCTTTTTTTAAAGCATAAAAACTTACTACTAATCAATAAACTACTACTTAAAATACTAGTTAATAAATGGATAAACAAAACTTGTTTGTCAAACTTAATCATGAACCTAAGAATAAAGCACTCTTTGTACTAATACCGTTCATGATTTCAACGCTCTTCCTTAACAAACTAAAATACGTTTCTTACCTTACAAAACACCGCACCATTAAACCACTTATACCATTACGCAAACATCGATAATACCTCACCAACATTCCCATCCCTACCAAAAGCAGCAGTCAGCAAATCGTGTAGGCGAAACGTAATTTATCCCCGAATTCAAGCAAGCCACGACGCGGCTTAATGCAACACTCTGCCCCGTATAGCATCACTAACGCCTCATTTCATTGCGAAGTTGAAGCTATAATGTCGATGAACTTAGTTTGTGTTGGGATGATAGATGGGGAGTGTTATCGATACTTATTATAAATGATGTGTAATCAATGAGAGAAAATATTGTAAGTAATCTTACCTATTCTTCTACATACATACATTTAATATGCACTTTTGAATAGCCATATATAACTTCCAAATTCATTCTTCAATACTAACACTAATTGTCAAGGACATATTATGTCTGTCGTGTTCTGCCGGCATGACTCCGTGATCTCGGAAGTGACTAAAAAGTATGTATGTATAGATACCACACTCGTGTAAAAATCTCTAAAAATTAAATTAAATATAAGAAATGGAATATTTCAATGACATTCATATAATATATGAATCATATTATATTATTATGTACTACATGTATCAAAAACATCCATCTATTGAAATAAGAAAAATTGGCTTTTATACAAGTGACAAACTGTTTAACTCATTCGGAGCCAACAACACGCCTCGCGTGTCCATGAAAATTCTACTCGCCACGCCGCGGACACGCCTCGCGGGTCCATTAGTTTTCGATTATATCTCGAAAAGTACATGAAAAAATTTAATAAGAATTTGTGTACATGGTATTTACCACACGAATAACCATATATTCACGTGGTTTCTACTTTGAAAGAAGTTATGTTTATACTAAAAACGAACCCCTTGTGGGATGCCAAGAACACGCGACGCGTGTCCACTTTGAGTATGCGACCAGAGGTTCTAAAAGTTTGTTTAACTTTCCATCAAACTCACTACGTTAGCTTGTTTATTATAATATTAGTACTTACATAATAATATGTTTCTGAGTGATTTTAGTCGATAGATGAGTAAATAATTGATATACTATACAAACAAAAAAAATATTATAAGTTTAATAATATATAAGTAAGTTTGAGAATAACATCACATTTAATTTACCTATTTACCTAAATATCCATATTCCGCCATAATTCCTGGTTTAAAATCACTATAATGTTGTCACAACCTTATCTCTTTCGTTGCACAAACAGAACTAAGGAAATAAACTACCACAATGTATTATTTACGTATTAAGAAACATTAAACTTGCCGCAGAGCCAGTGGACACGCGTGGCGTGTCCATTTTTACTTAGTCGCGGAGCCGCCGACACGCCTCGCGTGTTCATGACCGTTTGTATGGCGGCTCCGCTAGTAAGACGCTGAAAAATGGCGCGGCGTCGAATGAGTTAAATAGAACACATGACTTAGCGAATGCCTACCTACGGCTACATTTTGAAGTACGATCTTTTAAGTATCAATAGCCGCCGAGTGTTTGAGTGTCAATTAAGTTAAAAGTGGTTTGCCAGAAACAGTTGGGGATCCGTGATCTCTACCTCTCTACAGGACAACGGGATGAAATGTATATGTATTTTGATTTCCATTCCCTTACATTTTTCCCTATATTTATACGAGTAGTACCTTATCCTACTATTATTTATAATACAGATAAGAATACCATGTCAACCACCGTAGAACCCTATCATTCCAAGGTGCGAACTACAACGAGCAATCTCTTAGAGGGGCCGGTAGTAAAAAAGTCACCGTGAGAGTAATGTCCAATGGTTCGGAGAGAAATATCTGTGTTCCATTCGATAGGGACGGAAACAAACTATGCGATTTGTCAACCGTTTTAATATGTATGAAAGTGCTTTGGAGAGGTTTTGTTTACTTGGCTGTTTCTTATGGTGTCTTGTTACGAAGCTCTTGAGTGAGAATTTACTTATAAAACTCATACACACACAGAACGTAAGAAAGTTAAAGTCATATTATTATTTGAAGTCAGACAGACTTAACTTTTCGATATAAGGATATAAAATAGGTTGATCGAATCTATTGTTAAAAAGAAATTGCCTTGTAGTTTTTTTATTTACCCATAAAATTATCAACATAAAAAAGACATACATATAAATAAATATTCTCACCATATGAATTAATTTAATTAAATAAAATTATGCAAATAAGTTGTTATTAAACAAGTATATCTAGCAATACTAATATTTACAGGCCTCGTATCCCTTAGTCTCTCTTTTTTATGACATTCTGCGAAAAATAAAAAACATACAAAAAAAATTATTTCCAAACCGCATTAAAATAACATGCTGTAACTAAGTAAAATAAATAAAAACTTTAGCCTTAATCATTTCCAAGTCCTCAGGCTTTTCAGAAACGCTAAAATGACGAATAAGCGAGCTTGGCATTAATTATAAAAGAGCACAATTCGAGTTCTTTCGCAAATCCAAGGTACTTTGCTCCGCGAATGGCGTAACTCAATTAGCTAATGAAAATGTCATGTTTTGACTTAAGCTCTTCTTTTTTGGGTATCTTAGTCTGAAACTCAGATTATAAATTTAATTTACGTGTACTTAGTTTAATTTCATGCTCGTTATGGTGTTTGAGTAAATGTAACATAAAGATACCTAGTGTAAGCTTGCTTTCCAGTCTGATTTGTGAAGCAAATAATATTCATACATATACATTCACGTCCCTTGATCCCTTTCGAGGTAGACAGAAGTTCGAAGATATGAAACACAATATTGGGATTGTGATGTCATAACGGAATATTGGTGAAAGGTTGGTAGCCCATTAACCAATAGATTCCATTGACTCATAGTCCCTTAGTCGCTTCCTATGACATAATGTATATAATGTTAATTTTTATTAATATTATACGAGTAAGTTTTACTCGTATGCTAGTCCGAGATGTAAAAACATGCTAACTAGCTGCCATTCTTCCCGGCATGTCATCGGAGGTGACTTAGTGACTAAGGGTATATGGAATCGATTGGGTAATGGGCTAACAACTTGTCACCAATGTCCCATACGACATCACAACCCCAACATTCTAAAAAGTGTCCTAGCAGATATCATATCTCGAAGGTTCTGTCCACCCCGAAAGGGATAAAAGGAAGCGAATGTAAATATGTTATTCAAATGCATTCAACCATCCAGACCATATTTCATTGTAGTCCCAGACTAGCAATGGATATTTGAATCTCATTTAAAATCCTGCCCCCAAAGGGGTTGTCAGCCGTCTGGACAAAAAAGCGCCAAAGCTTTACACCGGAAATTCAAAGATTCGATTTCCTGCTAGCTTTAAAGCTTGCACTCTAAAAAAACTATAGCGAAACGTTTAACATATGACAATGAAGTGAAAATCATTTTCGTTTTTAATCTATACTAATATTATATAAAGCTGAAGAGTTTTTTTGTTTGAACGCGCTAATCTCAGGAACTACTGGTTCTTACGATACAATATACAAATCAAATTATAATTACAGTGCCATGTATGTTTCATGTAATGAAAACAAACAAATTATTTGATATTGCTTGTATAAGAATAAATTTAAAAATGTACTATTAACTTATACACATATATGTGTTGCATCAACACATTTATTATAATCATGATTAATAACTAGCGGGACTTATCACGTATGTTTTTGTATAATAAAGTTACCTTTATTAACCCGACGTTTCGGCTACGTTGCAGCAGCCATGGTCACGGGTAGACTGACGACGCATATTTCTTCGCCTCCAACGCAGCGCCCTGTCAGATTCTTCTCCGACTACCCTCACTGCTACGTTTTTATTGATAACACGCGACTTACAAAATAACTCTACTATTGCTTGTGACCGCGTGTTCTAGACCAAGTTTGGATTCGCGAATGACGTCTGGGCGTATAACCGGCGTTGATAGAGTCGCCATCATTGAACACGATGTGGAACTCATCATCATTTGTAAATTCTCTGTGAGCGTCATTTCGTTTCACAACTATTTGAAAAATAGTTCCTGAAGCCAGATTTTCACGGCATGTCCATTACTAAATATCAAACACTATATTATATTACTAGTGACCCACTCCAGCTTTGCACGGGTATAAAATATATAGCCTACTCTACTATTTAATGGATGTTATTATACATATAAACCTTCCTCTTGAATCTATCTATTAAAAAAAACCGCATCAAAATCCGTTGGGATATAGGGACAAAGAAAGCGACTTTGTTTTATACTATGTAGTGATAAAAAGCAGAATTTTTACGTGAAAAAAATTGTATTCAAACATCGGAACTAAACCAATTTTTGATCCATAATATCGTGTATTTTAAGGTGGCTTTTTCCAAAGGTTCCCTTAGGAGCTTAAACCGTGTTGTCCCAAGCCAGAGGCGGGAGTGACAAATAAACAACGGCTGGTCCTTCGGGAGCCTGTTTCGTGTTTCGAGGAGCTTTTAAAGTTAGGAAAATGAACTGTGAATTGATTTTTGGAACGATTGAGTATCGAAATATGCATTGATTTCATACGCTGCTTTGTACGGGTTATGAATACATACATATACATCTGGCTCGTATAGTATGAATCAATCAGCCTATGTCAGTCCACTGCTGGACGTAAGCCTCCCCAAGGTAACGCCACAAAACACTATCACTCGTGGCCCTCAGCCAACCACTACCAGCGATCTTTTTCAGGTCATCAGTCCATCTGGCAGGGGGGCGTCCTACACTACGTTTACCGAGACGCGGTCGCCATTCGAGAACCGCTTTGCTCCAACGGTCGTCGGTTCTGCGACAGACGTGACCGGCCCACTGCCACCTCAGCTTGCAACATCTATAGACAATGTCTACGACATTGGTTCTCTGCCGGATAATCTCGTTCCGGACTCTGTCCCTTAACGAGATACCCAGCATCGAACGTTCCACTGCCCGCTGGGCGACATGTAATCGGTGAGCCAGCCCGACCGTCATATTCCACGTCTCGGCACCGTATGTCATTACAGGTAGGACGCACTGATTGAAAACCCTGGTCTAAAGACACTGCGGTAGTGGCGACGAGAAGATATGACGCAACTTCCCGAATGCTGCCCAGCCCAGCTGCACTCTTCTGGAAATCTCACGCTCGACCCATTTGTAGAACCTGGCCCAGGAAGACATATTCCTAGACCACTTCGAGCGTTTCTCCACTGATCGTGATCGGCCCCGGGACAACGAGCTCATTGAACATGACTTTCGTCTTGTCCAAGTTCATCCGGAGACCGACCGACCGTGAGGCAGCGTTAAGACTATGCAGCATTCCCTGTAAATCCTGCAGCGAACCCGCCATTATGACAATGTCGTCAGCGAAACGGAGGTGCGTGAGGTATCTACCATTGACATTGATACCCATCCCAGTTCAATCCAGAGTTTTGAAGACGTCCTCCAGTGCGTTCGTGAACAGTTTCGGGGAGATGACATCCCCCTATCTCACTCAGTTGTTATAGGTTGGTAAATGTATATTTAGTATAGTATTTTACACATTGTCAAACGAAGCATCGTGAATATAGACTAAAGTAACTAATAATTATACTAAAGACCATGGTTTTTGCAAGACACTAATAAATCCATAACATATGGATACAACAATCAATAATGCAAACCTTCAAAGGAGTACATTAGAAATAAGAAAATTATTAAATACAATCAGAATAATTATAACATCTTTGTTTACTCATCCACAACTAAACAATCCTCTCTACGACTGTTCTTTCAAAAATTCCTTGTAACTCCGAAGGAAATAAAAAAGCGCCTGATGTAAAATTCAAGCGCACTAAACGCGTGACGGAGGCTCTGCTCTCTCGAGGCCACGCTGTTTACTGCTGCCTGCGAATTTAGTAGGTAGGGAGCTGGTAGTTATATTTAGGAAGATAAAATACTTTTATAATTGTGGAGTAGTCTGTAGTGGGAGCATACAGTATCGATTGCGGAGGTAGTTTTAGTTTCCTTTGTTTTATTAGCTATATTTAAACTTACACAAATCAAGCAATTGAGTGTGATAACATGTTAAGTTATGACGTATTAAGTGATGATTTTTCTTGTGAAAAGAATTTATTATTTATGTAATATTAAGTTTGTAAATGTTATTTGATTTTTGTTTGTTAAGTAAATAATTGTGTCAATCCATAGAATGTGATAATAAAGTGAAAAGAATCATGATAAGGCCGTTTATCCATTCGAATCTTTATGTAACATAAAAAAATGAATAATTTAAAAGGAAGCTAAACGACCAGGATTTGTTTGGATGATTAATACAGCATGCGATGGGCTAATAACCAATTATTAGTACATAAATCTAAGTATATTACTAAAATAAATTATTACAACAAAGTTGACCACCAACTCCTGAACTATTTCTTTTCTTACCTATCTTTGTATCTCTAAATTGAACAGGTAAATTGTGTACATATTTTCCTGAACAACCAATTTCGCAGGAAATAAAATGAATTTTATGTTGTCATATTTATTTACCATTTACTTATTCTATTGTTCCTTTTTTCGGGAAGAAGCTGTCAGATACAATAATTTAACAACCGACATTAATACTAAAAATTTTTTTTGGACAACGCATCCTTAAATATTTTAGGGACACCATCTTTTACACACATCACGCCCTTTTTTACAAATAGGAAGTATAGCTTGTTATTGCAGTAATAGGTATGTTATTATTATATTTGTGACAAGTGAATGTAATAATTATTGTAATGACAGTGAAAAAAATTGTAAAATTTATATAATATATTTTAATTCGTAAAAGTCTAAATCGATCTTGATAAAGATATATTTATTATATTAGAAGTTGTCGTTGGCTATCCAGCGGGGCAACGCTGCTAGTGTGCTGGGGGCTTTTGCTTCTGGTTGCTAAATTCGGGACACTAGTGGCGCTATGTAAGTATTTAGTTTTTGTTTGATTTAGGGTTTATTATATTTTAATTTGTACATATTTTTTTTGTTTTTTAAACTTCATTTGTCAATATAAAAATAACTAATAATGATAAAATAAAATCTTAAAGAAAGTATTATTATAATATTACATCATTTTTTAATTACTAGCTCTTCATCCCATACATTCCTTTCACTCTCAGTCCAGTATGAAACTCGTAGTTCCCATAAAAATATGAAGGGCAGAATTAGCATACTTTTTCTTCCTAACATATTCTTCAAGGGTCCCAAAAGGACACTTTTTGAATATAATATCTTTGACCCTTCAAATCTTATTCACACGTTCAGCTACGACCTTTTATCCCGTGTTGGATAGTCAGAGGTTAAGGTGTCAATCTTCGAAATTGTGTGGTAGAAGAGTATGAATGAAATTGACATTTGTATACCTAGTTATTTAAGTGAATTCCTATGCTAATGCTATCTATCGGGTAAAAGTGATTTATTAATGGTCGCACACTACTTACTTTACATTTTGGCCGCAAGTACATTCATATCTGCCCATCCCGTACGAAATAAAGATATATATAAGACCTAAGTTAGTAGTAAGAAGATCAGAAAAGCACATATGAGAAGGGTGTTAGTGAAGCAAGATAGATTTGTCAGGATCGTTCCAGATGGCGATCGATAGTCTCAGTCTATCCCGTTAGGAATGTAGAGACGTAAATATATGTATACCTACCTAACCTCTCTACAAAACAGTATCAAGTCCGGAGTAAATGCAATGAAAGGGCTCAACATGTCGAGGCCCCTTCGCCGCGCAATCTGCATACATCTATCGCAGACGGGCAGCATTACCATATCATTCCCGACGTACGGGTTTGCGGAAGTATATCTACATACATATACTTAGGTCTTTATAAAACTTTTTGCGTGAATCAAAAGTTAAAGATACTATTGTCTAGTTCAACACTTACCACTAGATGTAACGTAATTAAAATCGGGTAATTACCTGAAAAAAAAAAGATATTATTATAAGGACATATAAATACTAGTATATTATTATAATCATATTTGGTCAATACGTGGCTATATAATTTTTATTTACAATTGCGGAGATGGACATCTGAACCTCGGACTACTCCGCAAGGGTTAATGGTCGTGAAACTGTATCGTTTGTCTATTATAATGAAAGGCGTGTGTACGTAGCATGAAGAACAGAAGAGCATGCATGAAAAGATTAATTGATGAGAGTTAGGAGAGTCAATTTTGTCAGGATCGTCCTTAGTGGCGACATTATCTGCTTATCACATACAGTTAAAGCTAAAAGTGCAGTCCCAGTAACTTTTTATAAGGTTTACGTTTATAAGCACGCGGAGGTATAGTGGCCATGACAATGCATAGTGGCGACAGTTTTAAAATGCATAATATTGTCTTTTTTTCTTATAAACGTAAACCTTATAAAAAGTTACTAGAACTGCACTTTTAACGCTGTCCGTACAAATATGAATGAATCTATATATTTACTCCTATCCCATATTCTAATCCTATCCCTATCCCTATATATTTAAAGTATATATATATATATATATTTTACGTATACGTCGTGATGTATAGAGGTATAAATATACGTATGTGAAGGCATCGTGAATAGAGATGTCAAATGTTGTGACGTGGGATATCATATTTCCTCAAAGGCCACTTTGGGAGGCTCTACTGTTTATAGAGCGTCCATTGTCCGACACACCCTTTGTCGGGTGAAAGGCCGGAAAACTTTTGATATGTCTGGTTTACTGCGTTTATTTATTTGGCAGAAATACCATGGATTGAGATGAAAGAATAAAGATTCAATTTTGTATTGGACACGAAATGTTTACGTTAGGTAGATGACTAAAATAATATGGATAAATTGATGAAAAAACAAGACATATGACAGTCAGATAGACGCTATATTGAAAAAGGGTGACGTTAGGAGTACTTATAACTGCCGAGTGTGTATGAGAAGATGTATGAATGTCAATGAAGCGAAAGTGGTCAGGATCGGGACAAATGGGGATCCGTGATCTCTGCCTACCCGTCTACAGGGAATCAGATGTGGTGTGTATGTGTGTATGTAAATTGATCGAGTTTTCGTCCTATTTTGGGATGGTAGTATGTAGATTGTAACCAGCTGCTTTTTTACTTACATTTTTTAATAAGTAACTAAATCATTGGTTACTAAAACAATTAGTTTCTCAGTAAAATCATTCTATTAAACCTAGCAATGTGACCTTTATTTAATAAATTATATTACAAACTCCGTAGTTATGCAATCGAACTTTTATTTTCTATAAATTGTTGAATACGAGCGAATATAATTTTAAAATTAACAAGTGTAACTTTGTTTTCTTTATATAGTCTCTGCCTATCCCGTTGCGGACGTAGAGGCGTGAATATATGTATGCATCTATTTTGGGTTCATCATCTATTACAATGACTTATATAACAAAAACCACAACTCTATTTTTACTATAAATACATGAATCGCAAATCCAATAAGTACATACTTTACTCTCATACACATTACTGACATATAAACACCAGCTCAATATACTCAAGCTGTCTATGAGTGAATCGTCGACACTCGTGCAACGGAAATTAATTCCTCGAGAACTCTCTAAGCCACTCAGCTAGAGCCTACACTTATTCACCTCTGGAATATTCTCAATGGAGTTGAGATGCTCAATTTAAGGAGTTTAGTCGATAGTTTGGGATTAAAGAGTGTAACTAGCTGTCTTAAAAACTGGATACTACTATATATAGTGTAGTATTTGTTTATTTATATACGTACGTACGTTCAAGCGGCTATAGCGCAGTGGGTAAGACCTTTGACTTCTTATGAGAAAGGTTGTAGGTTCGAATCCTAGCTCTGGCGTGTACCAATGAATGAAATTAAATATTTATTTGTCATTTACGTAAATAATTTACAATTCGCTAAAAGTAAGGGAAAATATCCTGAGGTAACCTGCATATCCCTCGGGATGGGTATTAGCCAGTGCCTATATACGAGGATACGGTTCACTAGCTATCCCGTTGGGTGCTGTCTTTCTAGTGAAACGTGGGCTTTGAGTGACTCATACCTAACATGCCTTCGAGATTTCGGGGATGGTCACTCAAGCCTCTGACTATCCTGCCACATTAAGAGAGGAAGTGTGTTTATGCAAGTCGAGACGCGTATGATATGTTACATATGTATGATACGCATGAAAAAGAAATACTTATATAGTAAAAAATATAAAACTATATTTCTATTGATGTCAAGAGTATTTTTACTTCACAAGTCCAATTCGGTTCTAACTATGGGGAAATCAAAACGTATGATAAAGTTGTGAAAAAGCACGTGACTAAGCGACGGCATATTTAGCATTCTTAGCGTTTTACAATAACAAAACAAAGAAAACAAGCGTTTTTTCTTGTAAAAAAATTCTTTACCCATTTTCTTATCATCAAATCTGATCAAGATTAAATATAATTTCATTACTACACATAATACTATCCTTACATACATAGACACACAAGTTACCTCCATAAACCGTCCACACCAGGGATCCTTCAGGTCAGGAAACTTGTGTCATTATCATAAATATGTAACCCTCACTTCGAAGAGCTGTTCGAAAGCGCTCAAAGTGTCCTCAACCAACTTTCGCCAACTAATTACTATGAGCTTTAAGGAAAAAGCCTGAAAAGTTCCTCAGAGTTTATAGGGTGAGTCTTGGTCTGAGTTGGTATAGAGCCGATATTATATTAGTACTTATCAGTGGCTGTAGTCCAGTGGGTAAGACTTCGGACTTCTTATGAGAAAGGTCCTAGGTTCGAATCCCGACTCTGGCATGTACCAATGAATGAAATTTAAATGTGTTTTTCATTTACGTACGTAATTTACAGTCGCTAACGGTGAGGGAAAACATCGTGAGGAAACCTGCCTATCCCTTAGGTTAGGTAATAGTCAGTGCCTATATACGGCGATACGGTTCACTACCTATCACGTTGGGTGCTGTCTATCTAGTGATATGCGGGCTTCGAATGACCCATACCTAACATGCCTTCGAAATTTTAGGGATGGGCATTCAAGCCTCTGACTACCCCGCCATAATAAAAAAGGGAGTGTGTATACACAAGTCGTGAAGCGTATGTTATGTGTTCACGATCATTAACCGTTCAGGTAATCAGAGGTTCAGGTTTCCATCTCCACAATTGCGAAGATAGTAATTCTATGGCCATCGAACCCACATGTTGACCAGATAGTACTCAATGTGGTCATGTGACAGGTGGAAAGCCATGTCGCCATTTACAAGCACTATTACCTGTTATTAAGGTACTAGTGATAAATAAGGTCTTATGGGCGATAGGATAGCAACCTATCACCAATGTTTCATTTGCGATCACAAATAAATAATAGCAGATAAATAGTGACCTAGGATAATATATTATATTTTCAAGTTTCTGTCAACCCAAAAAGGATTATAGGACGCGAGTGCATATGTGTGTCTGTATAATAGTTAGTTTAGTATTATATTAGTGACAATCATTTCATAAGTAGTAGACCTTAGTAGTAGAGTTAGACTTTTGACAACCTCCGTGGCGCGATCGGTTAGACACCTGAACGCTAATTCGTGGGGTCCCGGGTTCGATTCCCGGTGGAGTCTGCCTCTGTTGTTTTTCTGTTTAGAACAACACTTTTTTACTGCTTTCAAGTATATAGTAGTATATATACTATATATGTATTTATCTATATAATAAGTACATATTTCTTAAATATACGTTGACTAGTACCCTTAACACAAGTCTTAAATGTTAACCAAGGGGCTAGTTCAATTGGTGTAATAACGTCCTACAATATCACTACATAGTATAAAACAAAGTCGCTTTCTTTGTCCCTATGTCCCTTTGTATGCTTAAATCTTTGAAACTACGCAACGGATTTTTATGCGGTTTTTTAATAGATAGAGTGATTCAAGAGGAAGGTTCATATGTATAATGACATCCATTAAATAGTGGAGTAGGCTATATAGTTTATACCCGTGCAAAGCCGGAGCGGGTCGCTAGTTATTATTATTATTAAATTCCTCAACGCATCGTGAAGAAATACACCTAGTTAGCACCATATTAAGAAACCCTTCACGGAGTAAATCCCCAATGAGTTCATCTATCACAACTCGGCACGCCCCAGATTATACGCCTTTCGTAATAAATAAGTCTCGAGATCAGAATCTCGGGATGAATCTTAATCAGGATGAAAGCGTCTTGGGGAATGACGCAAAGGTTATGTCAAAGAGTACCCGTTTATATGAAAGAGTTTTTTTCTACTTTTCTGATGTAAAAAGGTCGAGTTAAAGTTTGAAAAATTAGTTTAACAACAAAAGCATTCACGACCATTAACCCTTGGTAGTCAGAGGTTCAGGTATTCATCTTCGCAATCGCGGAGGTAGTAATTCTATGGCCACTTCAAACCTACGTGTTGACCAGATAGTTAGTACTCAATGTGACAGGTGGTAAGCCATGTCGCCATTTACAATCACTAACTATACGGGAACTACTCGGGGAACAGGTAGGTTTCCTCACAAATTTTCCCTTACCGTATAATTCGATGCATTTCGCAAATGTGTTTTTATTACGAAAATGATGTACATTTCAGAAATTCATTAAACTTCATTTCCATTGGTACATGCTGAAGCGGGATTTGAACCCTGTACTCACTGATGCAGAGCCAAGCCCCAAACAACTGAGCTACGTCGAATTTATAACTCTTAAATATTATTTGCTAATCTCCGTGGCGCGATTGGTTATCTACCTTCTCGTATTTTCATATTATAGACAAAAGACCAACGCTGTCACGACCGTTAATCCTTGCAGGGTAGCCAGAGGTTTCAGTGTCCATCTCCGTTATTGCAGAGGCAGTACTTATATGACAACCACGTGCCTACATGTAAGATCAATGAAATCAGCTGATTTATTTCTGTCTTTCTTAAACCGTCTCGTATCGTATCTTGTATATTAATCGTATGGTATAGAAGGTACTTTAGCCAAAACTTGATTACTGATCTTTGTCTTCAATATCAGAATGAATGTGACGGAAAGGTGAACTTAACACACACACACACTACACGTTACTACTGTTTATAATGTATATATAATATGTATGACTGTGTATGTGTGTGCCTATATCTATCTACATGTCTATAATATATATATATGTTCTTGTTTATGTTGACCGAAGTATGATTATGAATTATAGTGTATTAATTTTATGTATGCGTATTATATACATACATACGCTTCACGGCTTGTGTCTACACACTCCCTTTTCATTATGGCGGAGTAGTCAGAGGCTTGAATGCCCATCTCCGAAATTTCGAAGGCATGTTAGGTATGGGTCATTCAAAGTCCGCGTACCACTAGATAGACAGCACCCAACGTGATAGGTAGTGAACCGTATCGACGTATATAGGCACTGACTATTACCTATCCTGAGGGATAGGCTGGTTTCCTCACGATATTTTCCCCTCACCGTTAGCAACTGTAAATTATATACGTAAATGAAAAACACATTTAAATTTCATTCATTGGTACATGCCAGAGTCGGCATTCGAAGCTAGGACCTTTCTCATGCGAAGTCCGAGGTCTTATCCACTGGGCTACAGCCGCTATTTTAAATACTTTTAATCCACTCTGAAACAATTATAAACACTAATAACTATCCAATATCACAAGTAGACTAACTCTAGCCACCTCTTCAGTAATAACGGTCGTGCTATTATGACTAAGCTTTAGGAAGTTAACGACCTAGTACGATGCAATGCCTAAATAATAAAATAAGGCAACGTCCTGATGCAGACAAGCTTCACGCCTCATAAAATACAGGAGGGAGGCAGAGTTTATACGCTCGTAACGTACATAGTTGAATATATTTTGTTGGAAGGAAGTTTAGATTGAGTCCGAAATAATATAATGCATTTCAATGAAGTCATATATATATATGCATTCACGTTTCTTTATCTCTTTCGGCGTAGGCATAATGTTGAATTGAATACTGTGCTACATATATACACACTCATCACTCCTGGTTCCATGTAGAGGGGTAGGCAGAGATCACAGATCTCCATTTGTCCCGATCCTGACAGCCAACTTTCGCTTCATTAACACTCATACATATTCTCATGCACACTCCGCGGTTAAAGCTGCTCTTAACGTTATCCTTTTTAAATATAGCGTCTATCTGACTGTTATATTATAATATTGGGCTAGTGATGTCATATGCAACATTGACGACGGGTTGCTATCCCATAACCCAATATAATCCATTAACGCCTAGTCTCTTCGTTGCCACCTTCGACATGACGAAAAGAACGGCAGCTAGTTAGCATTCTTTTTACGTTCCAGATTAGCACAGGATTTATACTTCATAATAGCTATATATTAAAGAGCATGCTTCGATGGTTTGGACATGTTATGCGGATGAATAATAGCAGATTGACAAAAGGAATATATATATATATATATTATATACTTCACTTATATATATATATATATATATATATATATATATATATATATATATATATATATATGAGTGAAGTGGAAGGGCGGTTACGTAGGGGCCGGCCTAATAAGACATATAACAGTCAGATAGACGCTATATTGAAAAAAGGGGACGTTAGGAGTATCTATAACCGCCGAGAGTGTATGAGAAGATGTATGAATGTCAATGAAGTGAAAGTGGTCTGTCAGGATCGGGACAAATGAGGATCCTTGATCGCCGCCTACTTCTCTACAGGGAATTAGGCCTGATGTGTACGTATGTATGTACATATATATTAACTCTGAATAAATTTCAAAAGCATCAGAATTCTGATCTTATTCTAAAAACGTCGGCCTGCTTCACAAAATTCACCCGAAGATTTAATTAAGTTAAGTGGAACGAACTTTTGAGGGTATTTCTTTGACCCGAAAGCAGGTTTCAGATTGGGTGTAAAGATACATTTTGCTTGGGTGTAGGGTATTTATGTTAAAGGTATTAAGTATTCATATATAACCAAAAAAATGTATAATAAGTATTATTGATTTTTATGTCTTATAAATTTGCATACATTTCAAAATCGATAATTATTGTAGGTTACGTAGAAACCGGCCTAATAAGACATATAACAGTCAGATAGACGCTATATTGAAAAAGGTGACGTTAGGTGTACCTATAACTGCTGAGAGTGTATGAGAAGATGTATTAATGTCAATGAAGCGAAAGTGGTCTGTCAGGATCGGGACAAATGAGGATCAGTGATCTCTGCCTTCCCCTCTACAGGGAATCAGGCGTGATGTGTATGTATGTATGTATGTCTTAATAAAATAAGTATTATTTATTTATGTCTTATGAACATAGTTTGACGACCTCCGTGGCGCGATCGGTTAGACGCCTGAACGCTAATCGTGAGGTCCCGGGTTCGATTCCCGGTGGAGGCAGAGTTAGATCTACGCTTTTCTTCTGCTTTCCAGTCTGGTCGTTGATTATATATGCTATATATGTATTTTATCTATATATAATAAGTATATATTTCTTAAATATACGTTGACTAGTACCCTTAACACAAGCCTTAAATGCACTTACCAAAGGGCTAGTTCAATTAGTGTAATAGCGTCCTACAATATTATTATTATAGTCTTAAATATTTCAAAATCGTTAATTATTGCAGGATATTTAGAAGTTTAGGTGTGTTGCATTTTTGCGTAAATTGATAATTTTTGCTTTGTTTTCACTGAATAGTCTGCACCCTACGTGATAAGTGGTGTTGGTGCAGACTATTGACTATTTCCATCAATAGGCAGGTTATAAACATCGTCTAATCTCTTTCCGAGTAGACAGAACCTTGGAGACATGGTAATATCTCCTAAGTTTGATGAAATCTCAATAATATTTTCGTTATTATTATAAGGTGATGGCTAATAGAAAAACAAAAAACAACAAACAAACGCATTCACGACCATTAACCCTTGCAGGGTAGTCAGAGGTTCAGTTGTTCATCTCCGCAATTGCCACCTCAAACCCACGTGTTAACCAGATAGTCAGTCCTCAATGTGACACGTGGTAAGCCATGTCACCAATACTAAACCTACTGGAATATTTACCTGCTCTCAGCATAAATACTTTAACCTCGACAATCTCTCAATCTCTTTACAACAAAAAAATCAGCTAGTTAGCATCCTACTGAAGTCCCAATCCCATGGGCACTAGGCAAATAATCCTGAAAGCCGGAGTTTCTTGTTGGTTCTTCTCCGAGCCAGGACTTCCGAACCAACGGTAGAATTTAAACGCTAAAAGACAACCAGTGTCAAGCAAATGTTTTGACTTTCAATGAATGTACTATACTTGTACTTATGTTGAATAAAAACATTTGACTTTGACATACAAATTAGAATCCCTTATAAACAGTATCTCTATAGGTAACCTATACCCATTTGATTCCCAGTAGGGGATTGAATTACTCCCGATGTAGATTCCGCTCGTTAGATATCTAGTTGATTAGGAAGTGTATTCCTTACGAATTTGCATGGTATAGGATGCAGGTAAATTGCCGATTGACTATATTGCTATTTAGGCGTATATAGTAGATACATAGTACATACATATATAATATACCTATATATCGTTAAAAAGACCGGTGTCGATACTATGATATGTTATGTAAATCAATGTATCATTATGGTTACATAGCATAATTTATTACGGACTAATTTGCGACGGACAATGGTTAAATGAACATACAAAATACTATATTTTACACCAACGTAACCTTTGAGATGCATTTTTACGTACATTTGAAGAATTCTAATCAGTATTTTATTATTTTCTATATAGGACCTGAATACAATGCGGTCAGCTGAAAACATTGTGACTAATTAAATTATAGCATATTAGCCGTAGGAACAAGTTATTAGATTAGTATAAGTAGTAGAAGTAATTTTTATAGTAATATTTTATTTGATTCGCATAAAGGATTACCTGTAAGGTATGTGATATTGTTGCAAATAAATAAAACTTAATAACGTGATGACCTAGTAATCATACACTATACTGTTATATGAGTACATACTCGTATATTACAATTATTTTTATCATATGTGATACATAGTTATTACATATCGAGTACCTACAACACATCCACATGATAAAACAGGAATTGAACTAATAACGTTGCATGCATGCACAGTGTGACGGCTGGAGCCGCGAAACGTGACCGGCTCCGGGACAGGTCGTTTTGCGACACATTTTATGCATAACGACACACTGTGCAACTTACGACGTGAATTTAATAGAAATAATATTGAAACATTTCACCTGGCAACTATCTGTATATATTTATTCTGGTTTTTAATTGTTTCTTGTAGTTGTAGACTGGGACGTGAAATGGATGTGGACTAGCTGCCGTTATTTCCTGAATGTAGTAGGGGAGTAAGGGACTATGGGTTATTGGAATCTAATGGGTGATGGGTTAGTAATCTTTACATTGTTTCATTTAACATCACAACCCTAATATCACGCTAAATAGTGACAATGGAAATATCTCAAAGGTTTTGTTGACTCCAAACGCGATTAAAAGACGTGCAGGTATATATATATATATATATATATATATATATATATATATATATATATATATATATATATATCGTATTTAAACGTCATAGAAAAGATCTGAACAATAGAAAATCATGTATGAGTAGGTTAATGTGGCGATCGACAGTCTCTGCCTATCTACTTGGCGACGTAGTGGCGTCAATATACGTGTTTGAGAAGTAAAAACAAAAATGTACATTTTATACGGACAAAGTGAAAAGATTTCAAAACATATGTGAAAGTTACATCTAATGTTGACCCATAAACAACCTTAGGAAGAAAAATATCTGTAATTTTTCTTATCTCTTAGCCAAATTGTGGAATAATGGGAGTCATAATAAACCACTTTTGCAGAGTGCGTTTATATTTGGCTGAAAATGTGCGTATCATCGCCTTTCTGAAGAAAAAAGCAACGCTGACATGTCATGTTTTCCTTGTTTTGTCGCCGAGCCTATTTTTATCATAAACAACATCTTGACTGTTATTCCTTACGGAGTAGGCAGAAAATCCACCATCACCAAGATAGACAAAACTTACGTGAAAAATGGTATGTATACAATATTAACAGTAGAGCAGGTATAAGAAGGTTAATGGGTGTGAGAGAAGCAAGAGAGATTTGTCAGGATCGTTTCAGGTGGTGATCGTTGTCACTACCTATCCCGTTGGGGACGTGGAGGCGTGAATATATGTATTAATACAATATTAAGGGGTCTAAAAGCCTATTCCAAATTATAGGTAAATATTCATCATTATGTTTTCTATAAAATCAAACTGATATGTAACAATTATATTACAAAATCTAACATACTCTCGAAAAGGGCAATACATTATACGGCGGCATGGTTTTCTATTTGTCACTTATTGACACTAAAACGTGGGTTTTTGAATAATCAACTTCTGCGTACCTCAAATATTAATATTAATATAATAATATTGTAGTACGTTATTACACCATTTGAACTAGCCCCTTTGTAAGTACATTTAAGACTTGTGTTAAGGGTACTAGTCAACGTATATTTAAGAAATATACAGGGTTATTTGAAAAACATCAACAACCTCGCACGACTAGATAGCTAAAATCATAAACAACAACATTTGTTCTACGAGTTTTATCATAACTCAATACATTAATTAATAATGATTTTTCAAGCTATTATTGTACTGTCGTGACATTTGTAGGTCTATGTTCGATTCGAGTAGGTAAGAAAAGGCGACGCGCACGACGCTCGCGCGCTAGTGTATGTAAGAAAGGGACGGAAACGGTTTGTTTACCTCATTTTGCGATGCGATGCGCATAGAGTTAAGAACATTCAAACGTAAAATTAAATTGATATTTATTTTTGTATGAAAGTAAAATGTGTCAAATTATCAAAAGTCGTAGAACAAATGTTGTTGTTCACGATGATAGCTACCTGGTCTTGCGAGGTTGTTGATGTTTTACAAATAACCCTGTATACTTATTATATATAGATAAATACATATATAGCATATATAATCAACGACCAGACTGAAAAGCAGAAGAAAAGCACAGTTCTTAGCTTCAGACTCTCCCGGGAATCGATTCCTGACCTAACAGACCTTACGATAAGCGTATTAACACTAATATATTTATCTTAGTCGTATATAAGTCTTCCCGTACCGCTAACACCATGGGAATCGAACCCGGGACCCTAGACAAACTCGTAACCCCTTTTAATCCATCTGATCCGGAGTAGAGTGAGGAAAGCCATTAGGCACAGCTTGAGATGGCCACAGTGTAGACGCTTCTTTAGGAGGGAATACATAGGAATGCACTTAGACTACCTATTGGGTACTAAATACCTAGGTATTGTAGGGGGAGAGTTAGAATGTAAGGATAGGTATTAAGTTTAAGTGTTTTTTGAGACATATCATCAGATGAACGTTATTATAATGATCTAGTATTATATTAATTATATGGTTTGGACATGTTATGCGGATGAATGATACCAGATTGACAAAAGAAATATATATGAGTGAAGTGGAAGGGCGGTTACGTAGGGGCCGGTCTAATAAGACATATAACAGTCAGATAGACGCTATATTGAAACAAGGTGATGTTAGGTGTACCTATAACCGCCGAGAGTGTATGAGAAGATGTATGAGTGTCAATGAAGCGAAAGTGATCTGTCAGGATCGGGACACATGGGGATCCGTGATCTCTGCCTACCCCGCTACAGGGAATCAGGCGTGATGTGTATGTATGTATGTTTATTTTAAGATATGATGCCTGATGATGAGTAGCTAAATACCTAGCTGCCTTTATATTCTCATATATTTGGATGACTGAAAACTTAGAAGGTAGTATCGTGTTACCAAGCTTCTGTCTACCCCGGAAGAGATTAAAGGATGTTAATGTATGTATCATGTATAAGATAATACATTGATTTTTATTCGACACTTCTCACATAATCTTGATCTAATTCCTTCTAGATAAAGTCTTGAACATAACGATTGGGATTGTGTCATCTAATGAAACTATCATAAGAGGTTCTCTAATGACTTACTGGGAACAAAAGTAGTTAACTTCATTAATATTTTTACAAAAATACTTGCAAATCATAGTATATACTCGTACATACCCAATTGAGTTAAAACCCTTTTGCTGCGACTATAACATGCACAAGTTATACCCCCTAGTTTGTAAAATTTTTATCTTAAACGTTTTGTATTGTATATTATGTTTTTGTGGCTGTAAATATAAACGCATTTTATTATTATAATGATAAGTATCTGATCCACCATTTGTATCATATTGGCTTTCAGGACCATAGCAGTTGTTACACTAATTCTCACTAGATCACTGGAGTTAAGCAACACAAGAGTAATAATTATCTGGATGAGTATCCATATACTATCATACGAGCATAATACTTTACAATTTTCGTGGCCCAAACGGTTACCCACTTAAACGCTAATCTCGAGGTTTGCAGTTTGATTCCTGGTGGTTCGAGTGTTAAGAATTACGTTTCTTTCTGCTTTCACGTCTGGTTGTTGATATGAATACTATGTTTGTATCATGTAAAAGTCTTAAATACACCTAACAAGGAGTTAGTTTAATTTGTGTAGGAGTCCTGCAATATTATTATTTTAACATAAAAGACTTTTAAACCATAGTCTTTCATTCAATTCTTATAAAAAAGACATCAGCTTAAATTTGATCCCATTTATAGCGTCAAGTAAACCAATAAAGCAGTCTCCAGTTTACCTGGGATTACTCTAAAGAGAAATAAATACCTTCGTCTTAATTGCTCCCTTATGTTAATTTTATCACCCAGATCATTAGGGGGATGGCATAATTGTTTTGTTTTAGATAAGGGTAGTGGCTTAGAGGTTAGTGACCTTAGCCAGTTTGGGAGTACTGAGAAATTTACGATGTCTTCGAGTTATATACACGATTATTATAATAATAATAATATTTGGACATTATTACACCAATTGAACTAGCCCCTTGGTAAGTACATTTAAGACTTGTGTTAAAGGTTTTAGTCATTGTATATATTTAAGAAATGCATACATAGATAAATACATATATAGCATATATAATCAACAACCAGACTGCAAAGCAAAAGAAAAAAGCGTTGTTCTCAACTCTGCCTCCACCGGGAATCGAACCCGGGACCCCACGATTAGCGTTCAAGTGTCTAACCGATCGCGCCACGGAGGTCGTAGGTGTCGGTGTTATGTCAGGGGGGTGGTAGAGAACTGCGATTGAAGAGTAAGTCGTTTAACATAAATTGCATGGTACAGTCAGCATCCAGCGTGATGATGCCCCGTCTCAATGTGTGCAGAAGCAGACTATTGCATATTTTAATATTAAATACATTCTAACTGTTTTTCTTACGATAATAAGAATAAAAATACAAAGACAAACGCGGTCACGACCACCCTTGCGGGGAAGTCAGAGGTTCAGGTTTCCATCTTCGCAATTGCGAATATTAACGATAGAACATAAATATCAATTTTCTTTTGCTTTCCAGTCTGGTCGTTGATTATATTATTATATGCTATTTGTGTATTTATCTATATATAATAAGTATATATTTTCTTAAATATACGTTGACTAGTACCCTTAACACAAGTCTTAAATGAACTTACCAAGGGGCTAGATCAATTGGTGTAATATTGTCCAATTATTATTATTATCAATAAACAAAATACAAACACAAAAACTAAGTAGACAACTCGTTGTTGTAGTTATGTGATATTTCAAATACATTATAAAGCTGTACTTAGATTAAATTTTAATGACTTAAATTTCTCTTGACATGCTATATTCCATATCAACATCACAACTCCAATACTTATACTAAACTTTAATTTAATCGTGTCTTTGTACATCCCAAAACAACTAATACGATACGAGTATAGGAACAACAGTCCAAACTCGTAATAAGTCACAAACGGCTGCCCATCGTTGGAAATTGACAAAAGCATTCAAAAAAACAACTTTGGACGAATGGCGGAGTCTGCAAATATCCATTAACGATTCCCTTTGCAATTGCAATGTGTCGGATTCAATTAAACCGGCAATGTATGTCTATTGTGAATATTATGGAGTGGTGCATGGTAGATTAAGGCTTAAATGCGAGTAAATAAACATTTTCATTACCGTAATAAAGAATATTTGTTTTGTCCTAAGAGGGATGTAAATAAAATTCTTATTCAACCTTTTTGTTGGGAACTTTTTAATGTGTCTCCTTTCAGTCTTCTTTTAAATCGTAAGATGTGACTAAGAGACTAAATGTGTAGTTCTTTTTTAGAATAAAAGCCTAACCACCGTTTTATTCAGTTTTGTAGCCATTTGTGTGATTTGCTTTAAGGGGTGATAACTTAATCACCTTTCTTCATTTTTGTGCTCATTTCGTTGATCTCTTTTGGAAAAAAGTATATACATCTATAACCTCTGTCTCCCCTATTTGACAAAACCAATTTCAATATGAAAATATGTATATTAACTTTCTCTCTTTTCACATACATACATACACATCACGCCTGATTCACTGTAGAGGAGTAGGCAGAGATCACGGATCCCCATTTGTCCCAATCCTGACAGACCACTTTCGCTTCATTGACATTCATACACTCTCGGCAGTTATAGGTACACCTTACGTCACCTTTTTTCAAGATAGCGTCTATCTGACTGTTATATGTCTATGTTTTGTATGTGTCTATCTTTTCACAATATACCAAATTATTATCACGTATCAGTTTAACCCTTATCATAATTACAGTGCACCAATTTGTTAATTAAACACTTGAGCGTATATTATATCCACATCACTTTGTTAATTGATTACATAAGTGCATATTATATGTATGTCCACTTTTGTGACCTAACTTTTATATGAACTATAAACGCAGTGTGTGTATGCAGCAACATGTACGCGTGATATGTTTGAATGGAGCGAGCGACAGGCAGCGCCGGTCAAGTGTTCAGTCAATAATAGTTCGAACGAAGCCTTTTCAATAGAAAAATTGAATTGGGAATACGTTTAGAATATGGCGTCAATTCATAAATATATTCGTATTATACTTAAATCCTTATACATACTTCATACATACGTGTTATGCCATAATCTGTTTACATACATACATTTTTCTTTACATAAATATGATCCATCCTAGTATGGAATGTTAAAAAAAATGGTGACTAGCTGCCGTTCTTCCTGACATCTTCTAGGAGGCGACAAAGGGATAAGAGGATAGGCATAATAATAGGTATGGGTCATTCGTAGCCCGCGTATCACTAGATAGACAGCACCCAACGTGATAGGTACTGAACCGTAGTGAACCGTATCGCCGTATATAGGCACTGACTATTGCCTATCCTGAGGGATAGGCAGGTTTCCTCACGATGTTTTCCCTCACCGTTAATTTCGGAGATGGGCATTCAAACCTCTGACTACCCCGCCATAATAAAAAAAAGGGAGTGTGTATACACAAGTCGTGAAGCGTATGCTATGCTTTGCTATGCATAATAATATTATATTGGTCGATGGACTAGCAACCTGTCCCCAATGTTCCATATGAAATCGAAACCCCAATGTTCCATATGAAGACGAAACCCCAATATTCTTGCTTAAAAGTGACCTAAGTGATCTTAAAATCTTTCCGAGGTTCTGTCCACCTTGACAACGAGTAAATGGCGTGAATGTATGTTATGAATGTGTTAATTTAGAAATAATAGCAAGGTTCCTTAGCAACTTAACATGCCTTCGAAATTTCGGAGATGGGCACTCAAGCCACTGACTACCCCGCCATAATAAAAAAGGGAGTGTGTATACACAAGTCGTGAAGCGAATGTATGTTTGTTCCTTAGCAACCTTTTGCATAACGCAATAAAAGCCTCTAGTTTTTCTACCCCATTCCATTTATTCACTCGCTACGAAACTTTCGTAGTACAAAGCCCGCCCACAAATCAAAAGTCATTCAAGCGTTCAACCAACTGCCGATATTCCTAACAAAGAGCACATCCGGATCCGGTGGAAGTTCTGCCCAACTTTTGTACCCTTGTGGTTTTTACCCCCTACCTGGGTACTGGAACGTGTGTATGGTAGACAGAACCTTGTAAACATTAGATTTTTGAGTATGTAAACATGTTCATGTCATTTTATTGCTTTGGGGATGTATTAATAATTTTAGTTTCATTTACAGGGATGTGATTGTACTAATCCGAAAAAATGGTGAAAAGTTGCTGTCAGTTCATATAATTATATCTTAGTTACTTTTTACGATATGTTTGGGAAACAGGTACCTAGTTTAGCATTGCATTTTTTTGTGTAGCTTCTTATCATTTCAGCCTAAATTTTTATATTGGAATTAACTCTAAATAACTTGTTTTCTAAATTGAAATTAGACTTGATATGTTACGTTATAATTATTATTCATTTCACTAAGAGTTAGTTACCAGGCTTTCGTAACAAAACCTTACCATTATTCTGGTCAAAACACGTTCCATTTTTAAATATTCAGGAAGGCTTTAGGGGAACAAAAGTTTTCACCGCTTCGTTCGATGTGTTGGCATTTGAAAAGCCTTTGATTTGTGACTCCAGAGACGGAACAGTTTCAGGAAAACTTTCATAACAATAACTTATGTTCGGTCATCGAATTTTCCGGGGTAGTCAGAGACTTAAGTTACCATTTTCATCACTGTGGAGTTAAGGTCATTATTTCTGCGAGCCTGGTTAGTTCAACCGAGAAGGTATAGTTCTACCCCGGTTCTGCCAACCTCAAAAAGGATTGAAGGACGTGAATATAAGTTGATAGCTATCTTTTTTAGCTCGTAATTAGACCTTAAGGTCTTTATCCACTCAAAACCCACTTTGTACCTATATAGTATTCAACATACCAGGTGATAAACATACCATACCCTAGAATACGAATACTGATTGTTTTATTTGTGTGTAAGTGTAAATTAATCTAGCCTCCTTCAAAACTCACGAGTTGAAGTTGAAGTAGTATTCAAGAGATCGTTGGGAACTAATATAAACTTGCAAACGCCGTGGTCTATGTACTCAGCTTTTCTGTACTTTGCAACTTGTATGGAGTAGTGAGAAACTTTGAAATAGAAATATAGGCTTTACTTCAAGTTTAGTTTTTCCTTTGTTGTATAGTAGTTTAGATCCTTAATAGTACTTTACGTCCTATATACGATGTGATGGATGCAAAAATAAGCTAGTATTGAAATGAATATAAAAAAATACAAGATTTTATACCAAAAGTACTGAATGGTAAACCAAAATTATAAAAAACCAAAACCTAACCGTTTCTGAATGTTTAGCTATATTTTTAGTTTTAATGTCCATATTTTTGATGTGCATTTAATTTATTTTATTAGTTATCTCATAAATTGATCTACGTATATACACATAGTAATTTTGTTATACGTATGTCACTTTGTGACCAGTTTTAAGATATTTTTTTCTTTTATGGGTATAAATATATAACCATTACTTAATTTTGACACTCAAACACAAATAACTAAATTTTAAAGTGGTAAGCGAACTGACGTTAACTTATATTGAAAAACATTTTCATATCAAAATCACTTATTGTAACTAAACTAAAAGAAAACTAAGAAGAATAGCAGCTAGTCAGCATTCTATACACCTCTCAACCAAAACAAAGGTACCTTGTATATTTACGTCTACAACCAATGTTGTGTATAGCGTACACGAGGCCAAAACCACATTATTAGTGCGGGCTCTAAAACCACAACTACACAGAAGGATAATCGCTTTCGTATAAGACAACACAATTAATGATACTATTTACATTGTAGCTGTTTAGAATGGATAGATCTAGTTCTGTAACATATGTTAGTCAATATGTAATCAAAACTACATTATATTTACATGCCTCTAAATATCCCACTTCAAGAGGAAATTGACTTTGTTTATTTATATAGGCCAAAATTTTGCAGGGTGACTATGTTATGCATAAATATATACAAGTGTTCGACGTGGTCTTATAGAATTTTGTAGCTCTTATGGATGTTTGGGGGTTTATTACGCCTAAATATCCCATGATAGTCTGGGATGAAAAAAAAATGCTAGCCTGCATCCGATATCCCTGGCATGTTGACTGAGGGGCTGCGGATATGTTTGTTATTTCAAATTTAAGAAATTTAAGAATAAATGCTATAGGTTTTACTAATTCTTTACGAAATGCCCTGTGAGTTTCATTTTGATTGTCCAATATTTGAAAAATTAGCCCTTAATCCAGATGCACACTTACCTTTTCACTGCATCAAAGTTTTTCATTCCTGATGTTTAATTTTTGTGTCAATGTTATTTAATGTAGTGAATAAAGTGTTTTCTTTCTTTCTTTAGTTAGTATCAGGTTGAGTGACCAAACGTACTAATAAAATTGAGAAGGTAAATATCGCGAAAATTGCCTATCACTTATATATGTATGTTTATATGTATTTGATTGTAAACAAAATTTATAAACTTGATTGGATTGTAGCCTGTATAAGCATTCATTACCATGAAAGAGTTATTGTGATGGGCATTATTATAGCTTCCTACTAACTACTACTACTAATACTAAATAATTATTAGATTGACACCTGGTTATAGTACATACATCAAAATACATCACGCCTAACTCCATGTAGAGGAGTACGCAGAGATCACGGATCCCCATTTGTCCCGATCCTGTCAGACCACTTGAGCTTCATTGACACACACTTCCTATACACTTTGGCGGTTATAGGTACTCCTAACGTCACCCTTTTTCAATATAGCGTCTATCTGACTGGTTATAGTACACTGTTGCTATCCCAATAGTGTGTATATATAGACGATATTTTGTAGCAGCAGGTTACATTCTATCAAAATCCTCAATACAAAACTATTCAATATTGTTTCTTTTCAATGCTGTTTTGTTTGCGAATGGCATTTCTGTGCACAATGTGTCTGCTTAGACAGGGATTGCATTCGTGGAGGTCTTATCGGCAATATTGCATTCCCTAGTCGCCTTTTGCAGTTTATAGAAGTTCGTTGCGAGTTTGGGACTTTGAAAGGGTGAACAGCTGTGATGTTGTAAATACTCTTAATATTACATACATACACATCACGCCTAATTCCCTGTAGAGGGTTAAATCACTGATCACGATCCTGACAAACCACTTTCGCTTCACAGACACACATACACCTCATACACACTCGGCGGTTATAGGTACTTCTATCATCACTGTTTTTCAATATGGCGTCTATCTGACTGTCATATGTTTTATTGGACCGGCCCCTATGTAGCCAACCTTCCATTTCACCCACATTGTGTGTAATTTAATGGATAGGTAACATGTTTCAAAATCTTGTTAGTATTGAGTGTATATGTATTAGAGTGATACTTATTTCATAATTCTACGTCACTAAATTATATTTCTAATTAGAGTAGTGTAAAAATTCATTGATTAAGAACAATCGTGATTGTTATACGCATCAACTATGAATACTTGCAGAGTTTCTTATCGCATCAATTTAATAATATCGTTACTTACACAATGATGTAATATTAATATAGACTACTACAATATCGTGTCTAGTAAATTTCTACCTTACTTTAAAGGATAAAAGAACGTGAATGTCTATGTATTTTACTATAAAGTGAAATGTGGCTCTATCGTCTATCGTCATTTACAAATTCATACTTACATATTTCTATTCCATATTCAAAGCCTTTTCGAAAACCACTTTACAATATGGAACTACGAACTAAATGTCAGGCACGTTCTACACGACTACGACTCGAGACAAATCCGTAGCGTAGTTGAGTTGCGGAATTTTCCACACAAACAACCCTGTACTACGGAAGAGTACTACGAACTCTCAATACTTTAAAGTGGAGTATGGTGAAAGTATTGTTTTATAAGAATTGTTATTATTCCATATATTCACGTCCTTAAAACACTATTAGGATGGACAGAACCTTAGATACATATATATTATCTCCTAGGTCAATTTTTACCTTAATTATTAGGGTTGTGATGTCATATGGAGGATTGGTGACAAGTGGTAAGTCTATCACCAAATTCCATTTACTCTGTGACTCTCAGTCACTTCTTACATCATGTTGAGATAAACGGCTGCTAGTTCGCATTCTTGTAGCTAGCAAGTGGCTTCCAGAGTAGCACTTTATTGTTAACGTTAATTGACACATTACCATTTACCTAAAATTAGTTGGCATTCAGAAAAAATCGTGGGTTCAATGTGGCTATAGAATTACTACCTTCGCAGTTGCGGAGATGGATACCTGAACCTCTGACTATCCTACGAGGGTTAATAGTTGTGAACGCGTTTATCTTTTTATTTCTCTTTGTAAAAAATGGTTCAAAATCCATTCACTTTTTAAACCAATAACCAATCTTAACTAAGCCATTATATGAACTTTATTGCCAAATCTTATATCGGTTTAATCGAACCACAACATAGTACTCTCAATACCTATCTACCCCAAAACCACTATCCGCCGTGAAGTGTACGTGTTTAAAGCAAAGAATCTCGGTGGTTGTCAAGTGTTTATCGTCTGTGAAACTAGATACGCTGGGTGCCAAGAAACGGAACCACGCTTTGGATTGTAGAACCTTCAATACACGTCCTTATAACGTTTTGGGATGGACAGAACCCCAGTGACAAAATGAATATGGCCTCATGTAGAATTATCCTTGGATTTCTAAATTCAAAGTCAAATATTTTTATTCAACATAAGTACAAGTACAGTACATTCATTGAAAGTCAAAACATTTGCCTGACACTGGTTGTCTCTTAGCATTAAAATTCTAGCGTTGGGATAAGGATAAGATAAGGAATTACTATCAAATATTGATATCTATTAAGCGATGCATTGGTATGTTTTCATTATTCCTAGCAAGTTGCAAAAGGCGACTCAGAGGCGAAGGGTATATGGAATCTATTGGGCGATAGGCTAGCAACCTGTTACCAATATTCCATATGATATCAAAACTCCAATTATGTACATATTAATAAGTGACGGAGAAACTATTTTCATGTCTTCTAGGTTCTATTAATCCTGAAGAGGATTAAAGGACGTGAATAAATATATATATGTATGTTGCTGGATTAAAAGTATCCAACGTATTATCTTAACTTAAAGATATAATGAGAAAGGATGATACAAACTGTAAGAAAAATACAGGGAAGAAACCTACCTGTTCAGAATTGGGATTATTTTCACTCTGTCAACTTACACTTAAAACACTACTTCTCAAGTTGGATGTTAATTATCTGGTCATAACTTGGTATAATATTATATGAATTCATTTTACTCAACTCACTCTCCTATTTTCCATCTCTACCTACCCCTTTTTAACTATTAACCGTGAACACGAGAAGAGAAAACAGAACTAAACCGAGCATCCCCTTTCAAAACATTTTACTCTCTAATGCAAAGTTATTTTCTTTGGCCCCTGCCTACCTCGAGAGAACTCGATAAGTATGCAAATAGTCGGCAATCTCCTTAGCAGACACTCCGCGTATTTATGGGGTGGACAGATGTACTGTGCTCTCAAGATACGCGAACGTGTAAGAGCTTTTGTTAGATGTTTAGTGTATATGGTATTTTTAAATTCTAGTAGAAGTTATTTTATACATACAAACGTACATATATCACACCTGATTCCCTGTAAAGGGGCAGGTAGAGATCATGGATTCCCATCTCTAGATCCTGACAGACCAATTTCGCCTTAATGCCATACTGTAATCAATAAAAATTCGAAATTTCGGACATGGGCATTCAAGCCTCTGACTACCCCGCCATAATAAAAAAGGAGTGTGTGTATACACAAGTCGTGAAGCGTATGTTATGTAATCAATGCAAAAAATAGGTATCTTTCTGCTCTGTATATTAAAGAAAGCAATAAAAGGACTAGATGTAAATATAACGCATATGGTTAAACAATCTATCACTAATTCTTTGAATTAATAGTTTATGCTAGTAACTAATAAGTTATGTTAAATATGAAAGAATTAGTCTGTCTCGAAAGGATGAGAAAATCCATAATTTTAAATAACATTATTATAATATATCATTAATAAATATATTTAATTTCTGTTGTCCACAAGAGGTAACTTCAATAATAAAAATATTTGTACATTATTACACCAATTGAACTAGTCCTTGTAAGTTCATTTAAGACTTGTGTTAAGGATACTAGTCAACGTATATTTTAGAAATGTATACATTTTATATATAGATAAATACATATATAGCATATATAATCAACAACCAGACTAAAAAGCAGTAGAAAAGCGAAGTTCTTAACTCTGCCTCCAACGGGAATCGAACCCGGGACCTCACGATTAGCGTTCAGGTGTCTAACCGATCGCGCCACGGAAGTCGTCTAAAATATAAGGTTCTTTGTTATCTTTATTCTGTTTACTATTTACTATTTATTATTATTATTATTATTATATATTTGTACGTAAACATAACTAGTGAATAAATTCAAAGGCAGTCAACTGTCATAATCTTGTCAAAATATTCACCCCTCTATCTTTTATCACGGATAGGGTAAACAGCGTGACAAGATGTTACATCAAATCACAGCCCTTAGGGTAATTTTGGGACCCTTTCAAGATACTTCAAGATATATAGTAAGGGATGAAAATGTTAACAATTTGATTATTCAGTATAACTTGTATGCTTAAAAATTATGTACCGTGTTTGTGAACGAACATAAATATTTTAAAGAACCTATAAATATTTATTAATTTTACTAGATAATGGGTCCGTACATGAAATATCACGTATACATATTTTATAAACAAAGAATTATCTTTGTTGATAAAAAATACGTGATAAGTCCCGTTTCCTAGTAAAATTAACATTAATATATAAATGTCATAGTTTCTCTTTAATAAGTACTACATGGAAAATAACAGTTACTATACATGTATCCAGTAAATACCAGGTATTATAAGTTATTATTAGTACCACGAATTATTGAGTATTAAATAAAAATACAACTTTCATATCAGAATATCTTGAGAAGCTATAAAGGAAAGGCTAAAAGTGATCAAGAAAATCTTATATCTTGTAAGTTCTAATTATCTTAAAAAGTATAAGAAGACATGATTAGATAAATTAAAGTAAAAAACAATATTATACTATAAGATGCAATATGCTTAAAATAAAAATATAAATAGTGATTACGTCCACTCTAATGTCAAATGTCCCTTAATGTCAGTCGTATATGCTGAGTAAAGCAGTCGTAATGAAGAAAAGAGAGACAGTGTCTGTCTTTGCACTCTGTCTAACACAATGGCTCTGTTCAATTATTTCGCTTAAGGAAGGTGTGATGGCGAGCGGATGGAAAGAGGGATTGAAAATGGTGGCTATTGGACATATTTTTTCAATGTGAAAATGGTTGGTGTGGATAAACTATTTTAGGTTGAGTGTGCGTTTTGATAAATAGCTAGTTTAAGAAATAATGGTTGGATCACCAATGCGTAATGCATAAATGGACAGAGCGATGACCAGTTATATCAATCATCTGTCGTAGATAATTTTGCAAAATAAAACGTTGTCACATTTAGTCTTTTGCTGGTAACAGAGATTGAAAATCGATGATTTTGTTTACTTTTAAACCAATAAAATATCAATAATCATCAAATAAAGTTGTTTGCTCAGTGTCAACAGCAAACTAACTAGATGACATAGTACAAGTGTTGTGGAATATCTACAGCAACAAGTCATTAAGACGATTCCATAGAAAAGGCGTCTCTCTGAATTAATGTGTGCTTTAATTTGTTGTTGTTGGTAGCTGTGTCTGTGTGCAGATTAATGTTTCATTCTTTCTTTAGTATCACATTTCATTGACATGACCAAACGTCACTATCTTTTGCATTTGTTCTTTAAAGGCGCCATTTACAAACCCTCTTCCTAACCACCGCGGCGTGTATGCACAACTCTGCAGTCGTCTCCGTCTTGGTTAAGCGTTAATGGCTCTCGGATTATCTTTGTACCTTTAACGAGATACCTCCTTTTTGCGACTCCCACTGGCTCCCTTGCATAAGTTGTTTGGTAAGAATTTAGATGAATTTAAACTTAGTAGCTATAAATTAATGATTAGGAAGTTACGTTACTACGGTTGTTTTACCAGGTTGAATTTTTATTATTGGACTCTAGCTGGTTAAGTCTGGTAAGCTGTAACACAGTTAGTTAGATGTCTGCGCATGTTGTGAACACTGAGAGACTAGTGCTAAATAGAATTAGATAAATGTGAAAACACGGACGTATAACATTTGTCAGTATATACCGAATAACATGAAAGATACTTCACATTATTTATTGAAAAGATGATTTGTTAAAATCAAAATACAGTTTTTTATACTTTAGGAAAATATTTTCTCCTTTTAACTTATTAAAAGGATCTCACTATGGAATTTAAATAGAACTACACCTTTTTACGTATACTTATACCAAAAGAGAGATAAGGTGCAGACAGGTTAAACGTCTTTCCTGCCTCCTGAGTTATGTCTGGGGTAACAACAGATGGCGTCAGGAGTTGTCCAATTAAAACTTGGGGCCTACGCACCGAATGGCATTTAAAAAGTTTTATCGAGTTTTGTCTCGAAAATGAAATATGGACGGAAATTTCATTTTTCAAAGAATGTGGTGTGATGTACTGGCACTGTTCTTTGAGAAGTGGCATCGTCTTGTCAGCTACGGAATTATACATACTTACAAATATATTCACGTACTTTAATCCCGTTCTGGATGGACAGAACATTGAAGATATTATATCTCCTAGTTTATTTTTTGGCATAAATATTGGAGTTGAGATCTCATATGGAACATTCTTCACTGGTTGCTACGCTAGCCTATTGCCGTATAGATTCTATTTACCCCCACTCATTTAGTCACCTTTACACACTGAAATAATTCAAAAATATTCAAAACCTACAAGTGCTTGGATTATTTAATTATATTAACCTAACAGATATGATACTTGAATTTCTCTGTAGCCTCAAAGAGATTTAAAGACATAGAAACACTATCTTTCTTTTATTTTCACTTTTATTACACTTTTTATCGCCGTGGTTATGTGTAACTTAACTTCAGTTAGTGACATTACCATTATTTAACTCCTTTACAACATATATTCAACATGCCGATTAAATGATACTAGTTCACTTTAAAACTTTCCAATACAGTCTACAAATCCAAAATGTTCCCTAAAGAGAACTAAAAACAAGAATCCTCTCTACAATGAACACCAAATGACGTCATCCAGCCTCCCCTGCAAAGTCAACACAGCCTCCGTCCAATCAAATAATTGGCAAATGTTTATTTAAAATAATTAGCTTACACAGCTCGTTCCGCGTTTTTGCCCCTGCGCGAGCTTTATGAATAAAGAATTTGAACGTGTCAATATTCTAGAGGCTTATTCGGTTGTTGAAGTTTTTGAAGTTAAGCTACGTTGGGCTTGGACTGTGGTAGGATGGGTGACCAATAAGGTGATTGGTTTAGTGAGATGGTGTGGTTAGAAAAGCTACTAATTATTAGTGCAGGTACTTTATTTGTGACGAATTATAGAGTAAGTGAAATATATGAATGTATATATAATTAGACTTCAACCACTGAATGTGTTGATTTTTCTATATTTTCGATTCTCCATCTATTGGCACAATATCAATTTTACACATTTACACAATATCGTCTAAAACCAAGTAGCAAAGTAATCAGTTCTTTTAAATACATGTGTACTTATTACATTAAAAATATTGTTTCACGTTTCCCCTTTTTATAAACATATACGAAACATTCCATATTATAATTCTCTTTAGAAAACAGCTCAAAAAACTACACTCAATATTTCCAGTATACATTTTTGAGCTCTGCATCCGCTTTGAAAGCAACGCGAGGCGTCACGTTTAGTGTTGTTTACGGAACCCCGACGTGACAGCTTAGTTGGGTGTGACGTGACTAAAGCCTTAGCCAAAATTCAAACTCAATTCACAGAGCAAAGAGATTACATGGCACAACAAACTAACTATTCTTGCTTATTTTGTTTCACTATCATTTTCTAGATATTGGAATACAATGTAAGCATATACATATATTTCGACATTATACATTCTTCTCAAGGCGGTACATAGCGTAAAGAATAGATGAATATTTTTGAGAAGGTTAATGGGCGTGAGTGAAGCAAGAGAGATTTGTCAAGATCGTTCCAGGTAGCGATCGGTAGTCTTTGCCAATTTCCTTAAGGATGTATATACTATAAAATGATGTATGAGAGGACTAAGGGTCAATCTGTGAGATATATGATCACGTCTTTAATCACAGTTGGCATGGCCAGAACCTTGAAGAAACTTTTTGTATATACAAATTTTCTATCAAGTTATAAGCATATCAGTGATACTGAATTTGATGAAACTGAATGAATATTGGTTGAGGTAGAATATACGACGATTTATCTATTATCTCTACCCAAGTAGTCTACCCTATTATATGTTGGAAAGATAGGCAGATACTTTCACTAATGCACCAGGAATCGAACCCAAAACCTACCTTTGAAAAGTTGTTAGGTGCACTAGTAAAATCATATTACTACTGATAACATTATTAGCAGAAGTGTGACAAAATTTAAGCTGGTAACATTCCAAGAAGGCTGGCAACAACAATCTAGGGAACAGACTAAAAGAAGCAAAACTAAATCAAATATTGTACTATAGCACTAGTGACTACAACAAAATGGAGTTTTTATAAAAATACTCATTATAAAATAACAAAAACGGAAAATATAATAGCCTATAACTATATTACTTACGAAGGAATCTGACTATTCTCTCAGGCATTTATATGGATTATTGTTAATTCTATTAACTACTAATTTGCAAAAAAATACATTTAAATTTAAATTATTACGGTGAGGTAGAACATCCTGAGGAAACCTAATTGTTACCCGAACAGGTAATAATCAGTGTTAGTTAATGGCGTATGGAATCAGGCGTGATGTGTATGTATGTGTGTTCTTTTATTTAAATCTCAATCCTAAAGAATCTTCACCTTAAGCCTACATACTACATCATAACCGTAACAAAAGCTTCCAAGCACCATAAAAGGCATTAGAAGCCACCGCCTCACGTCATGAAACCACCGTGAAAGCCTTAACAGACACGTAATGAGGCGAACGACAGTTCTGTTATCTTTGTTCCGAATCGGCAGTTGCAAAGACAGCAATTAGTGTCGATCGCACGTAACAGGCTCACGAGACACGATCCCGCTACAACTTTTGACGGAACGGGACTATTCTGGTTTTTAGTTATTGTACATCGTGTGTGTTATGAGATAAAATGGAAATAAATAAACTAATGTGATTGCAAACGTCAAATGATGCTAATAGTTTTATTAGATTAAGTTTAGAAAATACATTTACAAAATGCGTCGAATTATACGGTGAGGGAAAACATCGTGAAAATAGTTAGTGCTTGTAAAGGGCGACATGGCTTACCGCCTGTCACATTGAGTTCTGACTATCTGGTCAACACGTGGGTTCGAGATGGTCTCAGAATTACTATCTTTGTAATGGTGGATATGGTCACTTGAACCTCTGACTACCCCGCATGGGTTAATGGTCGTGAATGCGTTTGTCTGTATAATAAATACATACATACAAGGATTGATATGTGTTTATCTTTTTTGACGACCTCCGTGGCGCGATTGGTTAACCACCTAAACGCTAATCGAAAAGTCCCGGGTTCAGTTAAGAACTACGCTTTTCCACTGCTTTCCAGTCTGGCCGTTAATTACATATACTATATATGTATTTATCTATATATAATATGTATATATTTCTTAAATATACGTTGACTAATACCCTTAACACAAGTCTTAAATGTACTTTTCAAGGGGCTAGTTCTATTGGTGTAATCATATCCAAATATTATTATTATTATTATCTTCTTACAACACACTCCAGTTTCCAGAATAAGCCTCCAACAAACCGCCACAATAGCAAGTCGCTAGCACCGCTAGTTAAAAGTTGCTTTCTTGCGGTCTCTACTTGTGTTCGCTGGGACTGGCTGCCAATACTTTGACTTAGAAACGGGCTTGAATTCTTTATGTTCCGCACTGCATAATGATGTAGCATGGGATTTGTTTACGGGTAGTTAGAGCTTTGAATGCTGAGAATAGGTGAAAAGAATTCTTTTTAGTGGTTAACAGGTAGGTCATTATTTTGCTGTAGTATTATGAAATAGATTAAATAATATATCTACAAATTAAGTTAATTCATTCCTTTAGTATTGTTTCAGATTAATACTGTAACATTTCTTAGTCACCTTAAATAACTTATTCAAAACTTTATACCATTTTTGAATTATTTTGAGCATCCTACCAAATACCAATGGTCTTTTAGTTCTAAAGCATAATTGTATTTGTATTTATTATGATCTATAAATACATACGTTTCACGACTTGAGTATACACACTCCCTTTTTTATCTTGGCGGGATAGTCCGAGGCTTGAGTGTCCATTTCCGAAATTTCAAAGGAATGTAAGTTATGATTATGACCCCTACAATCTAAACTAAATCCATTATATACGTAACTTTGTATTCTGTCAGCCCCTTCAAGGATTAAGGGCGAGAATGCGTAAGTAATATATAAGTATGTGATGTGCGTAAGTCTTTCACAAAATAATGAGAAAATCACTTCCCCATTTCGACGAGGGGAAACAAAAAGTGATGAGCTAGCAATTGATTTCCCAGTCCAGAAAAACAATAAAGACTTTTACATACATATACATTCACGTCCTTTAATCCCTTTCGGGGTGGACAAAACTGTAGAGACTTGAAAACATCTCCTTGGTCACTAGATAGCATGTATATTAGGGTTGTGAAGTTATATGGACCATTGGTGACAGATTGCTGGTCCATCGCCCAAAACATTATATAAGATTATTAATATTTATGTATTTGTCTATTTAAACTCATGTGCTTGATTCAATTTACCTATATGTATGTGTATATATTTATGTGTATATTATAAATATAAATCTCATGTAAAAACTTTGCTATTTAACTCGTGCCCTCTGCGGCTCAGGCGGAGGATTGGCGTTGTGGGCTTTGGCCTGCAACATAAGCTAAGCCTGGGCCCTTTCACAGTGACAGTGCAGTTTCTTGTCAATTGTAATAATTGTAAATGTAAATGTTTTTGTCCCTGTGCTGTTTTTGTGAATAAATTTTTTTTTCTATTCTATTCTATATTTACTCTAGTCCCTTAGCATACAGCATACCGGTAAGCTATTTAGCATTCTTTGAACACAGGCACAGTAAAAATACAGTATACATAGCAGACTACGAAACTAACTTTATCTGCCAACTGTAATTGTTCTTTCCACGCCAATCAAGGACCCAACAATCGTTGAGAATACACCCTCAATTTCACCGTGTCGTATAAAAGGGACTAAGGGCGGATTTGGGTCGAGTCCCCGGGGACTGGCGGGGATAGACCATCCTTAACCCAGCGTCTGGGGACTGGGGATCGATTCAAATGGCCGACTCGTCCTAATTCAATTACGTGTACCCAAGTTATACGAATGCTAGATTTATGGACCGGTGATAGATTTTGTCGGTTAATAGATTGAGACGTAGTTAGGTGTGTTGACTTTGAAAACTTTGGAGGGGTAAAAGATAAACGCGTTCATGATTATCTGGGGGTATACAGAAATTTAGGTGTCCATCTCCGCAATTGCGTAGGTAGTAATTCTATAGCCACCTCAAACCTGCTTGTAAAGTGTACAAGAGATGAATTTAACAATAATATTTATTATTGTGGATTACCTTCTTCAGGATGATGTACGTAGCGTAAAGAACAGAAGAGTGTGTATGAGAATGTTTATGGATGTGAGTGAAGCAAGAAATTAGTTAATATAATTCTGCCTGGCCATTGATTGTATATCCCGTTAAGAAATAGAGCCCTGAATGTATTAATTGCACTTGATGAGATAGCATACATAATATACAATTTAATTTAGGAGCATACATTCTTGACCACAGATGTTTGAAAGATAGACAGTATGAATAAGATTGGCATGATACTATCAAATTTTAGCACGGCTATAAAGATTTTCCAATGAAAGATTTTTCTCCCCTTATGTTGATGCTCGTATATTCGGCATTTTAAATGCACTAGATATATTCGGAGTAACCTTGCGATATGTTTGTTTGTAAGATATAAATTAGTTTACATACTCTTGAAAAATTTACTCGATATTCTTTAAGTAAAGATGTTTAGTTGAACATATGCCATATTTCTGTAGAACTTGTATGTCATTACGTAATAAACAAAATTATGTTCATATTTAATGACAATATAATACACAGTCCAGGTTATTCTACAACTTTATTAGTATATTAGTGTCAAACGGTGGCATCAAATCTTCCTATAATAGAAATTCATTAAAATAATAAAATTCCAATACTCAGTACTGATATCCAACATCAATGTTATTTTTATAATATTTGTATGTTTAATATTTCCGAATTTATATCTTCTTGGTGTCAGGAACGTAAGTATAAAACAGTTGAATAAACCAACTCATTTAAAATATTTTCAATATATTCTATCATACCACTTTTCACTCCATACATTCCTTACAGTTTATACTCAAGTAAACCCACAAACTTCAACTAGCACACTCTTTTCCCTTAGCCATGATGACAAGTGGCTTTCTTAGGAATTCAAATTACAGTTTTATGACGTAAATCTGGTTACGTTCTGGGGTCGGTAGGGTAGGAAAAAGTTAGGGGTTGGACGGGAGAAATGCATTTTAGGTTGATCGGTTATTCATGTTCTTTCAACCGGTTTAGAGATAGTGTATTGCTGTTTTTGTATGTAAGTAAGTGTGAAGTTTCATATATATATATATATATATATATATATATTTTTATGTGTAAAACATTGGTGGGTGTTTAGAGGTGGCAACGAATATCAGAAAACACAACACAAAATAATAGGTAATGAGAAGAATATAAAATGGAATGGAACACGAAGATAGAATTATAAAAGAAAAATATAAAAGTATATACATACAAATTCATTACAATTGTCTCGGTTACCAAGAATTTAAGAGATCAATCGATGTATTATAACATAGTTATAGTAAAATAATATTTGTAATTATCTATCTTTTCGTAGTTTACAATATTTTCTTTATGATATTTATCATTAAACATTTATATCACTCTTTATGATATTTATCATTAAACATTTATATTACTTATAACTAACAACCCCCTTAGTCATCAAATGTCACATTGAGTACTGATTATCTACTCAACACATGGATTTAAGTTACCCAAAATTACTACCTCCGAAATCACTTAGATAGACACGTGAACCTCTGACTACCCCTCAAGGGTAAATAGTCGTGAAGCTATTTCCCAAACTAGCTTGGTATAACAACAAGAGTCATTTCTTAATTGACTACAAAACTAAAATAGTTTCGTGTTGATCAGAAATAACGATACGGTATCAGTTAAAAAACGGAAATTGGTGCGTTAGTATGAAAAGTTATTTTTACGTCATATGCTGTAAAAGGGTGATGTTAGACACATACATACAGGCCTATACATCACGCCTGATTTCCTGTAGCGGGGTAGGCAGGTTCCGTCCTGATCCTGACAGACTAATTTTGCTTCATTGACTTGCATACACCTTCTCATACACACTCGTGACGTTAGAAGTACTTATAAACACTGAGTGTATATGAAGGTCAATGTAGTGAATGTGTTAAGCTAGGTTCGGAAAGATTAAGAGTTAGTAATCTCTGTATACTCCTTTGTTAGGTAATGAGCGTGATGTTCATACAAATTAAACGTTAGTTTCCCTACATTAAATATAAATATTTTAACATACTATATGTAATGATTACTTAAAATCCACCTAAAATGAATTATTAACTAAAATTTTCAAGTCTAAACGATCATTGCGTATCTACCTTTGCCGGTAGGAAGTATAAACTCTGCCTATACTAGTTGAATATTAAGACGTGAATATAGAAAACCCTTACCTGCAGCAGGAGACAGCTTGGTCACTACTCCCCATCTGGACTTCCACTGTAACAAGAAAAGTAAATAGTTATTTTTAAACACTCGCGATTTATACTCATTCTATTTACTATGTGAGACCGGTAGGGTTATTATTTAAAAATTTGCAATCAGCAGTGGTCGCAAAGTGATCGCGCGATCGATTGCTATTCGTTTATACAAATTGGTATTATGTAAGGTGTTCGCTCGCTGGTCGCGTTCTTGCTGCTATTCAAAACCATACCAACATAACCGAAATTCGTTCATTCAAATGACACGTAGAAACTAGCGCCCTAGCAATCAAGTAGCAATCGGTGGAACTAGCAAGTTTGTTATTGTTTATGTTTGAAAATGTTCAATAGGTTAGAATTTTTTAACTTGAAATATTTGCTACATTGTACCACAACTGTACACGTGGAAAGTCAAGAGCTGGCGTATAAGGCATAATTTGAAATAATGGTAAGTATTTTACACTAAAATCAATAGTGAAATGAACATAAATGTGGAAATATGTAATTTATTACTTGAGCACTAAAAGTTTATGTTTTTTCAGGCTGAAAACTTCGATATGCCAGGCCATATCAAGAGCAAGAAGAGGAGAGCTAGCCATATCACTTTGAAAATGCAGGTATTGTCTTCTTGAATAATATATTTTAGTGTAAAAACTTATAACACATAATAACAATAACAACTATACCACAGTTACTTGGACCATCTGAGTAACTTACTTACTAAAATACACTTTACTCATTCTCGCTACACACTGAAAAACAGATATCATGAATTCCCATTGATACCAATCATGGAAATAGCTCTTACTAGATCTACATCATACACCTTTATTCTTTACCCTACATTACTCTTGTCATAGTCATCATTGCACTTGCACGGGCATATGCACGCTAAACCATACCCATAGGTCACACAAATAAGCATGTTAGGAGTGAAATTGAATGACAGAATAAAAAAAAATGTAGAGGCTAAGATTTAAAAGGGCATGCTTCGATCGTTTATATATGTAAGGAGGATAAAGGATAGTAGATTGACAGAAGATTTGGATTGAACAAAAGATTTGAAATTGAAGAATTGAATATATGTGTGTGAATTGGAAGGGCGATTACCCAATGGGAAAAATGACAGTTAGACAGACTCCATATTGAAAGTGATGTTAGAAGTATATATAACCACTGAGAGTATATAAGTGTATAATGAAGCAAAAGTGGTATGTCAGGGTGGGTATCTGTGATCTCTGACTACTCCTCTACAGGGAATTGAGTGTGATGTGTATGTATGTATGTGATTAGTCAGGATCATTTGAGTTGGCGATCAATAGTCTCTGCTTGTCCCCTTAGGGACATAGGAGGTGTGAATATATGAATGTACTACAAATATTGTTGTTTTCATCATAACATAATATGTATTTAGGTCAGGCAGTAAAAATATTAAAATCTACCAAATTGAATAACTTATTACTTCTGGGTGCTAATAAACTAGTATATTTGGAGTTTGATTTCTGGTAGAAAAATGGTACAATTTAATGTCATATGAATTTTTATTTGTTTCCATAATTGTGTATGATTTAACGTTGTTATTGTGTTTATTAATTTATGCATTGTTTATATTTACTAGATGGAGGCTTCTTGTGTGTTGAAATCATTGATTAACATGGAGCAAAAGAGAGTGGCAGCTAAAGAAAAACCTGCCAATGCTGCCATGACCACTGCTGAAGCAGCTCGCACCCAAGCCAAGTCAACTTAATGTATAGATGAAAATTTTAAACTTAAATTAAAACTACATATTTGAATTTTCTATAAGATTTTTTATTTCTTCCTTTTGCCATCTACACAATTTCAATGATCAGGGCGCACAACTTCATCCACATTCTAAATGATTCACTTGATCTGAAAATAAAAAAAACATTTACAATGAGATTACAAATATACCCACAATATCTATCCTTCCAGGGAAAAACCTAATTACTTTCTATCTTAACGCTACTTTTGCCTCCTCAACATACATTCATCTTAACAGACATGTATGACATACATACAGACATGCCCACTGGTTGCACATATGAGATGAAATATTAATATGGATACATATATTCATGGCTCTACGTCCCTAACGGGATAGACTCTTTTATTCTTCACGCTGCGTACAGCCACCTTGACAAGAATGTTTCTAATTTGATCAGTATATGTTTTACGCAGCCTAACTTGTCCTCCTCTACCTTCCACTTTAGCTCTATAAATTATAAATCCCTTTCGTAACCCTCTTCTCATCTATCTGCTCCATATGCCCAAACCTCATAACATACCTTTCTCTATGTTTGTAATTACATATTCTCCCATACCACAGTATTCATGAATCACACTATCATTGACAAAGCGTTCATGAATCCATTCTAAGCTATCACACAATCTTGCATAATAACACTATACATGGCCCCATTGATCTTATTGCCTGCACACACTCTACGTTCAATATCTCCCTCACACTTTCCTCTTTCTATGTAATAAAAATAATATAATTCTATTAAATTATTATATAATACTGACCTTCAAACTATATACATCCAGTCTGATTGTCCCTGAGGAAACTATAATATTTCCTAAATATATTGTTATTGTTAAGTGCAGCTGTAACTTCACGCACAGAGTTTGGGACACTGGGCTGGCCCAAATGTTATCTGTAGCTCATCCCAATAGATTTGTGGTCTGAAGCAGTAGCAAATAAATGCAAAAGTCGCGAAAATCTGTAAAGAAAATTATGTTTTAGTACATAAAATTATGACAACCAAATGATGGAAATTTATATTTGAATATAAGTTACCTTACCTTGCGTTCAAGGCTCAAACTTGTGCAATAACTTTGTTATGGACATAAAGGGCCTTAAATCATCGAAAGGCTGAAGAAACTCTTCGTCAGGCAGAGAATTAGGAGTTTTCGTCTTCTCAATTGTTACGCAGTTTTGCTCGCGCTTTCGCCGATATTCGCCTGCGTTGTGTTTCCCTCTACTATCTCCTCACTCTCCACACTTATAATTTACTAGTGCGACTGCCTAAACTACTTTTTTAGGTTGTTTAAAGTTGCAAAACTTTCTAACAATCTGAAAGCAACCACCTTTTTACTGATCGCTGTTTGACATTTGAGTTTGCAAAATTTTCGCTCGTGATTGCTGTCAAAACTGCTTACATAATACCAATTATTATTGCTTTCATACATTTTCTTCGTTTTCGTTCGTTCTTCAATTGCTGTGTTGTTGGCAGCACTGTTTCGATTGCTGTTGCCAATGCTATCCCATGATACATAATACGAAAATCGTGTTTGACAGCGAAAATCGCACAATTTTCGTCGTTTGCTTACTGATCGCAAGATACATAATAACCCTGCGGGTCATAACACGATAAATTAATAAGACAAGAAAACATCAGTAAAGTGCAAAAAACTGCAATGTATGAAACGTTATAATTTTTTTTTAAAGAGTATGTTATTAGGCTATTCACCCTTTCAAAGCTCACAGTCATGAAGTATTTAAAAAACCCTTACGGTGTTACGGCCTTAAATTCACCCGTAACAGGATTTAAGAATTCAAATATTTCACCTGGCAACATTTAGCCCGTGTTAAAGAATTCGCATGCAAAAAAGCACTATTTAACATGGCAACACCCGGCATTCCCACTCTGTATCCTTGCCTAAGCTATGCCTCTTTCACACGATCACAGAATTTTTATGCTTAAAAAACTATGAATACTAACTAGCTGCCCTTTTTGTTGTATTTAGAAGGAGGTGACTAAGGGACTTGAGGTCAAATGACGAGCTTATTTGTTTGTAGCATTTTCTACCTGCGTGTCATTGTCTGCCAAAAATCCCATATGTATATAGGATCCATATTAATCTCTACATATTATTACTATGTAGTGTAGGACGCCCCTCTGCTAGATGGACCGATGACCTGAAAAGGCTGGTAGTGGTTGGCTGAGGGCTGAGTGATCGTGTTTGGTATACCCTTGGGGAGACCTACGTCCAGCAGTGGACTGATATAGGTTGATTGATTAGTTGATTATTATTACTAAAAATATCTTAATTTCTACAAACATTTATTTAAACTTTAACTGATGAATAGTTTATTAAAAGTATAATAAAAGAAGCCCCGTTACATTTTATTATAATTCAAAATGATAATATTTCAAAATATTTAAAAAATCCACTTAAAACCCTTAAATAAACATTCCTTACTTACACTTAACTTAGCGTTAACTTAACTGCAACTTAGAGCAGCAATCAGCATTAGCATGTATGTTTGTTTGCATTCAATTAAAAGTTTAACTCCAACTCGATTCGTTGCTAAGAAGGCTTAAGTTGTACTACTGTTTACCTTTTGCGGATTTGAGTCTTGAATGTGCGAGTTTATTTGCCAAAGTGTGCTTAAGCTTCTTAAGTCTGTACTTATTTTGAACTTTGTTTTTGATATCGATATTTTACCCTTTTGAAGTATGTTTCTACAGGTTTATTTAATCGCTAGTAATTCAAAATAATTGCAATTATTCATATTTGGTAGACATGTTTTGTAAAGTTAAGCATAATTATATTACATTTAACTCTCTTCTCTCATTGCGGAAAAAAAGCAAATAGTTAGCCTTTATTATCAAAAATATAAGAAAAAAGCAGAGCAAGATTAATAAGAAGTTCATATAATACTACAATTCCTTTTCATTTGCAGTCATTTTTGCTAATTATTAAATAACGCCCTTAATCCAAACCCCCGGAAATATAACTTACTGTCGAACTCATTTAACAAAACTCAGAATATTAAATCAGAATAATCAATAAATCAGAAAGGTAATGATATTGAAATACAAATTGGTGACAGGCTACTAGTAGCAATTACCCAATAGAATCTCTTGGACCTTTATCTCTTATTCATCGCCCACAACATTCCGGGATGAAAGGTAGCTAGTTAGCATTCTACGCCCTAGTTATACGTCTCAAAAAACCATAAAACTATGTACAGCGCAAGATTTCTTTCTATAAAAGACCACAGACCACAATTCATTCGTAGTCACTTTTGCTAATTATAAATGCAGGCCACGCCTAGCGACATCTAGTTGTCAACAACAATATCCGGCGCCATTGTCATTGGGGACAAAAGGAGGGTATTTGCAAATTTTCGTGACAGGACAAAGAATACAATTTCTTTTCTGTATGAAAAATGATGCTCTTTTCTACTCGTGATGCTTTTCCAAAGTTTATTTGGATGGAATGCGCTTGGATTGTTGTTGTGTTTTGTAAGAAGTTACTAAGAGATAGTGCGTATTAATTAACTTATCTAGATACTCATAGGTTCATATACACATGTATGCCTACGGACAAACGGCGTACATACGGATTTATAAACTGGATGGACTCCATCTCCGTAAAGACTAACCTAACCTAGTCCTCGTATTAAATCTTGATCTGTTTATTGTTATTATAAAATGTAGATGAGGTTCCGTGATCTCCGCCTACCCCTTCACAGGGAATCGGGATAGATGTGTATGTATAATGTATAGGTAACAGTATGTTTTATAACATTTACAACAACTATAAACTCTCTAAGAAACAAAATCATTAAAGTACCTTTTATTGAGGACAAAAAAGATACTTAAATATATTCAAATTGGTCTAAATATTACCCAAAAATATCTTAAAAACTATAAATCAAAACCTTTAATTACTCCATACAACGTGAAAAAGAATATAATCTTTTTACATACATACATACATTCACTTCCTACTTCCAACGTAATAGACAGAGACTATCGATCGCCATTGAACGATACAGAACCAGCTGATGTATAAATCAACAGGCCCCAGTAACAAGATTAAGTATAAAAGAACTACATTATTAGCACGTTAACCCAATAAACCAAGGAAACGCAACAAATGTATGAGCTGTGGATTTTCGAGCACCGGGATTCTGCTCACGTCGTTGCGGCAAAAAGCGATCGCCTACAGTGGAGTTCAAATACTCTATGATTTGGCATAGAGTTGGGAAGGTTAGAGTAGATAATATAAAAAAATATTGAGAAAAAGATGGCAAGTGGTATTAGTAACAATAGAATTTCTTTTAGGTATTAAGGTAACGTAACTATTGTTATAAATTTTATTTGAGTTCCTACAGTCTTTAGTATATTTTAGTTTCGTATAATGTAATTCAAAATGACAATTTCGAATACCTTATAAAATCATAGGATAAATGACACATGAGATTATTAAGCTTATACACGAGAAATAATAATTATACAATGGCATGTTTAAAAGTATTCAAACTCAAACTCAGCGTTATCATGGGAATAATGAATAACTTCATTTCTATAGATATATCACATCACCCTTCCTAATCACCTGCTTACACATAAGAACACCGAACACAACACAAGTTATTCACTATTTCAACTTATCCCTACCGCCATCTCTATTCCATCTGCAGTCTCGTAGTAAAGTAATTTATATCTCGTTTCGCCGCCAATAAATCGGAGCCGGATCCTCCCGCCGCCATTATCGGCTGCCATCTTAGCTTTTGGTTTTTATTGAGATCATCGTTAAGATTAGGTTAACCGCGTGCCATTGGCTTTTGTATAAATCTTAGGAAAAACCAACCAAAGATGAATAGTGGAGATATTTTATATGATTTTTATCGAAGTGTAAGTTAGTTTGTAGGAGTGAATCTGGGCTACTGTGGTGTATACGTAGTAGACGGATTATAGGTTAACTATCAAAGTCTAGGAATTAATATACTTTAAAATTTCTTCTTTGGGTCATGCAATGTTCCATAAGACAAGCCATAGGTTCAAATTCAATTTAAGGATTTCTTTATTCTTTTATGTATCTATTCAGATAGATTGAACATTATAAGGCATTTAAATTTGATCTACTCTTCATTTGCTTTTAATTGTTATTTTTGAATTACCATTACGTATGAAACTCCGACATTGTATTGATTATATAAAAATAAAAACAAATAGCTTTGAAACGATACAGATCCGAATTTTCCACATAACCTTTATTCTTACGAGTTTGTTACACAATTTTAAACATTTCCTACGATTTTAGTACAGAACTATAATAGTAGGTAGGTATCTGTTTACGTACAAGTTTATTCCCACACATACTCTCTAAGCATATTAGGCCCCTTATAGTACGTAGTACGTATAGGTTGAGCGGATTAGTCACCTCTAACAAGGAAGAAAGAGATCCGAAAACCTTCTTAGAGAGTGAAGGTATTTGTAACAAGGACCCTCCCGAAATCTTAAGGGTGAGGTTATATATACTGTGAAAAGCGGAAAAGTATTATGTACCTATTCTGAAACTGACTTTGAACTAAGGTACTAAACTTATTATCACTGAAAGTTGAACTAAGTATATAATTTCATATAATCTTTAGTGTTATTTAGGTTAGTGTGAGAATAAGAGATCTAAGAAATTTAGAATCCATGATACTTGCTATTAATCGTATCTTTTGTATCTCCTTTTAAGATTCGATTACATTAAATTAAAGTACAAAAAAAGAATACAGGTTACCGGTAATTAAAACACCTAAACTAAAATGATTTACTAGGATTGCTCTTACGTAACGGTAACTTGACCTTTAGTCCTTTTTAGATAGGACAGAACCTTGGTTATATCTACTTCATCACATTTGTAAAATTATCAGTATAATAAAGGTAACGACATATAACAATGGCGACAAATTACCATCCCTTTACCCAATAGATTCGCAACAATTGTAATTAAATCGCTCCGCTCGTCACCCAGCCCTCTCCACTGCTACAAACCGTGCAATAGAGCGACTAATCCTTGAGTCCCTCACAGCTCTATCGTCCCTCCGACCCTCCGGGAGGGCCAGGCGAGTTAATATTTTATTACTGGCAACACCGGGTCTGGCAAAGTGGTACACGGGTCACACTAAGAGATCGGGGTGATTGCATATCCCGGTTAAGCCTTAAAGAGGATTTTGGGAGGGATTTCGGAAAATATTTCCCAGGTTTTTTTTGAACGAGTCCCGAAATGTTTTTCGGTTATTTTAAGAGGTTTAATTTTGTAGATTTCTTGTTTTAGAGTTGGATGTTATTAAAATGTTTACTTCTTGGGTTGTAGAAATTTAAGTATATTTAGTAAGCATATATCTATAGTTATGTTTTGAGCGATAGGTTAGTAACCTATCACCATTATACTATTATAACTACGAATAGGTACGTTTAGTTATGCTAAAAGTGACTGAAAAGATATAATGTCTTTAAGGTTATTACTATCTCATAAGAATTGCAAAACAGTGTCATGAAAGAAGGCTTTTGTAGAATTATATTTAACCATAAAAGAGGTAAAAAGTTATTTGAGGACAAAAGGTAGTAGCATTATATTTATTAAGACGTCTAGATTAGTTCTATTATTTATTTACAGACTCTCAGGTTAAAACTTCCTTTAAGTTAATCCTAACCATAATATAATAAATTAACTTTTAACCCAAAAAATGCACTGTGTTCCTATAAGCAAATGAAAATATAAAATACTTATTAAAACATCATTCAAAATGCTATAAGACAATATTGCAAGTACTAACACTGTAAATGTAACCCAAACATCTGAATTCCCCTTTTAACTACACAGTCGTATTTGACACAGTCGTATGAATCATTGTAGGTACCCAGTTAGCATGAGACAAACTATTTCGACGATGGCAATGTAAGATTTAGCAGTTTCCTTTCCTAAACTGACTTTACTAGGGCTTGTTTACAATGGTGAAGTTTATTCTATACAGAGGTTGATTTTAGACGTTTATTAGAATGTGGTATTGTTTAGTTAAAATCAAATATCACAATATGTATGGATGTCAATGATGCGAAAGTATTTTAGTAGGATCGAGACAAATAGATACGTAATCTCTCTTCTATATGGACTATGATATGATATTGACTAACTACCTATCACTAATATCATTACAACCCCTCATAATTTTGCTAGCATAGACCCTGGATATATTAAGTTTACATTTGATAATCAAGAGACGTAAACATACTAGTATATGTACGTATACATACATACCACCGGCTTTAGAATAATGTTTCCTATTTGATCTGTATAATTCTAGGCAACCTAATCCGTGCAATAGTAGGTACCTTAAACTTTAGATCTATTAATTCTATAAATATACCTTTCTCTATTTTTCTCACTACATGTGCCCACATACCACTACGTTCACGAATCACACTATAGTTTTAAGAGATTTATACTCATGATTAATAATTAACGGGACTTATCGCGTAAGTTTTTATATAATAAAATTACAGACTGCCCGTGACCATGGCTACTGCAACGTAGCCGAAACGTCGGGTAATCAAAGGTAATTTTTTTATATAAAAACTTAAGCGATAAGTCCCGTTAATTATGAATCACACTATTCCGCACTCTATCACACAATTTCACATTACACATTATTGTACGTACAAACATAATTGTATGTTCTTCAAATTCCTTTTCTTAGGCTACACACACCCTTACACCATTTCCTCATTGCAGTCCCTGCCTAATAGTCTGCGTGTGGGGACTATACACGCAATGGGCCGTCTTCTCAGGGATTAGTCATTCGCTACTGACAACGTGACTCCACCCACAAGGATTGGTATTGGGGTTTTAGTGTGTGGCTCTTAGTCGCTTCTTTCTGTAGGGAGAAGATAGATAGCCTAGTAGTCAAGTGTTTATGTATGTTGGGAAATATTCACTTGTGTTATTTTTTATTAAACCGATTATAACAACATACATACACATTGCGCCTGATTCCCTGTAGAGGGGATAGGCAGAGATCACGGATGCCCATTTGTCCCGATCCTGACAGACCACTTTCGCTTCATTGATACTCATAAATCTTCTCATACACGCTCGGTAGTTAAAGGTACTCCTAACGTCACCTTTTTCAAAATAGCGTCTATATTACTGTTATATGTCTTATTAGGCCGGCCCCTCCGTAATTGCCCTTCCACTTTACTCATATATATTCCTTTTGTTAATCCGCATAGTATGTCCATAATTATTATAATATTATTTTAACTAATTATCATAATAAAATTTAGTCACATACATACACATGACATCTGATTCCCTGTAGAGGTGTATGCAGAGATTACGGATCCCCATCTGTCCGGACACTGATCTGATCTGATCCCGAATCCACTATCGCTTCATATTTAGTTGAAGTACTTCATTATAAATATGCTATCTGTATATTAGTTCTTAACATGGCATTCATAAGATGGTACAAATCGTCTAGGGCTATCGACCACAGCAAAGCATAAACAAATACTAAATATTTATATCATCAAACCCCAATAGTTCTCAATTAGACCAAGAAGATGTTATGTCTCCAAGCTTCTATCTACCTCAAAAGCGACAATCATGAATTTATATATCCACTAACACCCATACACCTTACAATAAATCACAGGTAGACTTTTACGGTGTTCAATCGACCGTGATGTTTGCACTTGTCTGTTTCTCCTCATCCGGAATTAGGGTGCGCAGTTTGCTTGTTTAGCAATCAGACTAACATGCTGGTTAATGTCAATTAATTACCTGTAGGTACCTAGGTTACAAGTAGATTTAGTAGACATGTATAGGTACTTATATAGTTTATTAAACATAAATACATACCTCGCACGCATCACACATATATACGCACGCGTCTGTACCTCTGCCAAGGCCCGGTAATAAAATCGTAAAATATTCTGCAACATTATTACCCGTGCAGAATGAATAGATCTAACTTTGTTAACTTCAAAAAAACAAAAACTGTTAACTTTAGGTAAATAATATTTTGAGGAGTTGTAGATAATGTAATTTTAAGGCCTTTGATGCAATAAACCATAATCGGAAAAATGTAGATCCCACTTTGTTAATAGCTGCGGTCGATATATATTACACATACGTCCTTTAATCCCTTTCGAGGTGGACAGCACCTTGGAGATATAATATCTCCTAGGTGACTTTTTAGCATGAATATTGGGTTGTGATGTTATATATAAAATGTATTTAAGAAATATATCTCTAATTAATACGATTAATGAACAATTATCTCCACATAAACATTTTTTATTAACATGACTAATATCAGGTGATTAACCATCAAAAACACCATTAAAACTATCTCATTTACATCTTACATCAAACAATCACCTATTTACATCTTACATACATACATATACATCACGCCTAATTCCCCGTAAAGGGGTAGGTAAAGATCACGGATCCACATCTTTGCCGATCCTGGCAAACCTTTTTCGCTTCATTGACACTCATACACACTCGGTGGTTATAGGTACTTCTAACATCTACCTTTTTCAATACATACAGACATCTCGATTCCCAATTACATAAACAAATCAATTTTTACCCACATTCGCTATCAATGGAGCAACGATACCCTCGATACAGCCTGCCTTTGTCCCCGTGACGTCAGCGAATGAACGAAGGCTTTGTCCTTTGACAGCTGTGTGTGAGAGGCTTTGTGTATGTAGGTTAGTTATACATACTCGTAGGGAGTATGTATGTAAGGAATAAATGGTATGGTTATAAGAGTTTCGTACTAAGTTATGCGGCAGGTTAGTCAAACGTTAAGTTAGGCATGTTGCTTGTTCGACAATATACCCGTATAACATATTATATGTTATGTTGTAGAAGGTGATTGGGAATAATTTTATCTGAGGCCAGTTCACTAATGCTTTTTGAACAATGCGAGTATCATTTCAATATCGGATTATTAGTTTTTTTTCAGTTATTTAGGAAAACAAACAGTTGTACAGTTATATAAAAAAACAAATACTTTACATTTACAATAACTTACAGTTTCCATTACATTAAATACATACAATCCTTGTCACGATCCTGACAAACCATTTTCGCTTTATTGACACTCATACACACTCGGTGGTTATAGATACTTCTAACTCTTCTCCTTTTTAATATAGCTTTTTTTTTGGACTTACTTAAACTTAAAAAAAATGACCTACAGAAAACTGTGTAGTCTTTATTTACACATATACCAGACCTCTAATAGACAGTCACCAATCCATCACCCACAAACTATAACTCCTAGCCAACAAGTATCAAAACAGTGCCTTAAAAGAGCCGTAAAGCCTTAAGAATAAAAGTAAGGGAGAGCTACACAATGCAAGGAATGTCGTCTAATCCACCTTGAGCCTCCAAAGCTTCAAGTGGATAAGATACCCTGAATTTATTAATAGGAAAGTAGGCAACTTTCTGCCAGTATGGGACTTAAAGAGAGTGCTAACTAACTGCCTTTCTTCTCGGCATGTCGTAGAAAGGGACTAGGGATGAATGGAATGTATTGAAAGAAAGAAAAAAAACTTTATTCACTACATAACACAAAAGCACAAACATTGAAAAAAAATGCAAAGAACACCGTTGATGCAGTGAAAAGGTGCTGCCTCAGTATACGATGTAGCTAGGCTGCATCACTGGTCCTCCGGCAGTACCGTATTAAGGAATGGGCTAATAACCTGTTACTAATGTTCTATTATGGCATCACAACGCCAATGTTCATGCTTAAAAGTGGCTTAGGAGATATTTTATATCCAAAGTTGTATCCACCCCGAAAGGGATTAAAGGACGTAAATGTGTATGTATGTATGTGTATAAAAATAGGCAACTTTCTGTTCTCATACTAGTCTGCGAGTTTGAAATAATGCTAACTAGCTGCTCTTTTTTCCGGTAGGTTGGAGACAACTAAGAGACTACGGGTGAATAGAATTAATTGAGTGATGGGCTAATAACCTGTCACGCTAAAAGTGTAATCCTTAAAAGTGGCCTATGAGATATTTTTATATCCGAGGTTGTGTCCACTTAGAAAGGGATTAAAAGATGTCAATGTAACAATAAAGTAAATTTGAAGAATACTTCTGTATCGCCGTTTGTTCTGTCTACCCCGGAAGTTTAAGTGGAATTAACTATACATCTGTACCTATGTAATCTATTCTATTTTCCCCTTAGCACATACGGCTACTTTACCATATAGTTAGGGAGATATCTTGAACCAAATAGGACTATAAAAATGCACTTAAATTTGTGATGCATCTAGTAAACGGAAGTATTGTAAGAAAATACTAGTTCTGCATGCTATCTAGATATCTCGTAAAAAGTGACTAATGACACACATACATATGAGTGTGTATGACGAGGTGTATAAGTGATCAGAACAGATGGTGACTTACGATCACTGTCTACCCCTCGTGTGTTTGTTTGTATATAGTGATATATGTACACTTCATAAATTTAGTTTGCGGTGGATAAAACGTTGGAATAAAAATAACATATCCTTAATCTAATCTAATCCTAATCTATAATAATCATCATATCATAATAGCCCATGATATTACTATCAAGACGCGATATCATTAATATGCAACACCCTCAGGTTGCTAGCACATCGCTCAATACATCCCATGCATCTCTCCAACTTAACTTGTTATTCTAGTTCCATACGTTAAGTGAAACTTAGTTCATAATACTAACATTATACGGCACAATACCTATACAAACCGCTCTGTGTGAATTATTATAAAGTAATAAGTAGGAACTTAGAGGAACTTTAACCAACTTACGAGCACTGCTTATGTTTTGCTAAGAATAAGGTCGCCTGGTCATGACCGATAATCGGTAACCTACTTTTTGGTGGAGGAAAATATATAACTACAACATACACATCACGCGTGATAAGGGGTATTATGAGGCAGGTAGGCAGAGATCACGGTTCCCTATCTGTTCCTATCTTTTCAATCCACTCGCTTCATTGACACTCATACACCTACTCACACACACTCGGCAGCTATAGGTACTTCTAACGTTTTAACTACAAGTAGGAGAAAAATGGAACGTATTTATTATAATAGTATAACGCATGTAGTCTACTGGAATAAAAACGCTCTTTATTCCCTTTCGAAGTGGACAAAACTTCAGAGATATAATATCTCCTAGGTCGCTGTTAAGTATGAATATTGGAGTCGCGATGTTATAATGAACCATTGATGACAGATTGCCAGCCTACCGCCCAATAGATACTATTAACCCCAGTCCCTTTGTCGCCTCCTATGCTATGCTAGGAAAAAACGGCAGCTAGTTAGCAATATTTTTACATCTAACACTAGGCGTATAAAGGAAAAATCGGTTCGATTATCGGTTGTACAAAAGCAGGACATGTTTCCAAGAGGCAGAATGAGTTTAGAAGTTTTCTCATAAAATGCCAAACAGCTCTTATCTGCTCCTAAACGAAAGATATTAGCTAATAACTTGTTAGATAACTAGTTGGATAGAACGTGAGGTGGGTAGTGTTAGTGTGGGATTTCAAAGGTCGTAAACAGCTGTCTGATTCTATTAAGAAAGTTATATGAAAGCGTTTTCGTTACGCGTAATTCATACAAAAAACATACGCTTCAAGACTTGTGTATACACACTCCCTTTTTTATTATGGCGGGGTAGTCAGCTTTAATGGCCATCTCCGAAATTTCGAAGGCATGTTAGGTATGGGTCATTCGAAGCCCGCGTATCACTAGATAGACAGCACCATAAGATAGGTAGTGAACCATAATAAGAATTAATAATTAATTCATAGAAAGTAAAGTGAAAGGTATAGTTGGACAGGGTCGGCCCCGTAAAACTTGTACAGATCAAATTGGAGACATTTTTTTCAAGGCGGGTGTACGTAAAGTGAAGAACAGAAGAGCATGTTTGAGAAGGTTAGGGTATGAATGAAGCAAGCGATATTTGTGAGGAAAGCTGCAGGTGGCAATCGATAGTCTCTGACTATCACCCGTTGGGGGTGGAGAGGCGTGAATATATGTATGTATGTAATTGATAGGTAGGTACATGCTAAGTCAATATTTAAGGATTCTTGAAGTTTTCATCCTAAATAAGACGAAAAGATATACATTTTATTGTATTATTACCTATACGACTTTACGTATTGTTAGACGAGATAACAAACTAAAAAATACCAAAATCTTCCATCAATACCATCTCATATAGAAATAGAACCTTGAACCTTTATTTCCTAATCCTTTACCACAACTTCTAAGCCGCTTATTAAATAGAAAATATTTACTTAACATTTCTTCTTATTCCAAGATTTTCTGCTAGAACATTTTTTGCAACGTTGCCACAGGAAAATGATAATCTTATAATGAGAAAAGAGTTTTTGATGAGTCTCGATAAAAGAATCCTGTTATTTATGGGAACCGTTTGCTAAGCTAAATTACATCTTTCAATCGGAATAGTCTATTTTGGTGATAGAGAATCTGGTTCACAAAGCTATATAGTGACAGTAAATAATATAGATTATTTTTGAATAATTAGCTAAGGATTACTAACGGTAATGTTATTTAAAATTAACTTATTAACCAAGTTGTTTAAATTCCAATACCATCTGAAGAAACTTTACCATTGCCATTTTTAAATAAGAAACTCTACCTACCTAAGTGACTCTATTTTAAACAAAAGAGATTATCGAAATAGAAATTTAAGATTACATTAAAAGTCCCTTTACCATGATTAATAACTAACGGGACTTATATAACGTAAGTTTTTATATAACAAAATTACCTTTATTAACCCGACGTTTCGGCTACATTGCAGTAGCCATGGTCACGAGCAATAAATGTAATTTTATTATATAAAAACTTACGCGATAAGTCCCGTTAGTTATTAATCATGAGCATAAATCGCGAATCTCTTAAAACTATAATTTCCTTTACCATATCACGAGAAGAATAATAGAATAGCAACTGAAAACATTTTCATCACATACATTACATTGACGTCCTCAGATCTCTTTTTAGGTCAGAATTTATGTTATTCACTTTTAATATGGATATTGGGGTTGTATTGTTATATAGAACATTGGTAACAAGTGACTAGCCCATTGCCTAATAGACTTTTCATTTTTACTAGCCTCAAATTCTCGAACTACAGCTCATAGCCACGGAAACCTAACTTGTAAACCTAAGCATTCAAAACCAGCCTATTTCTCCCAACCCTAAGTAACCAAAACAAACACAGATCCTAAACAAGAGACCCGGGTTCGATTCCAGTTGAATAATTGGTGAAACATCGAGTTGTTTGCGCTGAGGTCAGTGTTTGTAGGAACTGAAATCTAAACCGGGTTGCAGCTATGATCGTGGACTGGTTTGGTATGAATTTAGTAGTGGAGTTATGATATTGCTTATGTACATATAGAATAATCTAGTCTTTTCTCGAAGAAGTGTATTGTGCAAAAGATGCCGAAGTTTCTCATTGTTATAAATAATTATAACGTAGGGTAGGACACACCCTACTAGGTGGACCGATGACGTGAGAAAGGGTCACGAGTGATCGTGTTTTGTGGCGTACTCTTGGGGAGGCCTACGTCCAGCAGTGGATTGACATAGGCTGTATAATTGATAGAGTTATAAAAAGGTTGCCTCGACTTTGTTGTGACGGATCAGTTTGAACCCGCTATATACGAGTAAGTAAAAATAATAATAAATAAGTCATTGTAAAATAATTCACCTATACGGTGATGTATTTAATAATCAGCACCTTTACTCATGGACAAAGAAAACTACTGTTAAATGCTTACAATGTGGTAAAATGTAGATAAGAGATAGTATGTAGATTTTTGTCCACAAAATTCACGATTAACTGATAACTTTATTAAATTATTCAACTAATCTACGATTGGAAAAATTTACAAGAGACATTCTGACTACAAAAACACACAAAAATAACAAAGGCGTTCACGACTATTAGCCTTTGTGGGGTACTCAAAGGTTAAGGTGTCCATGTCCAAAATCGCGAAAGTAACCGGGTTGGTGCCCGGTACCCACATGTTAATCTTTTGTTTAACTGACTACAAGTTAATATATAAAATATATAAATCAATTTCACCCTTCTTCACTACATGGGCTAGAAAAAAACGAATTAACTATTATATAACTTATATTGAATAAAACATTTGACTTTGATTTTATTATACGTTTATTCTCAACAGATTACATCAATTTACTACAACTCCTACGTTACCATACACCTAATTCTTAGTACACACCCTTCAGTACAATCAAACACAAAACTGCATACAGCAAAATCAATTGTTGTCTCCCGTTTGAGAGTGTGATAAAGTCAATCAAAGCGAGGCTTCACAATTGAGGCTTTCGCGTACTTAACGAAGCGTGTTTAGGGTGCGTTAGTGATTTGTTTGTTTCACTTGTCTCGTTGGTAGTACTATGTTTGTACGGTCTTTGATAAACAAGGAATTGAAGGTACATATTTAGGTGTTTGTTAGGTATGTATGTATGTGTATGTTAGGTTGTAAAATTATTCTTACGATAAGTATGTAAGTAGTTATTAAGGAAATAAAAAGAAAAACTTTTTGTAGACAATTAAACCTAGATAGGTAGTTAGGAATGGTGTGACATTTCGACATATACTTAACCAATTTATCAATCATAATTAACATTAACCAAATATTTTCAACACTTATAATCTTAAACAGGTTTTCATTAAAAATTGATATTAAAAAGACAAACGCTTTGACGACCATTAACCCTTGCGGGGTAGTCAGAGGTTCAGGTGTCCTTCTCTGCAAATGTAAAGGTAGTAATTCTATGGCCACCTCGAACCCACGTGTTGACCAAATAATCAGTACTCAATGTGACAGGTGGTCAGCCACGTCGCCATTTACAAGCACTAACTATTACCTGTTCCGAGATGGATAGTAAATTGTTAATTAATTAATTATCTATCATCTACAGAAGTCACGACTTTAAACCCTTTTGGAGTAGTCAAGAGTGACTTGTAACTAATTAAACATTATCATTTAATATACCTACAATGTTCAAAATAATGACCCCGTTAATCATACGAAATCAAGACATTCCACGTACCGAAAGCTATTACGCGGCGCACGCACAACTACCCGCTATCTGAAATTAGATCGGAACTAATTACTCAACGCGCCCATAGATGGCAGTGGAGGCGATCGCAACAATGAGGTCGGCAATTGGCTGTAACGGTTAGATCTATGTTACTGGTTGTGGTTGAGTAAATATATTGTATTGACAGTTTATATTTTGGATATTAAATATAATATTTCGGATTTACTTATTTATAATGGTAATGGTTATATTAAAGTGTCGTAAAAGATTAAAAATACACATTACGTCCGTGTTCCTATAGAGGGGTAGGCAGATATCACAGATCCACTTTTGATACATTGACACTTGTACACCTCATCATACACACTCGGTGGATATAGGTACTTCTAACCTTACCCTTATACTTCTAACTTTTACATGTCTCACATGTTTCACATGTTCCAACCTTCCCTTATCACACTATTTTCAATTTTATCATTAAACAACACTCTAAACGTGCTGCTTCATAACTGTATTTCAATGGCATTGATTCTGCTTTTATACTTCTTTTGCTATACCCAACTTTCGCTACTATAGGTCAATATTTGGGCTACTTCAATTGGTATAATAGTGTCCTAAATATCTTTATATTATATTAAAATATTATCAATACCTTTAAAAAACAAACGCGTTCACGACTATTAACCCTTGCGGTATAGTCAGAGGTACAGGTTAGTTATACCCTTTACTATTTAATACAAAACTTTACAAAAATCACAACACAGTCTAATAAATTGAAAACTACAACGGAAGTACGTACAAGCAGTACGGGTATTTCAATTGCGAGCAAACAATGCGCCCCCATGAAATTAGTACTAGCCTCACTTTGGAGATAATTTATTTATGCATACCCTCAGGGTAGTGATAATCAAATGTTGTGACGCCATTCGCGGAGGGTTTGGTATAAGTACGTTTGATTGAGGATTTGTTTTTTCAGTTGTCAAGGTTTTGTGGTGATGTAATAATAATAATATTTAGGATACTTACACCAATTGAAGTAGCCCCTTGGTAAGTACATCTAAGACTTGTGTTAAGGGTACTAGTCAACGTATATTTAAGTAATAAATGATTATTATACATAGATAAATACATATTTACGTTATATAATTAGCAACCAGACTGGAATGCAAAAGAAAACTTTTGAGATGGAAATTTCAGAGATGGGCTCTCAAGCCTCAGACTACCTTCCAATCCAAAAATTCCATTATAAAAAGGGAGTGTGTTCACACAAGTCACAAAGCGTATTGTTTGTTTAATAAACATACCATAAAAATGCTGGTGATTCGTTAAATATGGGTTTAAGACGACATATCTATGAACTTTTTTTTAATCTAACGTAGGATATCTTTATCAAGGCTCTGTCCACCCCAAAAAGACCCTAAAGGACGTGAATAGGCCAAATCATCCTAAAATTATGATTAATTGAAACATGAATCTTGCTCTATGTGCCGTGAATAAATAAAAAGGCAAAGGGTTGAACTTCTTTCAGCCTCATTGCGTTGACTCATATTCAATTAAAGCTATTGTGTTGCCATGAATAAATTGAAGTTAAAATTGCGAACGATTATGAAATTAGGGTTGGTTAGAAGTATGAAATTTGATTTAGCATCACAAACCAGAAGCTAAAGCGATTAATTAATGCTTATTATTTTTTTTTTAGAATTTACGGACGATGTTTTCAAATTGATAGTCACTGGAGCAACGAAAATGGAAAAATAATAACCGTAATTACTTTCTATTCTCAACGAAACATACACGTATATAATTTCTTACTGTAGTGTATCGCTATGTTTTGATTTCATCACTCAAATTATATCACACAACACTCAACACTTAACCCACCTTGTAAACTAAAACACACCGCTCTCAACAACATACCTAGTGACATCTGCACTTAATACCCCCTTTCAAGCTCTTCGAGGTGCATTAGTTAACAAAACAGCTTCGCGGTTCCTTAACAAAGGCGCCCGTCTCAGCTATTTAGACTAAAAATATCTCTACTACTTACTTAGCTGTGAAATTCGGAACTGTTTTGGTTTGGGATAATAGGGAAAATTATAATGTTATGTGACTTTCATGGAATGTAGTTAGTTTTGTGTGTACATACACACAACGATTTACAGTACATCTCTTTCTGAGACGACATAATCTTGAAGACTACACGTATTAATAATGTGACGGCATTAATAAGGCATTATTTTTATTATTATTGGTGACAGTTTGCTAACTATCCAGCCTCTAATTCGCTTTGCCACCTTTTGTTTACATCTCAAATAATAACGAAATGAAATTGCCTAAGGTTGATAATACTACAAATAAATAAAATTAAATAATTTTGTTACTACTAGTAGATAATATAGCACTAATGAAATATGAAAAAATTGCTGCTTTATTCCACCGATTCAATTCTTCTATTATTTTTTAATTTTCTTTTATTTATTTATAAAGGAAATCAACAGCAAACTTAAACTATATTGCAATACATTTTAAAAGGTACTAAAGCCAATTACATTGACGACCTCCGTGGTGCGATCGGTGAGACACCTGAACGCTAATTCGTGAGGGTTAGATTCCCGGTGGAGGCAGAGTTAAGAGCTACGCTTTTCTACTGCTTTCCAGTCTGGTCGTTGATTATATGTGCTATATATCTACTTATCTTTATATAATATGTAAACATTTCTTAAATAAACGTTTACTAGTACCCTTAACACAAGTCTTAAATGTACTTAGCAAGGGGCTAGTTCCATTGGTGTAATAATGTACAAATATTATTATTATTACAGACTTTCGCACATTTATTAAACCTTATCTAGTCCTTGTTCTTCTGAGCTTCTTGTGTAAACTCCACAAGAGGAAGACATTCGTCTGGCTGCCTGTCTGCGTTCCGCCGTAATTGAGCGAGTAATGAACCAGGAATGCCATCGCTTTTTGTTTACTCTAAACGAGGGCTAAACGAACAGGTAATAGTCAGTGCATGTAAATCGCGACACGGTTTATCTGTCACATTGAGTACTGACTATCATAAACACGTTCGAATTGACTATAGAATTACTATCTCCACAATTATGGAAATGGCAACGCTAACCTCTCAATACTCTATATAAGTGTGCTCATAATAGTCATGAAAGTATTTGTCTTTTATAGTTTATAGTAAATTTTTTGATAGCATAATATGTACACATAACAGCTATCGTTATGACATAGTATGACAATTGTCAATCGTGGGATTGATTGTGGCTACACGTAATTAGCACTATAACGTGACAAGTAGGGTTTAATGTCATTTGTAATAAGTTATATTATATTATTTTTAAGTTATATTATTATTTTTCTTCTCTATTTTTAAGGAACATGGTTATGAATATTAATAAGTCTTCTGATAAGACCAAGACTCTAACATTCTAAAGAATATGTATACTCACTTACTTAAATGTCTGAATATCTTATTTTAAATTAACTTTAATTTCACGACATTATTAACAAGTCTTTTTCCTACTACGTACTTACTTTATTTATTCGTAGTGCTCGTCTACGAAAACCGCAACCCACTGTACCACCCGAATTTTATGTGGACAAAATGCGTGCATTAAATCATGTGGGACATGCTGATTTAATTTCCAATTCAAAGCCTTAGGCATTCTATTCCTAAAGCTATAGAGCTCAAAATAGCTTTGTAAAAGCGATGCCAAGTAAAACGGAATATTCATGCCATAATTCGTTTTTGTTCAGACTGCTGCAATATTTCAAACCTTTCAGCCGCATCCGTAATAATTTTCCAATTAAATTCCCCGTTTTTTCGTTCCCAGTTAGATGCCAGAAGCTTAGAATTTTGTCCTGAATAGACTTACCCCTAATGGTATTTTTGGAGAATAACATCTCGACTTACCTGGAAGGAAAAAGAAAATTAGTATTACGACACGACAAAGTTATTGGGTTGCGTTTTAAAATTATATGAAACCCTTGCTGAATATTTAAAAGATTACCTAATATAATTTTATGTTTACAATTTATAACATACATTTTTAAGTGTTTATAACACTTAGTGTAAATATGTCATGTATGTCTTTTCAACTTTAGTCACTACATCTTCTATGCCGAGTGTGAGTGAGAAGATGTATGAGTGTCAATTAAGCTAAAAATAATCTGGATCGAGATAAATGGAGATCAGTGATAACTGCCTACCTACAGGGACTCAGACGTGATGTGCATGTCTGTACCTTTTATAATAAAACACATTTATAGCAATATTTTCTACAATCACCACTGTAGGAATAATTCTGATTTCACTATATTTATCTACATATAGACAGAGTAAGATCATTATTTATTTCACAAACTACTACGAAGCCTATCCAACCATCTCACCCTTCACAAACAAACGAGCTCCTTCCATGTGCTAGAGCAATAATTCCGAGAGGCTCTACTTATCCATCACTGTCACGGCAACTTGCGTAGCCCGGGGCTGTCTGCAACTCCCTGCAAGCCTGCGGCGAAAGCCTCCCGAGGAAGTTAGATTGCTCCGGCTCAACTGACGTTTATGAGGTGATAGTGGTATATGGTGCAATGGTATTGAAGGTGACAGTTTATTTAACTAAATAACTTTAATGTGCTTAAAAATACTTGATTTTTATCGTCGAGTTCCGTAATTAGTGTGTCGTGAAAGTGTTTTCTTAGTTGTTTATATATTAATTCTTTAGTTTATACGTCTTTAGTTAATTTCTAGAAATGTTAGAAGTTTTATTTTAGTTCATCAGTGGGGTTGTGTTGTCATTAAAATAGAGCATTGCTGGAAAGTTGTAGTATCACCATATTTACAGCTTTCCTTTTATCGTTTGCAATAGCAAACATTATTAAAATCCGAGATAGGCTTACATAACTCAGTTTCATAGAATCGGATGAAAGCTTACCCTTCTAGAGGAAGATTTAGTTTAGTTCGTACTTGTTGTGATCAATAATGATTCACAATGATAGCCATTGATTTAATTAATATAAATATATATTTATTAAATAATTATATAAAATTTATTGTTGATTTAACACACAATAAAAAACATAACTTCTACAGCAAAAATTGCACAATGGTTGCTTTATGTTGCTGTACAAAATCCATTGCATTTCATACAAAACCGCAGGAGATAAAGTGTTGCAGATTTAACAGATTGCTCGTCTAAAACAGGATTAATGGGGAAGATGCAGCCAGGTGCAAAATTAGTGACCTGGCTGCTTTCAGCTTGAGTTATGTGTGCCATTGTTCTGGATGCGATTTCGCCAGCTCAAACTTTCATCTGCAAGGCACCTGCATTTCGCAGTTTATCTGGGGTATGATAATTGGAGTTGGCTGCGGTGGGGGTTGAATGTAATATTAGTGAATAAAAATGTAGACATTATTTAGTATAATCTAAAATAGATTGTTGATTTTTCTGTCAATTATTGTCATTCCACAAATAATTTTATATAGCTAAGAAATAGTTTTCTTCAAATGTATATTGTAAACTAAATAATAATTCCATATTTGTATATTTAGAGTATTTTGATTTATTATAATACATTTTAACAATAGAATCTTTACAATAAATTAACGAAATATTTACAAACTTAAAACTAATTAAAATAATTAAATCTAAATAAAAACAATCTACGTACTAATAATAGACAGAATCTTTGACATATTCTTATTATAGGCCACTTTAATAATACTGTTTAATTCAAAATATAAGGTGTGATTTCATATCAACAAGCCACCCAAATCCGATAACATTCAAAAGCCAAAGGCTGTTAGAACACTTTCATGGCAGGTTGGGAAGAACAAATAATTACTGCTTACGACACTGATTATCTTTTTATTTACACTACACAATCATACTTCCTTAACCTACATACCTAACGAATCACAAAAACGCATTTACACCCCAGTTTCATCTCAGCAACTTTCAGCAACAGCGAACTCAGCATAAATCACGAAATTGGCAGAGCTCAGTGCATTAAGCCCCCAACAATAGGCAAGCAAAAAAACCTCCGCCGCGTTAACCCGTACATTATTAAAAGTTACACCACAGGGTTAAAATATTTCACCGTAAGCCCAAACTTTTGCACAGTGGTGCTATTAAAGTTTTATCTGGGCACAGATAGAGTTAGTAGTTCGCAGTGTATTATGTCCAGCTGCGCCGGTCGCAACACTGTGCAGTGCTGATTCAATTTGCACTCTTTTGGAAGTTCCTGATTACGTACTGCGGGTAGGAACTTTTGGGTTTAGGTGGCTTGGGTAAGGTTTCATAAGCCATAGTCATGTTAATATTTCATTACATAATGTGCATGTGAAAATATACGGATGCAAATTAGGAAAATCTGGTTTGTTGAATCCATACACATAATACGTATGATGTTCAAATTTTATGCCAGTAAGTGACCAAGGAGATTTTTACATCTTTCGTAGGTTCTGTATACTCCGAAATGGATTATAATGATAATAATAATTAGACACTATTACACAAATTTAACTAGCCCCTTGGTAAGTTCATTTCAGACTTGTGATAATGGTACTAGTCAACGGATATTTAAGAAACAAATACTTATTTTACATGTATAAATACATATATAGCATTAACAACCAGACTAGAAAGCAGAAGAAAAGCGTAGATACATTTTAATTCTCCCTTCACCGGGAATCGAACCCGGAACTCTCACGAGTAGCGTTCAAGTTTTAAACCGATCGCGCCACGGAGAAACAAACGGGATTAAAGGACGTGGATGTGTATGTATATATGTATAAAAAAATATAACTATCAGTTCAAATATGTAATCAGTTAACTTATTGTAAATATGCCTCCACTTCACATTTCAATTACGCAAAATCTTCATCGGAATTTAAAATGACAAGTACAGCCATCAGCATAATTAATTGAGGCATATCTGTCTGCAATGCGGGTACACGCGGCGTCCGAAGTAATTTTTAATTAATGAGTCAAACTCTTTGGTTGAAAAATATTGCCCAAGTAAGAGTTTCGTTTCTTCGAAATTATGTTGGAACACGCAATTTGCGAAGTTCCGTTTGAGATATCTGCTCTCTCGTTTAGATTTAAATTAGCATTGGCTATCGAAAAGACTGTTTGTTTGTGCTTTTCAAAATTATTGGGTAAAGACCTATCTTATAGTAAAATGATTTGTGACAATCCCTTGTGTCATTATGATAGTGAAGTGTATGTAGATAAATATTTATAAATACATATATTCCTAAATGTTTAATATGATCAACTTCGCGGTGTGTATTTGTTTAATCTTAATAATCTTAAAACAGTGTGTATCTGTACATTTAAGGCAAAAAGGTATATATATTTCAGTATTATTCTTAATAAATTTTTTTATAAGCCATATTACAACCTGAAATTTTCTAAACATATTAATTGAGTTACTAGTTACAATTCTTAAAGTCCAAGACTATCTAATTAGCAAGCAAACTAAGTAACCAACCTTAGTTGGGGAAGGAATAAATAACACTTTCTTGGGTAAGACAGAATTAATTTGCGCAGCGGGTTAGAGAGCTTATAATGGAAAACGTAAAATGTAAATTTATACTCCGGTGCCAATTAAAACGGTAATAGATGATAAATAATTATGAAAAACTATTTCATAGAGTCTTTTGCTAATCTGGGATTTAATAGAAGCTGACTAGCTACTTTTTCTCTTATTTATAATAATAATAATATTTGGACATTATTACACCAATTGAACTACCCCCTTGGTAAGTTCATTTAAGACTTGTGTTAAGGGTGCTAGTCAACGTATATTTAATAAATATATACATATTATACATAGCATATATAATCAACGACCTGACTGGACAGCAGTAGAAAAGCGTAGTTCTTAACTCTGCCTCCACCGGGAATCGAACCTTACGATTAGCGTTCCGGCGGCTAACCGATCGCGCCATGGAGGTCTTCAAAACATAAGCATTTATTACAATGTCTACAGGTCTTGTTAGGTATTTTAGTAGCATAGTTATGACAAAGCTAATATAGCTAACTCTATCAAATATCTTTGTCTCATTACGTTCTTAGTATTAAAGAAAAGATTAATCAGAAATATTACAATGCAATTGACGACCTCCGTGGCGCGATCGGTTAGAGACCTGAACGCTAATTCGTGAGGTCCCGGGTTCGATTCCCGGTGGAGGCAGAGTTGAGAACTACGCTTTTCTACAGCTTTTCAGTCTGGTCGTTGATCATATATGCTATATATGTATTTATCTACATATAATATGTATTCATTTCTTAAATATACGTTGAGTAGTACCCTTAATACAAGTCTTAAATGTACTTACCAAGGAGCTAGTTGAATTGGTGTAATAATGTCCAATTATTATTTCTATACGAATTTTCAAATATATACGTACGTATACATACGTATCACTCCCGTTTCCTTACAGAGATCATCCTGTCAAATCACTACATTGGTATTCATACACCTCTTCATACATTCTTTGCAGTTATAGATACTTCTAAAGTCACATATATACAACTCCTCATAACACTCGGCTGTTATGATACCTCTAACCTCACTCTGTTTAATCTATCGTATCGTTTCATTTCATTTGGACAGTAGAGTGGATTTAAAAACTAGATTCTTATAAGTACGTCCTTTAATACTGTTAATTACTTAATCTCTTATTTACCTATTACAAAATTTAAAGAATTAAGGTATCTAGGTAATATTAAAGGTATTTATCCCATTTAATCTCCCACCCCTTTTCCCGATATCTCCCTATAAATTCCTCATTAAGAAATAAAGGTGCGAACCTTAAAGACAATTTATTCCACGGGACAAACAGACGTCCGGCAATCGATTACCAGAGCAATTTATTACGAGAATGCACCGAGCAATAGTGCCTTAAAACGCCTTAAACATTCTAAGGATCGGAAATAAAATAAATTTAAAACGGGGAAGTAATTTGTTGGAACACTTTGTCTGTCTGCTCTATGTAGTTTTATTGACTCTGTGTCTGCAAGTTATATATGGGTATTATGTGTAAGAAAAGAAAAGTATTGAATATTAACTAGCTGCCGTTCTTTGCGGCATGTCGTAGAAGGCTCAGGGACTAGGAGTAAATGGGATCTACTTGGTGATGGGCTAGCAAGATGTTAGCAATATTCAATATGACATCACAACCCCAGTAGTTCTACTACGCAGTGACATAAGAGATATTTATATATCCCAGGTTCTGTCAACCTTGACAGAGATTTTTGGATGTGAATGCATGTATAGAAATTCTTTACTTCGTATAAACCATGCACACGCAAACCTCTGACTACGCTCAAAAGCTTATTGGTTGTGATAGTGTTTTTCTTTTGCTAAATTCAGTCACGTTCATACACTGAAGTAATAAATTAAATCAATAATAATAAAGTACTGCAGATTGCAAAAGGATGTAGCGTGTAAGCCGTAGAACTATTTGGTTCTTTACATTGATTGTACGTCATACTTTTCTTAGCATTTACTACCATTAAAAGACAGCTCAGAATATTTACAATTGGTAAGTGTCCAGACGGGATTTGAACCCACTGATTCCCACTCAACGCAACAACTAAACTACACCAAACTTACAGTAAAACCTCTACCAGTAATCCGAAAGCTCTCGAATGCAAACGACGAGTGACAATGGCAATCGTTCCACTGCGATGCATTCATCTTCGCGTCCCGAGCTCTGCCCCAGTCACTACGCTTTGGTTAAGTGCTATCGAAAAAGGTTAGTCGTTGTCATGGAAACGGGAGCGGGTAGCGGGTAACAATATTGTAAATATAGGGATGTTATTTATATAAGAATTGAAACTAACATGTTAGATATAATGTAATTAAGAAGTGATAGTGATAGATAAAATAGTGAAAAAATATTAACGTTGAAACGAAACACCACTGAAACGCCACCTTAGGGTTAGTTTTACTAAAACTAAGAAAATAAGCTGTAAAATTGAAAAAAATTGTTTGTCCATCATAATGTTTACCAATATATAACAGCATACCTACCATGAAAAATATTACCTTTGCACATTATATATTAATGCTATACTATCCACAATTACATTTTAAAAGCTATAAGTCTGTATTTACGAGGCAGTTGAGAGAAAAACTATTCTCTCATAGATGAAGAGTGGTCGCGAGCTTGTTCAAGCGAATCTCTTTAGAGGGAATACCAAAAAGCATCCACTTTGACATTTACTTACTTACTGGCTTACTTACTAAAGATTAAACGTAATATAGCATTACTTATATATTTGCTAATAATTTTAGTACGAATGTAAATGTGCCAGGACAATTTGATGTTTCGGCTTTTTTTTTAAAAACATGGATAATTAGACAATGGTGGTCAACTATTACAAAAGCTATTTGCTTCTGGCACTTCGTTCGGCTCGTGCGTTGTTTATACACTTCCGGACACATCTATTGGCCCACCTTAGAGTTTAGGTTTCGATTGTTTGATATCAACACACAGGCTCCAAATTGTCTTTTGTTTCTTTAAATTCTGTGTTCGAAATTCAAGAAAGACTATTGAATGATATTGTGAATATGCCATGTTAAAAACGTAAAAAAACTTTTTACTCGACCTGATAAAAAAATTTAGCTAGGACCAAACGAAACTGAAAATGCTAGGTGTGCCAATAGATGTGTCCAGAAGTGTACTAACCTTACCTACTTAGTTAATAGGTAGCATAAGGCTAGGGAATGATCAGCATTTCTAATTATCCGTGTTTTGACAAAATGCCTAGTTTTTTTGCCAAAACCCTAAATAACAAATTATCCTACGACATATACATCGTTTAATGCGTACATAGTTCATTTGATTTTAATAGATAAATATGTTATTTCATTTCACATATTTAACATAATTATAAATTTGTTTCTGTCTAGAACCCTTGAAGTTATTCAACTATAGGAATATTATCGTTACGTAAGCACCTTTATAAAAATACGTAAGTACCAGTATTACATGTACTTAATTCATTCTAGTATAAATTCGTACTATAGGATTATTCTAGTATCTGTCACCAATATTTATACTCTACATGATTGCCATCACAATTCCTATAGTTTGTCTAAAAATTATCAAAAATAAAATTATGTTTTCAAGATTCTCTCCACCCCTAAAGGAAAACACGTGACTATACTTATATTTATGTTCTTTTACTTACATAAATCAATCAACGTGTTCATAGGGGTGCAAAATACACAAATCTGATAGAAGACTTTATTTATCCAAACCCAATCTTGGCAACCCTAACCGCAGTCAGAAATTGAATAATCCTCGCATACCATCTGTCCCCAAACGCCAATAGAGATAGTTAGGCAAACCACAAACAAACAAGTTTAGCTGCGCCGAAATAAACCTTATTCTCTAGGTTTGACAACCCTAAAACTTCAATGTTTTCATAAAGAACTGATAAGCTAATTTAGGTGCTTATGAGAAGAGAATAAGGTGCGTTTTAGATTGGTTTGGTTTTGTTTTGATTTTCAATTGAATTGAGTAGTAGGGATTGCTTTTTGTTAATATTTTTCGAGTATTAAATAATTAATCTTTCTTAAGTAAAAGTGAGTAGCTGAACTAACTGGTCTCATAAGTAAGCTATTTGGTTCGTAAAGTAGACGGAAATCGTAAAATACACCTTTTTTCAAACCGCTTTATACATTTCCGGAACATACATTGCGGCTAATGGTACTTCTTATTCCATACATTATATTTGTAACATCATAGTCATGTATCCTGAATAAACCAACGATCTGATTAAACACACCTATCTAGAGATCTCTTACCGGAATCTAACACAAACTTGGGTAATTACTCAGTAACAAATTGACATTGCTTTTCCCAACCCTAGTATCAGTACCTTGCGTGACGGTATCTGTTAGTTTCACAGAGTGATCAAAGATTCACATATTACATGTACAGTCAGTAACTGCGTAGCATCAAAATATACTTACATACACATTATTTCCTAGAGAAGGTACGCAGAAATCATGTATCCCCATTTACTATGATCCTGACAAACCACTTTCACACAAAATGTTCCTTTTGGTATCATCGTTTATAAATAGTAACGCGGATAAATGAATTCACCACGTTTCTTAGAGATTTTAAAAACGCCTTATGTCTTCAAATAGTAACCCATTCAAAATATTTCTTTATCTTGTATATTAGCACACACACACGCGGTTTGGCATAATATGAACGCTGATATTATATCAGTCCGCGTTCGTGGCTTATATTACACTATACCCATTGACAGCTTATCAATTATTTAACTGAATCGCGGCGAATCAATATCAACTTTAATGGATTATATCGCATCACTAGTGGTTGATTAATTATTTACGGAGCTGCCTATTTGCAAGCTGTGCAATCGTTTTAATTTGATCGTCGCATTTACATGCAATGATACTGCACTTTCAGCCGGTTATATAGTATAAGTAAGTAAATATATGAGTAAATATACTCGTATAATATTACTTGAACAGTCACGTCATTTAACCCTTTTCGAGGTCAACAGAACCATGGCGATTGAATATGACCTACGTCACTGTTTAAAATAAATAATATGAATATTATAATAACATAATTGTTCTTGAAGTCCGATGGTAACTACGTAAATATAATGTTTTTTTATATCCTTTCCAGTATGTTCTTTTGGGTTCATTATTAGTTAATTAGTATTAATATTAATAGTACTATAAAGATCTGAATACTGATTGTTATGGAAAGTATAGTGCACAAGGATTATGTCTATTCTGCCGAAAGTAAATGTAATTTTGAAATGTATGTATCATGTCGTTTGTTATAGCAAATATTATTTGTTTCTTTTATTTGTGTGTAAATATTGTTTTGTAACATAATAGATTTTTGTACTGATTTATGTAAATCACTTCATTACTGATACATTACTAATAAAACTATTATCACAACACAATTCTATTAACTCAATTCTATAACTCTCCAAACAGTATACAAAACTTCAAAACGATCCTTTTCTACAATCACCAATTAATTTACTGCAACAGCTGATAACAAAACTAAATACCAAACCAGCACAGAACCTGAAGCTTAATATAGACAAAAACAAAGCACTCAGGCACGGAATAAGTAGGGGCTTACCATCACAACCCCTGCTCAGGCGGGGTAGGCAGATAATCCGATTTGTCGCAATGTCGTCCTATAGCAAATGTTTGAATTGAATCGGTAATCAACAGATTGTGAAATTGCATTGATTTAGTGCAACCTGTTTTTGCTGTGTTATGTTATAAGTACTTGAATGTACGAGTATGTATTAAAGAATTAAAGACAAAAAGACAAACGTATTCACGACCATAAACCCTTGCAGGGTAGTCAGAGGTTAAGTTGTCGACCGCAATCGCGAAGCTAGTAATTCTATAGCCACCTCAAGCTCACGTAATGTAAGTATGTAATAGTATTGGAATTAAAGATATTGTAACCAGCTGCTTTATTATTGTACGATTAAGGATTTGTTCAATAAGGTTGCTAGCCCGTTTTTACCGTTAGCGACTGTAAATTATGTACGTAAATGAAAAACACAAATTTCATTCATTGGTACATGCCAGTCGGGATTCAAACCTAGGACCTTACTCATACGAAGTACGAGGTCTTACCCATTGGGCTACAGCCGCTTCATAATATACATTTGAAATCTTAATCTTAAGGCATAGCCAATCTATAACCAAGAAACTAACGGTCTGTAACTATGCCTCTAACTCAATTATTTCGTCAAATGTCACACAATAGCATTAGGCTTTGTCTAAACTGTCTTGTCGCATACACAATTCGATTAACCAAACTCTTAACCTTGGTACAATGCAGGCGATGTTGTTTATTATACGCACAGACTGTGTTCACATACATACACATATTTAGGAGTATATTCACGATATGAAAAAGGGTGACGTTAGAAGTACCTATAACCGCCGAGTGTGTATGAGAAGGCGTATGAGTATCAATGAAGCGAAAGTGGTCTGTCGGGATCGGGATGAATGGGGATCCGTGATCCGTATGTTTGCATGTAAAGAGAAGAGGCTTTCCATAAAGGACGTACATTTTATTTATGCATACTGACAATTTTTTCTTGCTTCACTCACTCCCATTAACCTTCTCATACATACTCTTACACATTTAGCTTTATAATTAAGATAGAAGAGAAAGTAACTGTGTGTGGAACTCATTAAAAGCGTATAATAAACCATTATTTAAAATCAACCCATACTTGCAAAAAAAAGAATACTTTAATATAAAAAAGCATCAATACCAAGCGACTAAGGGAAAATGGAATCTGTTGAGCGATGGGCTAGCGATCTGTCACCAATGTGCCATTATGACAACGGAACCCCTAATATTCATGCTAAAAAGTGACCCAGGAGATATTATACCTTTTAGGTTCTACCCACCCCGAAAGGGATTAAAGGGCGTGAATGTATATGTATGTACAATTGCGTCATCATACATATTCTAGAATGTTTGTATTTAACCAACTAAAATAGGCTATGGTCATTTATGTACTAAGATTAATATTGAATATTGGCGACAAATTGCTAGCTTTGCAAGCAATCGTTTTAATTTTTTTGAAAGGAATGAATGTTTTATGAGCTTCTACAACATGGTGAGAAGTAAGTTACATAAATAAGCATTTTCTTGACAAACGCGTTCACGAACATTAACCCTTGCAGGGTAGTCAGAGGTTGAGGTTTTCATCTCCGCAATTACGAAGGTAGTAATTCTATGGACACCTCTAAACCCACACGTTGACCAGATAGTCAGTATTCAATGTGACAAGTGGTAAGCCATGTCGCCATTTACAAGCACTAACTATTACCTCTTCGGCGAACAGGTAGGTTTCCTCACTACGATTTTTCTCACCGTATAATTCGTATAGTTATCATTTTCTAGACGTACAAGAATACTAAGGTTCTATATACGAGTATGTATGTAAGTAAATAGAAAATTTGTAGAACTTAGTACAATTGTCGGTCCCCAAAACAGATAAAAATATCCGATTTGGCGAAAGTGGATTTACTTTTGCAGATGTCATCAGGGAGCGTCTGCATTAAGGAGGCTACAGACAAACGTGAGCGAAAAGAGATTAAATATTTATGCTTAAGAAGTTGCTGAATTTGATCTGCATAAGTAGTTATTAACAAAAGTTATTATTTAATAAAATATTATGGTTACTATCACACCTCTGAACTATTCAATCAACGTAAGGTTTATTAATTACATACATAGTTATTATAAACAAATAAATTTAAACATATATTAAGCATTTGCCAACTAAAAAACGAAGAAAAATATTGTCATACTAAACTCCTACGAATAACCAATCTGCAACATCGAGAGCATGAGATAGTGTGATATACAAATAATATAATTATAATCCAATATGTTTCTACAATCGGTTAGCAGACACAAGTTCTTAGTTAGTAGACACAAGTTTGTATTTAAGTTTATAGTACACAAAACCTTAATATTTAAGACTATTAATAATAAATACTTGTGTCAAAAGATATTTAATTTTATCCCCTAAATAACAAATTAGAATTGCATTCCTTTTTTTGAAAAAGTTATAATACCTTAATATACGTACCTAATATATAATTTACTTAGAACGCTTATAGAGTAATATCATTTCCAAATCGCTATCCTCTCACACTTGCGTGCCACCAAATCGAGGGTCCATTCAGATGGGTCCTTATTAAATTTGGAAACAATCGTGGCGAGAAGAGCTCGCAAATGACGAAGTAAGGGCCGCCTAACGTCATTGGATCAAACTTTGGGGAGACTTTTGAGTTATATAGAGATATGTTTATGATTCTTTAAGAGGTAGGTATAAAAGATAATGTATAAGAACTTTTCGTGTCTTTTAGCTTCTTATTAGGAACAAAGGTATATGAGATTTAGTAATATCAGTAATTAAAACTAATCGCTATTGAAATAAATGAGAAAATTAAGATTCATCACTTTACAACTATAACAACCTATTTTGAAACAACTGTAATCATTTACAATCATCAATTTCATTATCCTAATGAATAGATGATTTTGCCTAGACTTTCAACAAAGGTCTTACCTTTGAAAAAAGGTCATTAGAAGTACCTACCACCGAGTGTTCATGATCAGGTATATGGGTGTCATTGAGGCGAAAGAGATAGATGGTGATCCGTGATTTCTGCCCCTTCTATAGGGAGACAGGCGTGATGTATGTGTATTTTACGGGCATGTTCACTCTTAAGCACGTCCCTTAAATATCTACATATTTATTATTTAATGTAGTATAGTGCATTCATCGAACGTCGAGATTATTAACCGTTACCGTTGGTTCGGAGGCCCTAGCTTGGAGAAGAACCAACAAGAATCTCCAGCCTCAGAGATTTTTGCCAAGTGCTAAATTACAAAAAAATATCAATAAACTTTTTCTTCTATTTTTTACTCAGCTTTAATTCTTACATTCATTGCCAACACTAAACATCAGTCAAACAATCCTCTAACAACATAAACCAGCTAGCTACATCCCTAAATCCCCTACCATCAAAAGAGAGAATATTCACCAATATTCCAGGATATAAATTGCGAAACTTGAACTTGTGAAGCAGAAGACAAGATCGATGGCCGCAGTAACTTCGCTTCGCTTCGCTGCATTTTAATATGACGGCTTTGCCCGTACATCTTTATTAATTCACTCCGTTCGTAGTATAGTCTCAGTTTTATGCTACGAAAATGGGAAGTGTATCGGTTTGAAAAGTTATGTTGAAAGATGTAGAAATAATGTTGTTAGTAGGTGTTTCTTCGTACATACATACACATTGCACCTGATTCCCTGTAGAGGGGAAGGCAGAGATTATAGATCTCTGTTTCTTCGTTTTTCTTCGGTTGTAGCGGCTGGCAGCGTTGTATTTTCGCCGACATAACCTTAGGGGTGAATGGCATATTAAAGAATTAAAAATAAATAAATAAAACAAACCACTTTCAAATTAAACAAATGAAGTTAAGAGTAAGATATCACCTTGAACCAAAAATTAATACTTCACCCCATCATTACATTATACTTAAATAAATCTTTAATGATATATATTCATTTCATTCTTTAATAAGCCAATCACCACTAAAGTTATGACGGCTCAAGTACAAACACTGATGCCACGGCGTTTGCACTTCTTGTTATTCATGTCACCATGGAGATATTGTTGTACTAAAATTTCAAACTAACCTCATTTTTCCAATAACAATATTCATAAATAAACCTCAAACTTATTTTATCTTGCATACAAAACAATACTTAAGGAGGTCACAGTTTCTTAAGAACCTCCTTGGTGGCTTAAGTGACATCGTTGCAACAGCGCTGTTGAACAACTCAACTGTTTGTTGGATTATGAAACGGAGAACTTTCAAGTAGCAAGCGGGACTGACATTGTTCTGGAGAAAAACAAACATTTGAACTAAACAACGAAAACTGTTGTTTTGTGTTGAAGACTAGGGTTAAGAAGTATTATTGGGTGATGTGCTAGCAACGCTATGACCATAGTTCAAATAATCCAAATAAAATCGAATAATTTTTATGTAATGGCTACTTGATAATAATAAACCTTTATATTAAATTACATGGATAATATTCCCGTACGTATGTATTACATCCATATATATAACTTTTTAAATATATAAGCAAAAAATAGTACCTACATATATTTAAAATTGTTTATAATTATATTTAGCAAAGTTTAATCATATTAAAGATAATTCTTCATAGAATCTAAATGCTACTAAAACAAGAAAGACAGCTTGTTGCATACTAATTAAGTCCCTAACTGCAGATCCCATACAACTTAAACCAAAACAGCATTCCCCTTAAACTCTCTAATTAATAAATATTTCCTGAACACACTGCACTAAGGCACGTGCCATGTTTCTGCTCTACCCCAACGATGTATCGATACTTATCTACCCCAAGAATAAATCACTGACATTTAAAATATCCATTAGTAGTCATTTATTTATCGATGTCGACACTGAACGCTCCCCAGGGCATCACTAGTGACCGAGTCACAATAGTCGATAACTTTGATTGATTATGCCCATCCCTAATGAGATTTTATCGATGAAATGCTGAATAGGAAAATGTCACTTAATAAATAGCTCTCCCTTTATTTCCTGCAGTATAGTTATGTTATAGCCTTTTACTTTTAAGGAATTAATATAATATGTACTTAATACTGTCCCTGTAAAATAAAATTAATTTAAAGAAATCCTTAAATTGCTTTAAATTCAATAAATTTTTTTAAAAAATCAAGGATATTAAAATTAAAAATAATGTTCCCGCAATGCACATCTTGGTCATAGTCCCTATAAAAGTGGACTGACTCTCATAATTACGGCTGTCATACAAATAATGGTAGGAATACCACCCCATGTCATAATTGATAATCAAAGATGCCCCACGAAACCTAAAAACACAACGTTATAATTTTGAGATAGAAGGACGATTACTTATGGCGTCGGCTAAAATAACGTATAACTATCAAATAGGAAATAAATTGTTAGTGTACATGAGGAGGTATATGGATATCAAATAGTTTGTCGAAATCGGTAATAATAGGAACACCTGAACCTTTTAGAAACACGGACGTATGTATTTTATATGATTAAAATCTCTTACAAATAAACCATCTTATCCCATAGTCACATTTAACAAAGCCAATTTTACCAGTTAATTAGTAAAACTCGTAATACACTTGGGCACAACTTGGGCAGCTCATTAATCGCCATTCAACTGCCGAAGAGCATAGTTATAAACTATTGACTTCATAGTTGCATTGATTTATGTAATTAAGTCCTGCTTGACATTGCTAGTCGGGGAGCTAAGTGGAATGCAATCAGCTGGTTTACGATGTAGTTTAGAGCACAGAAGGTCTAGTTACATAAATATCGACATATCACGAAGGTGTGCATAAAGGGGGGTAAGTAGTGATCACAAACCGTATTATACTTACAAATTACATACATTCTTACATATCTCAGCTTACATACTAGATAGCTATAAATATTTAATTTGAAGGATTGTTTTTTGATTTTTCCTTAATGATTTATAATAGGCTAATAAGCTTAATTGTTTTTTAAACCCCGAGGTTCTGCCTACCCCTCCACCAATCCCATACTTAATTCAATCACATCCACTGCTATACGAAGACTGCTCTTTCCATTCAACCAACCATAATGTAAGCCAACTAAAATTTACATCAATAATTTAGCATGTGATTAACAAAACCAGCGTTCAAGACCCCTCATATAAACGTATCATAAAGACATCACAGGTCAACTTATAAAAGTCGACTCTGTACTGAATTCACCACTAACAATATGTGAGTATTTGTGGCCAGGACATTAGTGTGGGGTAATACGCTAGTTGAGATGTCGAATTTAATTCGTTGGACATTGATATATCGATTTTTGGAACAATGCTGGCTGGGGAACTTTGTAAAGGAATCGATTCTTGATGTATCGAGTTTGTGTGTAGGGTAGAACCAAGTTTTATGCTTATATGTATGTTAGTTATTTTTAAACACTCGCGATTTATACTCATTTTATTTATTATGTGAGACCGGGTCAATACACGATAAATTTATAAAGATAAGTAATTACCTTTATATGTATGTTATTTCTCACAAGGGATGAGTTGAAGGGAAAAACTATATCTTTCGGCGTTGGGTTAGAGACCCGTTATCTATGTGGCGACCTCTATAGCGCCACAGACAGAGAGAAACCCAAGTAAAAACCTAAGTTGCAATTAATTAAAACATAATTACCACGGATGACGTCAGCAAGAATAAAATAATAAAAACAAAAATCAATATTCTAGAAAGCGCAATTGAAATATTTATCGGAAACAAGATATATATAAATTTCCAACTCAGACCATTAGCCTGGACGAACACCTGCCCAGGTAGGAAGCTTCCTCTTTTCCTATAGGACACATTGGATCCTACATCTATTATACCAATGACATCATAAATCCGCGCATCATCTTAAAAAAAATTAGTAAACCACCAAGATTCTCCCAACGCCATGCAGGATTAAAACACGTAGAGACAGCATAATTTTTTGTACTAATTATATCAAGTAATCAGCCTATATTAGTCTACTGCTGGATGTAGGCCTTCCCAAGGGTAGGCCACAAAACACTAATAAAATGCAAGCATATTTTTCTTAAAATCCCAAAAGCGTAGTTTAATCACACGTTTTGCCCAATCACGAAGTCACACCAACTAGTTAACAAAGCCATTGAAAACCAATCTGAACCTACAAGAAGGCTACTTCATCAAGGCTCTATTTAATCCACCTATCACCCCTGAAGCCTTCGCAAACTCCCCAAGATTAAGACGGATCGCCTTCAATGGAGGGGACTGAGGGATGCATTAGTCAGTTTACCCTCGTTGGTAAATAATGGATAATAGTGCCTGAGATTTGGTAGTACAAGGTTCGAGTTACGTGTGGGAGTTAAATGGAATGTTTCCAGCTGTCTATTGTACATGTTGAATAAGAAGTTTAAAGAACAATAAACGTGGTTTTGGAAATTATATTGAAAGTATTTTTTTGAAAATGTGTGAGAAGAATATTATATATAGGTATATCTGGTTATCACACAAATAAAAGTGGTTTTGGAAATTATATTGAGAGTATTTTTTTGAAAAATATATACTATCACACAAATTATCAGATTAAAAACCTTGTACTACTTAATATTATAGGGACTGCATTTAGCAATATAAGGTATTACCTATCATGTTAGGTTATGTCAGAATAATGAATTTTATATGAGTAAAAACAATTACAGTATAGCACGATAAAATATCTCACATTTCCGCGTGATTAATATGTAGGTTATTTAAGTTAAAGATAAGTGACACTGCAAGCGTACCTTTAGTCAGCAAATAGAGGAAAATAAATCTATGTAACCTAACTCAGTCGAAAAGGCTTTAGTTTAAATCCACACCTACTTTTAACAACATATACATTGACGACCTCCGTGGCGCGATCGGTTACACACCTGAACGCTAATTCGTGAGGTCCCGGGTTCGATTCCCGGTGGAGGCAGAGTTAAGAACTACGCTTTTCTAATGTTTTCCAGTCTGGTCGTTGATTATATATGCTATATATGTATTTATCTATATATAATATGTACACATTTCTTAATCATACGTTGACTAGTACCCTTAACATAAGTCTTAAATGTACTTACCAAGGGGCTAGTTCAATTGGTGTAATAATGTCCAAATATTATTTTATTATATACATAACATACCATACCCCAGTAAGACAGTTAGTCACTGCCCACATTCATCTCTTACTAGCACTGGTAACGATTTAATTTCCGCAACGCGTCACTCTAAAGTTTCACGAGTTTCGCAATTAATAACGGACCTCAAACGTTTGACATTAATGTGGAATTATGGTTGTTTAAATGAATTCAGCCACTCATGTACAGGCTCATTTGGGGTGGCCCAAGCCACAGGAGTCAGCGGTTTGCCAAAGAATTGAAATTGAAACAACATTGAATATTCGTATGTTTCTATAACATATTTGTGTGCTATCTGGGACCTAATAGAATGATGACTATCTGCCTTTTTTGCGATATATCGTAGAAGTAGTAGTAGTATATCGGAAAAAATATTGACAACTATTTGGGATTGGGTAGCAAACTGTAGCTAATGTTTCTAATTAGTTTTTTTACAGATTTGTTAGAATCATTCCAGTTAGCCATCAAAAGTCGCTGCCTACCTCTGTAGGAACGTAGAGTCGTAAATATATGTATGTATGTATACTTTTACTACAATATTAAATTTAAATTGATTAAGATTTGCTCAATGGTGACAGTAGTTCTACTTACACCGTAAGATATTGAGGTATGTATATAATAGATAGCATGAAAATATTTATTGCTTATCCATATTAAGCCTATCACATATTAGATAACTTAACCTCTTAATCATTTCCTACATACCAGAAGTAAAGTTTCTAGCTCGTTCACCATATCTCTTACACCCCCACCTTAGACCACCACCAGCCAACTGGCTACCGAATTCGAGCCCCGGGGAATGAACCCAATTAATTAGGGTCTGCGGGGCAATCAATCTCCACCGAGCTGAGACGGATGCGCGGTTCAGTGGAAGAGTAGGTGAATAGGAGGTGAAGTATGCAAGGTGTGTGCTAGGTGAAGGTATTATTTGACGACCTCCGTGGCGCGATCAGTTAGACGCCGGAACGCTAAATGTGAGGTGTCGGGTTCGATTCCCGGTGGAGGCAGAGTCCAGAACTACGCTTTTCTTCTGCTTTCCAGTCTGGTCGTTGATTATATATTCTATATATGTATTTATCTATATATAATATGTATATATTTCTTAAATATACGTTGACTAGTACCCTTAACACAAGTCTTAAATGCACATACCAAGGGGCTAGTTCAATTGGTGTAATAACGTCCTAAAATATTATTATTATAATGTGCTAAAATTATGAGAGGGCAGGCATTGGTGCAAGGGATAGGTGACTGAAGGTTCGGAGTTCAATCACTAACCCGAGAATATATTCGAATAGCTATTATATTTGAAAAACAATTATGCATAATTTGATTATGATACTTTTCTTATTCTTTCGAAATATCCTACATAGTCTTTTTAATAGGTAATGGCATCTTTACATGGTAACATAAAATAGCTGACATTTCAAAGAACACTAGCGTGAGGAAAAACATCGTGAGGAAACCTTCCTGTTCCCCGAACAGGTACTAGTCAGTGCTTGTAAATGGCGACTTCGCTGACCACCTGTCACATTGAGTACTGACTATCTGGACTGCTACCTTCGCAATTGAGGAGATAGACACCTGAACCTCTGACTACCCCGCAAGGGTTAATGGTCGTGAATGCGTTTGTCTTTTTATGCGTATTTTTGAATGCTACGAGGTAATTTCACCTGTTTTTCAGCAAAAATACAGATTTACGATCTAACACGTGTAATAATAATATTTCTGAGTGAGCAAACATACATGAAAATAAACTGAAGTAAAAGCCTCCACACTCCATTCATACTACAAAAATACTCGTGACACCAGTAGGTTAACCAAACAAAGAAATTCGTAGTAAGTATCGAAAGGCTGCGTTTACCAATTTCAACCCTTTCACCAACCCTCTTCCGGTAGAAAAACATGGCTCTTAAAGCAAAATAGCATTTCCCCTTCGCAGTGACACGTCACAACCAATTGTCTGTAGAGGGTCGATTCTACTACAGGTTTCGATAAAACTTAAGCTTAATGACACAGTACACTACCTTTTAAAGGAGTATAAAGTTCATTTCATACAAATCATACATTTTCATTATGATGAATAGATATTATTTGTGTTATAGGGATGCTTTAATAAAATGTGTCGTTTTAAATCTGTAGGGTAAATGTGCATTTGACTATTGCACCAAAAGAGAAACATATCAAAGTTATATTCGGTAATTTAATTCAATATAGATTAATTGATTTTTCAATGTTTAATAAGTTTTACGGTCTGTGTAATATTATTAAGTAAGATTCACGGTAATGTTACATGGGTTTAGTACATAAAACATTAATTTATATAGTACGTGCAATAATGAAATAACAATGTGTCTGTACTAAATTTGTAATTCATTTTTTTTCTCTTACAAATATGTATTTTATTTACAACATATTTAATTAAGTATAACGATAATTATGAAATAAATAAAATAAAACTTTTATTTAGAAAAACAAAAATTTTAAAAGAAATATGAATCGTCAGTCTGCCCGTGACCATGGCTAGTGTAACATAGCCGAAACGTCGGGTTAATAAAGGTAATTTTATTATAAAAAAACTTACGTGATAAGTCCCATTAATTATTAATCATGAGTATTAATCGCGAATCTCTTATAACTATAAAAACTTTAAAGGAAAAATATAAGGCACCGTTATTTTTATATCTTTTTCAGTTTTTATTTTAAAATGTTTTAATAACAATACCTCCTTTTAAACAAAGTTACTATAAACGGAACCGTCTTCTCTTCCCTCAGAGGTGTTTCGTGGAGGGCTTTGACAATATTTGCCCTCCTGCAAGTGTCACTCCTGTTCTTAGAGAGATCTTCTTTGGAGTGCCACGTCTTTTAGAAGGACAACAAGATTCGGGTTCTAAAATAAGTATAAGGTGTATGAAAACTCGACTTCGCACTTCCAGTATTAGAAAGGTAATGGTATAATTGTCGTTTACCAAGCCATAGACAGATGACAGAGACATATTAACACAAATAGTAATGAGAACACAAAAAATAGAAATGTGGACGCCATAACAATTTTTTGCAATACTTGACTATATAATTAGTAGGTATTTTTTACACATTTGCGATTTATACTCATTTTATTTACTATATGAGACCGGGTTGTCTACAAAAGTCTGAGTGTAATGTATTTTTATACACATATTTTATATGATAAAGGATTGTTGAGGTATTAAAGGCTGAAAAACGTATTAGGTTTGGTGAAGGGTTCATACTCTTATTAGCGACACAAAATCTACTTTTTACCAAATAGTCAATAACGTTAGTTTTGCATAACATATAGGTATGTTTATGACTGAGAAAAATCAATATAGATTTATAGGTAGGTTTTGGTTACGAAGGTATTGTCATTTTTAATTTCCTTCTGTCAAACCAAAAATACAAATTTCGTGAAGAATGACGTAGAATTACTAGTAAAGTACTAATGTATTTTAGAACATAACACAACGTACCTATAACCGCCAAGTGAGTATGAGAAGACGTATGAGTGTCAATGAAACGAAAGTGGTCCGTCAGGATCGGGACAAATGGGGATCCGTAATATCTGCCTACCCTTCTACAGAGAATCAGGTGTGATGTGTGTGTATGTATGTAACAAACAAAGTACAATTGACCTGATAATCACTGACGCACTGGTTCGGTCTGTTGACATACGACACAGCCCTGACTTAGGCAGACATGCCTTCGTTTTGGCTGAACTTGACCTGAAGCGGAAGGGACCAGTACCAAAACACATTGTGTACCGGCCGCTGAAGGACATTGACATGGACCAATTTAACAATGACTTAACTGAAATAGACTGGACCAGTATGACAACTCATGATAACGTTGATGACATGGTAACTTTCTTGACTAACAATATAACACGACTTTTTAACAAACACGCTCCGGACAGGAGTATTTTGGTGAAGGATGCTCCTAAGCCTTGGTTGACGAGCACTGTGCTGCTTATGATGCGGCTACGCAACAACGCTTACAGGCGTTTCAAGCGTACTGGAATCGAGGCACATAAGCAGTACTATAAGGACCTGAAACGACTTGTCGTTCAGGCTCTGCGTTCTGAAAAACAGGCATATTTTGACAAGGCAATTAATAACAGGACTAACTCAAAGACATTGTGGAAACACTTAAAAAAGTTAATTCTTACTGACAATAACCAAACTGACTTGCCACAATTTTTTGACGATCCTGACTCTATAAACAGGCATTTCCTGGACATACCTGGAAAAGCAGACGTGACTATTAGTGACTTGACATATTATGAATTTCACCGGTTTGGTTCTTCGTCTTTCTCGTTGAAGCCGGTTTCGGCTGCAGCGGTGACAAAGATTGTTTCGGCAATCAAGACGAGGGCCAAGGGTGTTGACGACATTGACATTGACATGTTATTATTGACATTACCAGTGACTACTGACGTATTGACAGCGATTGTGAACAGGAGCCTCAGCACTGGTATCTTTCCGACCAGTTGGAAAGCTGCCAGGGTCCTGCCGTTGCCGAAAATACCTAACCCGACTGGTATCTCCCACCTCCGTCCCATAAGTATCCTTCCATGTGTGTCAAAGATAGTGGAGAGGGTTGTGAGTGATCAGCTTACGAAATATCTAGAAGAAAACGGTATTTTGCCCGAATATCAATCGGGCTTCCGGAAGGGCCGCTCTACTGCGACCGCCTTGGCGAATGTGGTCGACGACGTTCTGCAGGCCCAGGGCGATGGCATGAGCACCCTAATGGTATTACTCGATTTTTCTAGAGCTTTCGATAGTCTGAGCATACCCTTGCTATTATCCAAGATGTCGTATTATGGTTTTTCTACCGGTGCTGTGAAGTGGTTCGACAGTTATCTATCTCATCGAACGCAAGTCGTTGGGCTGCGGGGGATGGACGGTGGAACTCGGTGGTCTTCCCCTCGTGTGTTGACGAGGGGAGTTCCACAGGGTTCTATCTTAGGTCCTCTGCTTTTTATACTGTATAGCGCGGATGTCGTTAGCAGTATCGAAAGCAGTCGATATCATCTCTACGCTGATGATTTGCAGCTGTATGCGTCCGCCAAGCCTTCGGGAATGTCGGAATGCATACGGAGCATTAATTCTGAGCTCGAACGAATTGCGCGTTGGTCTGATAGGAGTGGTCTTACGCTGAACCCTTCCAAGTCTAAGGTTTTAGTTCTTGGAAGTCGGTCGCAAATTCGAAGTACGATGGATGTCCTTTCTACCAATGGTATAGTTGTTCTGTAACTGCTTCTACCGTTTAAAGGTGCTTTACAATATCCGCGAATATCTCAGTATCGACTTACGTGTCTGTCTGAGTGAAACGTTGATACTGTCGAGGGTTAACTACTGTGATGTTGTTTATGGTAGCTGTATACTTGGTCGAACTAGGAAACTGATACAACGGGTTCAAAACGCATGCACCCGTTTTTGCTTTCATATACCTCGCCGATCCTGCATCACTCCGTACTTGAACGACGCGAACTTGTTGAACATGCAGTCGCGGAGGCGGCTGCACTTCGCGGCGTTGTTGTTTGGTGTCATTCGGTCGGAGAGCCCTTCTTACTTGTACCAAAAACTCAAGTGGTCAACGAACCCCCGTCACTTTAAGGTTAGGGCTACTTTGCCAGTGCACCATTCGGCAGCGTTTCGGGGATGTTTCAAGTTCGCTGCGTCCAAGTGCTGGAATGATATACCGCCATCTATCCGTGACGTTGCTTCTAGGACAGTCTTCTGCCGTAGGTTTAAGGCTTATCTGCTGGAGCAACAGAAATCCTTACCCTAAATCCTACCTATGTCTAACCTTGTCGGTGCAAATACCAGATATTTATATAAATGTGTTTGTTTTAATATGCCTGTATATGAAATATATTAATGTGTGGTTAAGTGATAATTGTGATGTACTGGATATATAGGTATTGAGTTTAAATTGTATATATCATATGGATGTATGTGTTGTAGTGGTATGTATATGTATGTTTTTAAATATGTTCCTGAATTAATTTATATATGTATGTGTACACATATTTACATGCGTATATATATTTATATATATGTTTGTATATTTATTTATAAATCTATTATATATAAGTTATGTATGTAAGTAATTATTGCGATGTTTATTACAATTATATAATTGTATGTACGTTTATTATCTTTATTATATGCAGCTTGTGACAGTCTTCGAATCGGGTGCTGCCGGAGGACCAGTGATGCAGCCTAGCTGCATCGTATACTGAGGCAGCACCTTTTCACTGCATCAATGGTTTTCATTCTTTATGTTTATTGTTATTGTTTGTGTGTTTAATGTAATTTGTGCAGTTGTGCAGTGAATAAAGTATTTTCTTTCTTTCTTTTCTTTCTTTAACATACTACATTTATCACGAACTATACTTATAGGGCCACCACCATATTATTTATGGACACGCAACCCTCCTACTATCTCTTTTGAAATAACTGTTACAATACTCATTTTCAGTGACACAATTCACAAAAAACAGATATTTTATATTGGGTACAAACTACCAATTTCTTCCACTCATTTCCAAAATGGTTATCCATTATTTATATCATTTCTTTCGTCAGTGTTTAGGGTACCGCTGGCCGTAACGGAGTACGGAACCCGCGTCATGGCACCGACAGGGGTTCTTGATTATTTTCACCACTAGCCAAAGTGTACATTCGTAACTAAATTGGATTTGACCACAACTATCTTTGTTGGAAGCCTCTTTTTAGGAAATAGGATTTCTGTTTCGGTGTCGTAAAAGGGTGGTCGTGAGTGTATGGGTGAATGATGGTAGAATGAGTTTAGGTTTTGATTTAAGTGTATGTTATAATATTTTTGAGACTCTCGTTATTTTTATAAGTTTACTAGAAAACGAGACTTATTGCGTATATCTTAAAAATTCACTGTTTATAAAATACTAGTGACCCGCTCCGGCTTCGCACGGGTATAAAATATATAGCCTACTCCACTTTTTAATGGATGTTATTCTACATATAAACCTTTCTCTTGAATCACTCTATCTATTAAAAAAAGCTGCATCATAATCCGTTGCGTAGTTTTAAAGATTTAAGCATACAATCTTACAGAGAAAGTGACTTTGTTTTATACTATGTAGTGATACGTAATAAGTACCGTTGTAAAATGATTAAGTGTATGCATTTGAAAAATATTTACGGATATAGTTTCTCATATACATACATACACACTGCACCCGTGTACTTGTAGAGGGGTAGGCAGAGATCACAGATCCCCATCTGTCCTAGTCCTGACAAACCACTTACGCTTGATTGACACTCATTAAGTACATTATTTCATTATCAAACACACACGGAAATTTACAGTTTTTTATCTATTTTTCTCAAATTGCTTAATTTTAGGTATCAGTACCTACTGACTAGTTTTCCTTACTTAAGTCGTCTTAACTTAAACATCTCAAGCACTACTGAGCTTGAATAAGCATTAGCCAGTGGCTGGAAAAGATAAAACCCAAGCCTCGACTGCGGTGATGGATGTGAATATAATTGTATTTTCTTCCTTTACTATAGTTTTTAAAATTATTGTATATCCTTTAGAAATCGGTGTTCTGGTGGTATTAATGTACAATATTGTTAACAGGTTATATATTGATCGAGTGTGTATGAGGAGGTGTATGTATGTCAATGAGGTGAGAACAGTTAGTCATGACCGAGACAACTAAGATCAATGGTTATCTGCCTACCCTTTTTATGAAAACGGACATGATTTGTATGTATGTATTAAAAATAGTTTGCATTTTTATTAATATAATACTGCTAAAGATATCTATTTAGGTACAATAAGTTTAACCCTAAATCATCCTCTGTCATTATAAACTCTCCCTTTGTCATTAACAATATAAACTCTAAATATAAACTGTATTTTGTACCCCATACTTGCATAAAATCAATAATATTCACTTACTCAAAGCCACTTACAATTCGATAATCTTTTGTTACAATATCGATTCACATTAATAACTACTATTATCGTTTTGTCATCCCTATTCTATTATGTGGCATGTCCCTTTACATGAATCGATATCTGGGAGAATATTCGATGAACTGCAAACAGATTAGTGATGCTATTAGGTCAGTTCACCCATAGATACAATGACGATAAATCGTTTTCCATATCACATGATAATATGTTCTAAGGTATATTATCCAAGGGTTGTTCTGAAGAAAACTTTGAAGGAAACCTTTTGTGAGTGTAAGTGCTTTATAAGTTATATTTTACAAATTAACGTAACGAGTGACATATACACATATATACTTGATGGATAGTAACGTATTCATAGCTATTATTGCAAAATAAGTAGTTTTATCACGACATACATTCAGTCTAATAATTCCCTTCGAGGTGGACAGAACCTTGGAGATATAATATCACCTAACTCATTTTTAGCATGAATATTAGGGGTGCGATGTTACAACATTGGTGACAGTTTGCTAGCCCATAGCTCAATAAATTCTATTTATCCCTTGTCCCTTAGTCGCCTCCTACAAGAAGCCGAGAAGAACGGCACCTACTTATTATTTCTTTCTTTTCACGTCTCTGATTAGCACAAAACAGTCAGATAGTGGAGTAATTATTTATATTCTTTAGTTTCCCTACATTTTTTACTATTATTCCACGTATCAAACAACATCACATTCAGCACAGATCAAAAACAAGATCAGACAAGCTTTCTTTTTGTCTCAACCCCTAAGCCAAGGCAGTCGTTATGAATATTAAGCCCCTCATAATAAGCCAGATTACTGCAGAACCGCTTAAAACAAGGGAAATAAGGAACGTGACGAAAATTGCATTATTGCACTTTACAATGGACCGAGAGGGGAGATCTGGTAGTTTTATCACATCTACGTTTTGGAGATTTGAATCGTTATGGTAAGTGTAAGATGAAGTATCATTTTAATAATTGTTATAATTACTCCAAAAAACCTTTTGTTTAGGGAAGTTATATAATTCTGGGTGTCGTATGAGTATTTATGAACAACAATGTACAGTTACAATAGATATAACGGTTGATGATTTTTCCGCAATATGAGAATGATCAACTTTTTTTATGAGAATGAATGAATGTTCATATATTCATATTATTAGTTTCACAAGAAAACCGGACACATCGTATATATTTTATAAACGAAGTATTGTCGTTGCCACCCGACGTTTCGGCCATTTTGCTATGGCCTTCTTGGTCACGGGTCAACTGAAAAACGGATCTAAACGTCGGGTAGAAAAATAATACATTGTGTATAAAATAGGCGGGTTAAGTCCTATATTCTTATGAAACTTATTATAATCGTAAATCTCTTAAAAAAATTTCGATCATACGAAAGTTATTATCAGATGCTTACTGTAACTAACTTCTTTTTATTTTTCTATGATTATTGGTATCATGATAAGTGTTTTACAATTCAAATATAACTTTATTATGAATTATATTTACTATATTTACATACTATTCTTATCCCAACCAACAAACCCATTTAATTTATATACAAATCAAATTCCAATATCAATCAGCCTCATTCCAGATTATCCTTACTCTATGAATAGCATTGCGTTGTCTATGCTCTTATTGTATGTGTCAGATTGACGTAAGAGCTGTCATTTGGATGCCTTCTTGGGGTGCATTTTGGGCGGAGAAGGGCCTGAACCAACGAACTGCAATAAAGGGATTCGGCTCCCCTCTGTAGGAAGGGTGCGAGGTGTAAGCGAGAGCGGGTTGAGTGTCGAGAATTTTTTTTTAATGCAGAAACAAAAATTAGTTTTTATTTGTATTATTAAAGAAAAAAATACGTGCCATAAATACAATTATAAAAGAAGGAATTCCGCAAGAAACTCATTCTAATATTCAAATCCTTTTTACCAAAAATGACTAATAGGTATTACACATACCCTTTCAAAAACATTTTCTCAAAACAAAACCAAACCTCAAGTTGTCTATGGTTTGTCAACAAAGTCAGCTGCTGAGTGAAAGTTGAAAATACCAATAATTTATTTTCGGCTGAATATTTAGTCAATTGTGATGCTGAACTGCTCAAATAAGTTAGCTCTGGGATTATATTTAGATCTTCAACTGGAACGAACCGAAGAACAAGGAAGAGAAGAATAGGAGCTTCGACCTCGTTTTTCTTCGGTTGTAGCGGCTGGTGGCGTTGGTGTAACCATAGCGACTGAATAACAAGTGCAAACGCCGGGGCATCAGTGTTTGAGAAAACATAACCTTAGTAGCTTCGACTTCGTTTTCCTTCGGTTGTAATGGCTCACCATGGTGGCTGCATAACAAGAAAACGCCGTGGCATCAGTGTTTGTACTTCAGCCGACATAACCTTAGTGGTGAATGGCTTATTAAAGAATTAATAAATAAAAACCAAACCTTCTTAAACCGCTTCCTCTCCCACCTTGAACCGGTAGAAAAAAGGGGAAATTGCATTAAATTATAAGCCCGTGGAGCCATGGCATTCACTGTCTACCCCGCATTTAACGGCCTGAATAAATTTGCTTCTTAATTAGTAACTTTTGCAGCGTTTGCATACTGAACGCATCCAATGTTTAGGTATTCACTTGAGCTTTGATTGTAGATCGTTGATAAGATATGATTGGAGGGTGTTTGCATTAAATGATAACTGTACGTGTGGGACTATATAAAGTAGCTGCAAATCGGCTCGAATAAGTAAACAGTAGTAGTACCGAGCTTAGTCTAAGACCTAAAAAAACAATATGTTTGTTTACACTATATGACATACGACAATAAATAAAAAAAGAATTCTAACAGGCTGCCGTTCTTCATATGTCGTAGGAAGTGACTAAGAGACTAGGTATATGTGGAATCTATTGGGTGATAGGCTAGCAACCTGTCGCCAATATTCTGTATGACATCAAATCCACAATATACATGCTAATAAATGACCAAGGAGATGTTTTCATGTCTCCATGGTTGTGTCCACCTCGAAAGGGATTATAGGATGTGAATGTAATGTATTTAATAATAAAGTTTTTCTCGTTACCAAGGTTTTTTTTCATTAATACTGACTTCCATCTATAAATTAAGTAACTAAAACAAATAAAATACATACGGTCATTTCAGGCACTTAACATAACAAATTTATTTTACACGCTTAAACTAGAGACACTATACCATAATCTCATCACAAAAAAGTAACCAATCCCTATAGGCATACTTTATCAACCAATAACTATCACCCTTAGACCCTTATCGCCTTTAACACAAAACTATTCACCATCTACAGCCTTTCCCTTTAAACTTCGCGTCAAACAAGTCGGCAACTGCAATCAAGTTGTACTCCTGCCTACCCCACACGTCACTCCTGCAGTGATTAGACAGTAATTAGAAGTTCCTCCTAACTGGTGTTAAGGGTAATATTCGTAGTATAAGGTATTGGGAGTCGTAGTATACGTAATTGGTGTTTGGTTGTGATATTTGTAGTATAAGGTCTGGGGAGTATGGATGGAACTTTCGGAGGTACTCATTCGTATAATAATACTATAGTTTAGTTATATGCTACTCTTGTTTACATGTCTACGTTTTAAGTGACAAGAAAATATATTCGAAGATCTGTCCGTCCTTAAGGGAATAAAATGTGTGAACGTATGTAAATGATAAATGTATGTAAAAAAATAAAGACCCCTACCGACATAATAATAATTCTGATAGCATCCATAATCACTATAACGCTAGTGAATAGAAAAACGTTATACCTTATATGTTACGTTTAAAAGAAAGGTTCACATACATATGAATTAAAAGTAAAGCACCTTATTTATTCACATTCTGGTAACAGCTATAAAAGATAAGATAACAATAAAGTCCACTCCATACTTAACACAAAATTCACACTCTAAAACCCAGGAAGTTAATATGAAAATAATCTTGAATGCCGTAGTTTCACATTTTAATAAAAGCCCTGGCTTACAAATGACAAAAGAGCCTAATTAGCACCGTTTTGATTAAAAAACAACACAGAATAACAATAATGGTTGGACCCTCAGTTATGGAGCAGATAAAATACTACTGCGATATCAGAGATATTTTAAACGTGATATTCGGAACGAGATTTATCAGGATCTTTCAAAGTGGCGAATGATAGTCTGTGCCTATCCCGTGTAGGATGTAGAGGCGTGAATATGTATGTATTCATTCATGTCTTATTATATGTGTGTATGTATTCACGTCGTAGAGGTGTGTTGTTACAATCAGGGAAAAGGAAATACGTAACCTAATCTGTCAAAAATGTGCCACAACAATGCCTTCACGATCCCATTAGATATGCTAAAAATGATTACGCCAAAAACGGTTCAATACCATAAGTTTATTTTGACGGCCTCCGTGGCGCGATCAGTTAGACGCCTAAACGCTACTCGCTCTCCTGCTTTCCAGTCTGGTCGTTGATTATATTTGCTATATATAAAAGTCTATAATATAAATAAGTATATAATATGATAAGTCTTAAATAAATGTACTTACCAAGGGGGTAGTTCAATTGGTGTAATAATGTCCTACAATATTATTTAGTTTATGTGTGTTTTGGCTGTGACAACATCATCTAACTTTTACTTCAAACTCCAAACTTACGTGACACAAAAATAAATAATAGAATAAAAATTAACAATAATATTTTTTAATAATAAATAATATATTTATTAGTATTTTGTATCCGAACAGCATCCATAAACGCAAGCGACAGTAAACATTTTTAATTAAGAAAGAGGCGTCCCATTGTTTTGGGCCAACAATCGACAGTCGCATCTGTCAGGGATTTCTTTGACTGCCATTGTCCCTATCGGACAACTTTATCCCTCTTTCGCCTCTTACATCCTTCAAAGGCTTTGGATATTTCTATTGTTGTTATTGGTTGAAGTTTTTAATTACTGTGAAGTGATGTGTATGGAAATTGGGTCGAGTTAAATTTTCGTTTTTATGATTATTAAAATGATATTTTAAATACTCTGAAAACTTTTGTGTAAAAGATAATGTTAATTTATAAATTTATATGTGCTTTTTTGATACTTTATTTAAAAATACGTTTCTTCTATGGTGACGTAAAACAGGAAAGTTAAACCTACTCACTGTCCGAAATAGATAATATGCCGCTAATAATAATAGCCGCTATCGAATGAATAGAGGATTCGATTTGAAAACAAATCACTTCCTATTCAATCTCAGATATAGAGACGCAAGTGTCTAACTATTATTGTCTAAATATCATATTTTCTCGTTTTCCCAAACAATTTCGTAACCAAAACATAAACTTACCCTCAATTTTTCCAAATCACGTCCCATTAGTGGCGCCATCTTTTGAAATTAAGGGGATTGAGTCCCAAACTTTCCCGCCCATAATTACGGGAACCGGAAGGGCTCTCCGTCATAGACAAAGGAGTCACGAAACAGGCCGCAACAAAGGAGGTGACAGTCCTGTCACTTTCTTTTGTTTCGCACGATTTGGTCGGGGCTTACATAATACCTACTCGTGCTTTGATTTAAAGGGCACAGCTCAAGTTATGAAAATAAATTGTATGTTTTGTTTTAATACATATTATTGAAAGTCATTTTACAACCGGTAACATTTATATTTCTTATTATTCAAATTATATTTCTTTACACTGTAAAGTTTACAGAATGTTTTTGAATGTAAAAAACTAGCGAATTAAGCGCTTTTATCTGGCTCTATAATAATGACAAATGTACTTCGATGTATTATACACATCTCGAAAAAGATAAGAAAATGTGAGTTTATGAACATACGTAATACAAAATAATGTAGATAAAATAACGAAAGTTTTAATCAGAATACATTTGTTCATTTTTATCAAAAGTATTAACACTTCATTTTCCTTACTATAACGACCTCTATGAAACCTTTAATCTAATTACGACCTTAAAAGATTAAGTCTCCCTTACCTTCACACTTTTAAATTAAAATTTCGAACGCTCAAAGCATTTAAATCGTCACTAATTCCAAACAATTGACGCCCGGTCACTTACAAAAGCCGTAGACGCGTTAATCTTTTCATTAAAAAGCGATTACACTCATTCCAAACATGACAGAAGCTAATCCTTATATACTTAGATATAAAGGCTATTTTCCTGCAAGAGTTCGGGATGCAGTGACATTTTAATTTCGAATGCCTCGTCGAAATTCAAGAATTGTTTTGCAGCGCGCCGATATCATTGCGGATTTCTTGAGGGGAACTTTTCATATTTGCGATCGCGACGCGCAATGGAATGGCGGTGATTTATTAAATTTCAACAGCCAGGTGGTTATTGCGTCTTTGTTTTTGACGTCGCCCGTCTGTTGTTTCGGAATTAGTTTTCTTTCTGGTTTCGTATTGGGGATTTGTTTTGCAAATCGGACGGGTATTGATTCCTTTATGAGTGGATATTTTTAAAATTTACGTGCATTTTGGTTATGGTATCTTAAATGTAGGCTTAATATTACATTACACACAGGGTAAACTAGTCTTGCTTTAAAGATCATATTTATATATATTTAAATCCAGATTACAATCTTATTACCACTCAAATGTAAGCAAAAAATTAAATTATCTCAGATGTTCTGCCCATAATTCATAACATTTACATTTCATCTTACTATAGAGTATAATTATGTGTCTATTGCGTAATGTGTCTTTAAAGTATATCAATGAAATGAAAGTCTCAATCAATGTAAATTTATTTGTAATAGTTAAGATAATTAAAAAATATTTAATTATTTATTTTCAAATATCTAAAACTAATGAATATATTTACGACGATACGAATATTATTTTCTATAACACTATCATATTTGTAAACCCATCACTCTGTCACTATCTAAATCCACTATCATAACACAACCCCACGCAAACTTTCGACACCGACAAATACATCAACACATCACCTTGTGCAAAATATCACCAAAAATGATATAACACGGTGAAAAATAGCAACCAACCGAAATCCATCATGATGATAATATCTGACATTAGTCAGAGGATGTCACGGCGTCTTTTGTATAGCCGGTGACAGGTTAAAAATTAGTTTCCTCTATGGCCTGTGCTAGATATTGTAGCTATAGTTGTAGATAGTAATATCAGTAACATATACAGTTTAAGATTAGTTTAGGTTGGTTGATTTAAAATTAGGTATATGATTAATGTCTTCTTGGCATGTTTTTAAAAGTGTACATTGAACTTAAGTTTGCGTATTCTAAAAAACAGGCTTTAATAAATGAAAAATATTGGTGAAGGAGTAAATAGAATTAAAATTATATAAATAAATAAAATTGTTGACTTAATATATTTCATTATTAATCCTTTTCTTCGCTTCTTCGACGCTTCTTACATATAGGCGAGTAAAACACCAATTTAACATTTCTAATTAAATTTAATTTGTACTTTAAGTATAAAGTTTTAAATCATTAGAAAGAAAGAAATAAACTCTATTCACTAAATTAAAAAATAAATGAAAATAAAACCGTTGATGCAGTGAAAAGGTGCTGCCTCAGTATACGATGCAGCTAGGCTACATCACTGGTCCTCCGGCAGCACCCAAGCACTATTATTTTTATTATTATTAAGGTCCTATGTCCCCTAGATGGGGCATTACTTTACTGTATTATAATTTAATAAATAATAATATTATCTTACATTACTATATTTACTTCCCTCTCCGTAGAGCTAATATTTATAATAAAACTTGCCACCATCTGTACCTCGCTTTTATATAGAACATACGTAGGTATAGTATAGATACAGTCTAGTCTTGGCAAATTGGCAAATAATTGCCATTTCAACCGCCACGGGCGAAGGCTGCGAGGGTCTCATGATTAGTTTGGACACTCGATTTATTGCCGAGAAATGAAAGAGTGTCTTAACGGAGGGACTGACTATGGATTCTGATGTATTTTTCCTTGGAATTGACTACGGCTTGCTTTGAAAACTGGTGACATCTGTGTTTTTCTTTTAGTATTATTTATACATTAATATTCGAAAGGAGACTGGAATAAAAGGTATGGATAATTCATAATTTACTTTTTAAACAGACTTCAGAATTTACGGTATTTGGTGTCTGATAATGTTATTTTGTGATAAGTAATTTAGACTTCAATGAAATTTTACCTATAATTTACAAAAAAAAAGTAAAAAACCTATATATCTATCTCTCCGAATAGTATATTCTGTACCTGTTTACGACAAGTGACTCACCACCTGTCATATTAAGTACTAGTTATTTATGGGTTTAAGTAACTTAAATTCACAGTTTGTTATTACATAAAATGTTAAGTGTAATATGTTATATTACTATGTGCATACTCCTATCCAATCCACCTTGACAAACTCAAACACTGTCACCACTCTTCAAGAACATCCAACAGACATCTCCTAATAACTTTTTAAGATGCTACACAGAACCAATTACAAAGACCTGTCTTCACATAACTTATGCTCCGAATAAGGTGTCAGAATGTATTGGGTGTGAAACGAAGGGTGTATTTTGATTTATTTCTGTTATTAAAGGAAGGCTACATATGTTTCCCAGTTAGGGTCTGTTTCGGAGGGTCTATGAGTGCCACTTCTAATAATAAGGGATGCAGGGGAGGTGGAATGAAAGATTATGTATGCTGTTCGGAACGTCTTAGATATTTTGTGTTAATTTATTGTAATGAATGCTATTTAAATTAAAACCGGTAGAGGCAGAGTTAAGAACTACGCTTTTCTTCTGTTTTCCAGTGTGGTTGTTGATTATATATGCTATAATATACGTTTACTAGTACTCTTAACACAAGTCTTAAATGAACTTAGGGGCTAGTTCAATTGGTGTAATAATGTCCACATATTGTTTTTTAATAGCTACCATGTCGGCGTATCTATCATGTTGGGTGCTGTCTATCTAGTGAAACGCGGGCTTTAAGTGACCCATAACTTTCATGCTTTTGAAATTTTGGACAAAGGAGTGTGTATACACAAGTCGTGAAGCGTTTGATTAGGCTATATTGCTATTAATAGTTGAACGATATATTTACCATATACGAGTACACCTTAGTGCTGGTTAATGGCGAAAAAATGCTATTAATATAACTATTTTTAGACATATCCTGATTAAGTTTTAATGTAACTTACTTACCTATTTCTTTATAGAGGTTATATCTAACAAGCAACTTGTTACAAATATAAATTCATGTTATCATACACTAGCGGTCTTGCTAAAAAAGACAAAGGAGATATTATTTTCCCGATATTTCGTCCACCCGTGCTTTTAAATTACGGCTGTTATTATTTTTATAAATTTACTTATTTACGTATATATTAAATATACCTTAATTAAACCTACTCCGAACAGCACAGTGAAACCGTTCCCTCTAGTTGGTTAAGAATGTCTTTGTGACAAAATTTATGTGGTTTTTCCGCTATTACTGGAACCTCACGACACTTGTTTCGAGTGGGTGGGCAGACTTTGGTGTTAAGGGCCATTGAGATGTATATTTTGGTTGGACCTGTGGGTTATTGGTATCGGGTGATTTATGTTTTTGTTTCGGTATATACCTATTATATGTAGTAAGGGGAATATATAAGGTGTTATGGTACCAACTGGACTTGAGTAGATCTTTACCAGCTGCTTTTTTATGATGTTTAAGGCGACTAAGAGAAATATAATTAATTTTTATTTCTTACATGCAATATATTTTCTGTATTTCGCTGTTGAATAAGTAACTTAGGAGACATGAAATCTCATCTACCACTTTGTGCATTAATATCAGGAGAACTTTAATGTTAGTGAATGGTAAGGAACCATGAGTTTCATTGGTTGAATACGCACATCGTAAACTTAAATATAGACAACAAAAAGACAAACGCGTTCACGACCACTCAGGTTCAGATGTCCATCTCCGCAATTGCGAAGGTAGTTATTCTATCGCCAACAAACCCACGTGTTGACCAGATAGTCAGTGCTCATTGTTGTGACAGGTGGTTAGCCATTTCGCCATTTACAAGTAGGTATTAACTATTACGTGTTCGGGGAACAGGTTGGTTTCCTCACAATGTTTTCCTTTACCGTAGTATTCCTTGCATTTCGTAAATGTATTTTTATTACTTAAATATATATAAACAACATTACCCTATAGTAGACTACATAGCCAGGACTATTAATACTCACTCCATCATAGCTCTACTCAAGCAAGACAATGTAAGTTCCCAAGTTTTCTCAAGGACAAGCCAACCACGTCTTTAAGTCACTAAGTAGGGTCCTAAGTTTAAGTACATAATGCAAACGGACGGAGCAAGTTTTCAATGCTGTTTCCGGTCTAAACTAATTAAGTTTCTATTAAATTGCGATCCTCAACTTAGTTGTAACTTGACGCTAAGTTGCCTCCAAGTTGTGCTTGCAATGAGCCGGTTCGGTACCTGGCGGTTGATTCTGCTGTCAAGTGTGCGTTGGAGAGTCAATTAATAGTTATCTAGTTTGCATAGCAAGAGATAATTGATTTCGGCTGAGAATTGGTTGAAGTTTCGATGTCACCTACACATGGGATCGATTTCTTCCGGATGAATTAGGAGTGATATGTGTGATTAGGTTGTTTGTTTTGTTCCTCAAAGACTAACATACCACTTAGATAATTCCTGTTTATACATATGCGTGATCTTTGGAGAATAGGTTAAATAGGCTTATTATATGGGTAAGACACGTAGAGCAGGATAAAAGATTAAATAATTCGTCACAATCGTAAAAAAGAGACCGACCTTCATTTTATTTAGTTTTGAATCAGTTTTTTGAACGTAACTTTAATCCAACTATTCTAATAAAATAACTAATATAATGCAAACATTTTTGAACTAAATAATCATAATTTTCAACTTATTTACGCAATAAAAAAGAAGTCCCAAAAATCAGAACTATTAGTGTTCTGCGATTGTGATGAATTATTCCTTATGAATTTCAATTATATATACAATAATTGGATAGAATTGATTAATATTACGTCTGATTCAATATTTATTAAAACAGTCTATTACCAAAATATCTATAATCGTACCTTAGTTTAAGCTATACTAGGAGCAGACCTTTAATATACTATTAGCAATCCTTTAGTTAACCATTTGCAGAACCAAGTTCCAAGTAGTTATTCAATTTGACGGGTATCTTATCTCCGGTAGAGTTGGCACAATGAATCTGCGAATGCCCCGCGAAATCTCATTTGGATTTTTACTTCAAGTTGGTCAGCAATTGTTACACCAAAGGGTAGGAGGAGATAAGCAACAAAGACCTTAAAGGTGAAAATAGAAAGGATGCGAAGAGTATATACAAAACAATGCAGTAGGCGTTATTATTTGTAAGTAAGCATTTTAAGGAATAGAAGTGCTTGTAAGAGAATGTTATTTAATATACAGGGTGGCGCATTCAAAACGGTCAGTATGGGAAAGTCTGAAACTATAAGAGATACGAAGATTTGTTCCTAGGAACCATGTCACCGATTTTGATAAAAATAAAAACTGCATTCATACTTTCTTTGAAAAAACAACTGAATCCAGTACGGGAATCGAACCCGGTTGCTTCGAGAAAATAAATTTGCCTTTTTCACTTTTTTTTTTAAATATCGATTGTGTAGGTCTTAAGCTGTAAATGTCTCTATGAAACATTGTGTCGAAAATTAATAAAATGCATTGTTTTGGCATACTTTAGATTATCATTTTTCATCACATTATTTACATACACCGTTACAATATTCAACACGTTCAGACATGTAAAATTGTCTCTATGGCTGCTTGTAGTTTTGTACTTCTCTACTTGTTAGATACACCATATCATGAGGCGTTAGCATTGCATTAATCCTTTTTCTTTTTTTTGTTAACTACAGTAATCAAACATTAACAATCTATTAAAAAGTCCACTTAAAGTGACATGTTAAACCATATTAATATTTTTTTTGTGCGGTTACGTTAAGAATGAATTTTACAAAACAAGCTTTGACACCGTTGAAGACCTAAAAGTAGCAGTAGAATCAATTTTAACTCAAGTTCACCACAAGAAAATACAAAATTCAATAGTAAGATCACACATGAAAATAACGATGGTCACTTAAAACACCTACTATTGTAAACTAAAGTATGCCAAAACAATGCATTTTATTCATTTTCGACACCATGTTTCATAGAGACATTTACAGCTTAAGACCTACACAATCGATATTTAAAAAGAAAAAGTGAAAATGACCAATTTATTTTTTCAAAGCAACCGGGTTCGATTCCCGTACTGGATACAGTTGTTTTTTCAAAGAAAGTATGAATGCAGTTTTTATTTTTATCAAAATCGGTGACATGGTTCGTAAGAACAAATCTTCGTATCTCTTATAGTTTTAGACTTTCCCATACTGACCGTTTTGAATGCGCCACCCTGTATAGCAAGACATGTAAGTTAAAAGGTCAATGGAATAACTTAGGCAGAGATTTATTGACATTATTTAAGATGGTTATCGATAATCCTTTTCACTGCATCAAGACTCTACTCCTTAATATTGTTATCGTGCCAAAATGTGTATATATAAGAGCAGTAAATAAATGTTTTTTTTTCTTTCTTTATATGTTCTGTTCTTCCTTATAATGGATAATGCTGAGCACTGATCTGGTTTACTATTATATTCTCGGTAGGACAACATTTTGAACGTTTGCCTCGTCAATAAATGTCTATTATCAACTTATCATTCAAAGTCTAATGTACATAAAAAACCCACTTACCATAAAATGAGCATTCAACATACAGACATAATTATTTACGCGTTATTTGTCAATGTCGAAGGATGATTTGATATTTCGGGTTTTAGACAAGACAGACATTTTGCGAAATCACGGATAATTAGACAATGGTGATCATATTGTATAACAAATCTACTATTAAAAGCGATTCGCTTCTGGCACTTCACTTCACGCTTTACTCGGATCGTCCGTTGTTTATCAAATACTAACCTAACCTTCTTCGATTTCTGTTGATAGGTAACATAATAAGGAATGATCACCATTTTCTAATTATCCGTGTTCGCCAAATGCCTACATTTTTTGCAAAAACCTCAAATATCAAATCTTCCTGCCACATCAATATCACAAATTCGCATTAATTTACGGACATTATACTAATGCTTACATGTAGTATAACTTTACCATTCACTGTGTTTACAAAAGTCGTCATAACCTAAGTTTAAAAGACTCTTAATTTCGGTGGGTTAGCATTGAGTGCATGAGCCGTGTGTTCCAGAGAATAGGATAGTGTTTCAAGTGACATTTTGAATCTACTTCAATGTAGGGGTTGTGTGGACTAGCGTGTTAAGAGAATAGTTATTTAAATACATACGTATTCACGTCGTTTGATCACTTTCACGGTGGACAGAACTGTATTAAACTTAAACGGTTACTTTTAGTATGAATATAAAAGTTGCGATGACATAATGAAACATTGGTGACAGGTTGCTAGCATATCAGCCAATTGAGTCTATTTACTATTACTCGCATCCTACGATATACTGAGAACAACGGCAGCAGACTAGATTATTTTAAATAAATTTTGAAATTGTGAAGGTTAGTATTTAGTGTTTTAGTCAGATATGCGTTATGGAAAAAAACTTTAAAGACAGTCAACAATCTCTCAAGCTTAATGGAGGATTTTTGCTTAAAAGTGAGTTAAATAATTGTCAATACTAACTTAATTAGAATATTAGAGTTATTTAGTCGGCTTCGTGGGATGTAAGTTTCTTTATAAAATAAATCATATTTTTACGAAAACCGATGAGTCGATGTCGTTATAAAATAGTTTTAAGTATATTGATACTTAGCTTCTTAGCTTATTGTAGTACTTCCGATAATTGTTTTTAACTTACCTGCAAAAGAAAAAACACAATTAAAATCATATACAATAATTTCAACATACTTAAAGACCTAAAACCTATCCAAGTGATTATTATCATCACAACCTCTAATGTTATCATGCTAAAGACATACTAAAGAAATTATCAACACACATATACCGACGTATACTTACGATATATATACTTCACGACCTCCGTGGCGCGATCGGTTAGCCGCCGACACGCTTATCGTGAGGTCCCGGTGGAGGCAGAGTTAAGAACTACGCTTGTCTATTGCTTTCCAGTCTGGTCGTCGATTATATATGCTATATATGTATTTATCTATGCATAATATGTATATATTTCTTAAATATACGTTGACTAGTACCCTTACCAAAAGTCTTAAATGAACTTACCAAGGGGCTAGTTCAATTGGTAACAGTGTTTCAAATATTATTATTAACTATTGTAAGAAAAAAAATCATACCAAGTTACATTTACCGCCAATCCACCCATCCCAACTTGACAGGAGATCTCTGCCCACCCCTCGTTTGTTTCACTAGTCGCAATTAAGCCGGCTGAGTGACGTGGATTGTCGCCTCACAGCCAGAGGAGTTTATTCAGTTTTTTTTTACTGTTTCACAAGACTACGGGCTGCGTATTCAGCCAAGGTTTTGTTTAGCGGGAATATTAGTGTGTAGTGTAGAAATTAGTGTGTATGGTTTGATGTGTATGAAGTTTCGGTGCTGTATGATGTGTGTTTGGGATGTTAGTTTGGAGAATGTATTTTGTTCCAAATGTTATGTTAGATAGTCATAAGTAAAGAATAATTCAGTTGTTAGATTTATTTGTTTTCGGAACAAGTAATTGTTAAAAGTAAAATATTGTTTACATGTTACCAATGAGTTGTAAAAATTTATATTTATTTATTTAATTAATTATTTTATTTATTCCTTTACAAACATCGATCATTACAGGTTTATTCTAATGCAATCGAGTAAGACACTTATTAAATTATAATTAACTAATTAATCTTTATACATCACTCTTAAAACTAATTATATACAATCCTATTTTTATTTCATCAATAAGTAATCGTTATCTCTGATATAACCCAAATCTTGTGAAGTGAAAGAAAGTTAATAATATCTCCACATATTAGCAGTTATTATTAGTATTAGTTAGTAGTTTATTAGTATTAGTAGCAGATGTATTATATTCATCTATATCCTGAACAGCCTATATACAAAATCTGTCGTACTATCTTCAATCCACTAATCACTAATTATCCACACATACATCAACCAACCATCACCATAGCAACCCAACTGTCAATCTACAGCCAATCAGAGCGCTTCATTTAGCTAAACAAGCAAACAGACGTCAAGTCAACTAATCGCAAATGACTCCAAACCCCTGTTTGCCCCTATTAGCATTCAAGTCGTGCTACGAGGGCGATGTGATTGACGGCCTGATGAGCTACGGATGCTACGGACTCATAACAGGGTTCGTAGTTTGTTTTGTCGGTGCTACGAAGTCGAGTGGTTTGTGATTGTATGGTAGGTTAGTGTGTTAGTGCTTACATACACATCATACTTGTATGTAATACATACATACATGCACATCATACTAGTCTTTCTGTAGAGGGGTAGGCAGAGATTACAGATCCTATTTGTCCCGATCCTTACCTATGAGTATACGATCCATAGTAATATTCATATATCAACATAATATACACTTCACGATTATTATTCTTTGAAAAGTAGACAGTGGTATTTATAATACACCAATGCAATTATCGAATTAATCATTTGAAAGCTACATCCAAATCTTCATAGATAACATAAGAAAATCAATTAACAATTATGACTATGAAACTCCTTAGAAATCTAGCTATATCTATACATAATAAAAGCTACCTTACAATCAAATACCATAACTGCAAAGGCATTTTCTTCCCCAATGTTAATTCAACCATAATAATCCTACACAACTACCCCCCTAGAGATAAATTGAATAACTGAATAAACAAGAACAATATAAGATAACTGCAATCAGTCTCTTTTCAAACGATAGATGGCGGTACAAGCCCTAAGATAAAAGAATGAGGTATAATTTGTGTGATTATATGTCATTTTGTAGTGAACGTAGGGTTGGAAAATGTATAATTTTGTGTTATTATTGCATTAGTGTTATTGTTGTTATAACTGTTATAGTTCAAGGGTAGAGATGTAAATATGGAATGTAAAGGTTCTGGATTCGATTCTTGATGTATGAATAGATATTAGATTATACGTATATATTTTATATCGTAAATAGTACACATTTTTTTTAAGTGAGCATTTGTTTCATGAACAACAAAATAAAAAAATATGGAGTAAGCCAAGGGCAAATTGTTACAATATTCCAAGGTAGGGATATATAGTCCTTTGCGTACCATTGAGAAGTAGAAGCGTCAATGTATGTATTTAACATATAAATACACATATACCTTAACATCCTTCAATTCCTTTCGGGATGGACAACACCTCGGCAACATGATAATATCTCCTAAGTCACTTTTTAGCATGAATATTGGGGTTGTGATATCTAATGGAACATTGGTAACGTTTTAAAAATTCAGATGATAGTTAGTACTTGTAAATGACGTAATGGCTTACCACCTGCCACATAGAGTACTGACTATCTGGTCAACACGTGGATTCAAGGTGGCCATAGAATTACAACCTCCGCAATTGCGGAGATGGAAACCTGAACCTCTAAAACCCCGCAAGGGTGGTTATGTATATAATATAATGGTTAATGTATTGAACGCATTTTTTTTATTTGTCATATATTCAACTTAACAACAAAACTCTTTTCATTGAAACTTTTTCATCAATTTATTCTCAGTAATTTATTTCGATTAACAAAAGACGCCAAAATCGCAAGATGGCGCCCAACCCCAAGTCAAATCGAGACCAAACTATTTCATTGAAAGGGAAGTGTCGTAATCCATTCCCTCTGTCGACCCCCTGGAGGGAACGGCGTGAATAATTGCGCCTGCCTTGATTGCAATTGCCAGTTTCCGTTTTATTGAGGCGAGGTGATGACATTTGTTGGGTTCCTTAGAAATACGGTTACGTTATAGAAAAATATTTTAATCATCAGAAATTGCTTCCTCTTATTAGCAAGTTATAATATTTAGCAGTTCCTTATATTAGAAGATAGAATGGTACGGGGTAGGCCGCGTAGAACTTATACAGGTCAAATTAGAAACATTATTCTCAAGGCGGGTGTATGTTGTGTGAAGAACAGAATAGCATGTATAAGAAGTTAATGGGTGTGAGAGCAGCAAGTTAGATTTGCCAGGAACGTTCCCCGTGGCGGTTGTTAGTCTCAACCTATACCGTAAGGGAAATAGAGGTGTAAATATATGTATGTATTCGTAAGAATTATGAAATTATCACTGGTAGAATGAGCACCATTTGGATCATAGATCTCTGTCTGCCCATCTTAACATATATATTACCAGCCACAAATTACGTATTATGAAATTGTTATCATTTACTAAATTATCTTTACTATGAATCTATCAAGTCTCCAAACAGCCATATCTATTTATTTATGCTTCCAAGTAAATATTATGTTTGTACATATACTTTAAACAATGCAGCAAATTCAATAGAATTGTATACTTTAAGTTCAGTTATATATAGCCTTTTCCACTCAATTTTCCTTGAGTCAATATTAAACAAACTTCATTCCGAAGTTTCTCTGAAAACTATAATAAAACAAAATGAAACGAAGCCTCCCTAACTAATAAAGTTTTTATTATTGTTACCGTAAAGAAAATTTTACCCTATCTTTGAAAAGGGGTTAATATAGTTAAAGTTTTATATTAAAGTAGTTAAACTTAATAGCTGGAGGATAGTAGTTCTTCACACACATCAAACATGTGCTTTCCTTCCAGGGTAGATAGAGTCTTTGATACAACTTTAGAAGTATTAGAGAATATTGGTGCCAGGTATTCTAAAACACACCATTACCATACATATATACACATACATAATCCCTGTCAGTATAAAAAGAACTTAGAAGGCACGATAATATACCCATGATCATTTTGAGCATGAATTTCAACGTAGTAATTTCATATGCAACCTTGATAACAGTCTGCTATCCCCATTGTTCAATAGATTTCATTGACCCCTAGTCCCTTAGTTACCTCCTATGACATGCCGGTAAGAACTGCAGCTAGATAGCATTCTATTTACGTCCCAAATATAACGTGTCTTTTGTAATAGTACCTTAATATCACAATCTACAATTCTAGTCTTCAATAACATGCTAAATGTTTAAGGCTTAACATTTTCAGACTTCTGTACACTCTTTTGGAACTTATGAATATGAATGCCTCTAAGTTACGCTGCTTAACTATCAAGTTATGCGAGGGTGTCTCAATGCAGCCCTCGAGTTTTTTAAGTGTGTATGCGAGTATTCTGCTTTGCCACAAAGCGTGTGTACTTAACGCAAAAGGTAACAATGGGAGGTATCAGACAGAGAACTAACTTCGTATGATAGTTATTTTTAAACACTCGCGATTTACACTCAGTTTATTTACTACGTCATGTAAAATAATGTTAGTTCAACGTAGCTCAGTTGTTTGGGGCTTGGCTCTGTATCAGTGGGTACAGGGTTCAGATGCCCCTTGAGCATGTACCAATGGAATGGAATGAACGAATGGATGGAATGGAATGAAGTTTAATGAATTTCTATGTACATTTTCGTAATAAAAACACATTTACGAAATGCATCGAATTATACGGTGAGAGAAAACATCGTGAGGAAACCTAATTATAGTTAGTGCTTGCAAATGACGACATAGCTTACCACCTGTCACATTGAGTACTGATTATCTGGTCAACACATGGGTTGAAGGTGGCCATAGAATTACTACCTTCGCAATTGCAAAGATGGAGACCTAGACCTCTGACTACCCCCGCAAGAGTTAATGGTCGTGAATGCGTTTGTTTAAATAAAATAAAGGTAATCTCTCAGGTGAGATATCTTTATTAATTTATCGTGATACGATCCGGTTCACATAGTAAATAAAACTTCGTATGAGTTGGAAAAACATTTTATATTCAGGCTATATTGCCTGTAGCTAACTTTATATGAATTGTCAAAATGGTTGTATTGATTTTAGTGGCATTAGCCGGAGTGAAAGATAATTGTTTAAACGCACAATAATAAATAGTTACTATGTAAAATAATGTTACAATACAGTTGAAATACTGCTTACCTGATCAAATACTGTAGTTAAGCATAGCAAGTAGAGTGCGGTACCATATTACACGATCATATTCTGTTAATTTATGTAAGATACCACGATTATACTAACCTTCGGTGAATGGCTATGTAATAACCATCTGTCGTCATAATAAAACGTATGTGATAAAATTTGACGGTGACAATGGTTATTAAACCTCTAAATACCACAAACAGGTAAAAAGCCGTGATATACTGATGATGAATTTACGTTTTAAATAATAACTATAGGTAAAAAGTCAAACTATGTGAAATCTTAAATAAGTTGCATTAAATCTTGGATTACGTTGACACCTATTGACAAAAAAGACAAACCCATTCACGACTATAAGCCCTTGCGAGGTAATCAGAGGTTCAGATTTCCATCCCCGCAATTGCGAAGGTAGTAATTCTATGGACCTATTTACAATGGCAACAGATATGTTATATTATTGTGGCGACCTCTATAGCGTCACAGACAGACAGAAACCTAAGTAAACTTAAGTTGCAATTAGTTAAAACATAATTACCACAGATGACGCCAGCAAGAATAAAAAAATAATAATTACAAAAATCAATATCCTAGAACACGCAATTAAAATATTTATCGGAAACAAGATATATAGAAATTTCCAAGTCAGGCCATTAGCCTGGACGAACACCTGCCCAGATAGAAAGCTTCCTCTTTTCCTGTAGGACACAGTGGATCCTACATTATAGTACTCCCGTCTCCACTAATCTATCTCTCTGCCCAATCTAGATCTGTTAGTTGAAGAATCAAAGAGTAAGGGAGAGGGGCCCTTCGCGAAATTTACATTTATATGAAAAGGGCGCTTCCTAAGGAAGAAAAATAAGACGTTATTTCGACATTTAAAACATACGGTCACGCCGTAAGCTCCCTTAAGGGATAAGACGAAAAATAGAATTGATGATTAAATAAATAAAGCTGCAGACTTTTGTTGGCAATATTGGTTTTCGGAACCCTAAATTCTGATCACGAATAAGTTTATATGTCGCTGCTTTAAAACTAAACTGAAGAAACTCGAAAAACATTTTATCTCAAAAAGATTAAATAATAAGTACATAAAACATATTGAAGTTAATAAAAAGATAAAAAAAATATTTATATTTAATCACATTTTTGTCGCTCGGCGGGCAATGGAACGTTCGATGCTGGGTATCTCGTTAAGGGACAGAGTCCGGAACGAGATTATCCGGCAGAGAACCAATGTCCGTAGACATTGTCTATCGATGTTGCAAGCTGAAGTGGCAGTGGGCCGGTCACGTCTGTCGCAGAACCGACGACCGTTGGAGCAAAGCGGTTCTCGAATGGCGACCGCGTCTCGGTAAACGTAGTGTAGGGACGCCCCCCTGCCAGATGGACTGATGACTTGAAAAAGGTCGCTGGTAGTGGTTGGCTGAGGGCCACGAGTGATCGTGTTTTGTTGCGTAACCTTGGTGAGGCCTACGTCCAGCAGTGGACTGTCATAGGCTGATTGATTGATTGATTGAATCATTTTTTTAAATTATATGCAATTTAATGTCAAAAAATATATCAACTAACTCAACAAAAAATAATCAACAAAAATATATAATATAATAAAACAACGTTTTTTGCAAAATGGTGTTTTTTGAGTTTCTTCAGTTTGGTTTTAAAGCAGCGATGTATTCAAAGTAACATATTTTGTTGAATTTTAATTGAATTAGCCTAAAAAAACAGAAAGAATAGAACAGACCAAAATATTTAGTGGCATCAAATAAATTTACGTTTTTAATCCCTTTCGGGGTGAACAGAATATGTGAAACAAGATATTAAGTAGCCCTTGCTCGCTTATAATAAAAATAAGATTTAGTTTGATTATTTAGAAAAAAATTATATACAATATATTTTATTGTAATATTAAATTATGAAGTACTAATCTGAGGATATTAACTAACTGCATTATTTTTAGACTTGAATGGCACTAAAGGACCGAAAGTTAAAACGGATCAATAACAAAAAAGAACCTGATAAATTTGCAGATTGAAAGTATTTTTATGTGTTGACAGTAAGACACGGTGTGTGAATATTTTAACATGAGTTTATATGTATGTTTCAAACAGGTATATTAGCTTTTACTTCAATGTTCTGTCTATCCCTATTCAAACCATTCGCTGTCATAGCGTAACACATATTTATTCGTATTCATACATACACATTCCTTTTATCCTTTTCGGGGTGGACAGAACCTAGGAGACTTGAAAACATCTCTTTGATCACTTAGCATGAATATTGAGGTTGCGATATCACATAGAACATTGGTAACGAGTTGCTAGCCTATCGCCCAATATATCCCATACATCCATAGTCCCTTATTCCTACATGTCGGGAAGAACGGCAGCTAGCTAACTTTTTTACGTCCTAGCTAGCACAGAAAGTCAAATGTAAGCTGATTTGTTCGTATTCCCAACAAAGTGAGGGTAGGAGGCAATTACGATTGTTTCTGTTCGTAATTTGAATGCATTAGAAGCCCTCATTTTGTTTACCCCAAATAGCTATTCGGGCGCACGTTCAAGTGTTCAATTCTAAGGTTAATGACCTTTGATTTGGAACTTGTGGTAATGAAATGTATTTGTAGTTAAAGAGTGTGTATGAGGAGTTATATAAATGTTAATAAAGGGAAAGCGGTGTAAAGACAAAGAAACCTCTTGAGAAATAAATAATTATGTGTACCTGTTATCTCTGCCCATCTCTCTAAGCGAGACGGGCGTGATGTGTACAAAAATGGTCGTAAAATGTATAAAAATAAAATACCTATAGAATAACACCTTATTTTTTTTTAAAATGACCAGAGATATATTATGTATTACTATATAATTCTGTGGTACAAAAAAGCAAAAATTAATGATACTAACATTTACTTACATCTACTCTTAACACAACTCTTAAAGTACCAAGGGGCTAGTTCAATCAGCGTTATAGTGACCTAAGTGTTATTAATAACACTATTAAGTGAATCTTATAACACAAACTAAGCCCATATCATCATACCATCACGATGGCCATAATCGTATGGACATTCCAAATTTTCTACCTACTCCCCCTTTACAAGCAATTTTTCTTTCATTTCTATAGTATACGCTTGAAATAGGTTCTATATTCGCGTGGCAGGAAAAATCTCATCACGCGACATAAGGCCCGTCTCACATACCCCACAGATAATAACGAGCGTCATTATTTACCGATCAGGAACAGGGGAGTGTGCAATTAGCTTTATGTCATATATTGTTCCGGTCACTCGGCTGTTTAGGGGGTGGCGTAAGTCACTAAAAAATATAAAAATGTGGCGTATATGAAATTTGTTTTCTGAACGTATTAAACGTAACGTTATACGATTTGAAAGTGTGTATACTGGGACGTATAAAGAATACTAACTAGCTACCATTCTTTCTGATAAGAGACTCCAAGAAGGATCTAACTTATTTTATGTTTTAGTATAAAATTTAACACTCATCGAAATCTTGATGTCTTTTTGTTATATGCTGTGGTGTGAAGGTGACTTGTTTAAAAATTACCCATTTTAAATTTAAAAATAAACTTAAAGTTAAAATATATATTAATTATCTTAGAATTAAAACGTCAGTCCGCGATCAAATCATTTAAGATACTCTTGATATAAATCTATTCATAAACCAACGACATTAAAAAATCTAAGTAACAATGCAAAATATAAACCATAGACAAATATAATACAATACTGCACCAAAAGAGCATATATGAGAAGGTGTGGTGTAAGTGAAGCAAGAGAGATTAGTCAGGATCGTTCCAGGTTACCACAAGCAAAGTATAGTCTTTGCTTATCTCCTTAGGAACGTAGAGGCGTGAACATATGTATGTATCTATAACCTAAATATAAACCTTCAACATTATAATATCTTAACTTATTAATATATCTTTATAATATCTTAGTAACACTGTAAAACCTAAATCATAGACAAATATAACCAAACTTGGTACTGCCATAGACAATATTTTTCCCTAAATCACTCTTACAATTGCTATCTCTTGCCGACAGTACCCTAATCCCATTCATTCAGCAAACGCGTAATTCGCGGGAGAATGCTAATTTTCATTCCTCACTCTGCGAAATTTATTACGGTGAAGAATTCAATTAGCACGGCTCTTATCACGAGGGATTAAGGTTGAAAATCGCTGTAGCTGGGTATGGTGAGATAAATGATGCATGAAGTTGGAATATGTGATGGGATATTAATGAGTGTAGTGACAAGATGGTATTAATTTTCGTGAGGTTTGTTTGGGTTTTTCCTGTATCCTGTTGAAGATATTTTTTTATTCCTTTAGTAGATAGTAATTCGGTATAACTCAGTCGTTTAAAGGCTAGACTTTGTATCTTTGGATATAGAGTTCAAATTTCGAAGTAGGTGCCAGTGGAAATGAACTTAGCTTATTCTCAATGTAATAGTAATATTAAGTTGAATAATAAGTATGAGTTGAAGCAAGCAATAGCATCAAATTTTTGCGTGAGACAGAACATCGTGAGAAAACGTAGTTTACTCTGCAAAGGTTAATGGTCGTGAAAGTGTTTGTCTTTAAGTCTTAATATTAGTAGATGACAGAGTTTTAGAGATCTCATTCTTGTGGTCATACAGACTATCGGGTTATTAGTTAGTTGTAATAGCAGTAATATGGAATATAAATAACAGTTTGCTACCCTATATATATATATATTACAAGTCTTTTTACGACAAACGCCACAAAGTATTTTTAGATAACTTCTTAGCATTCTAAATACATCCTAATCTAGGTATTATAACTTAAATCACTTTACCAACTTTATGATTATGTTTCTAACAGTTTTTTCTCAAATGCGAAAGAGATTACCAACCTATTTATACATTACCCTCTTTACGATTTTAAATTGAACGATTTACATACCATTGTGGGTTGTCACCAACAAAAAGGTAGAAGTGGCTGCGACCTACTTTCTCGAATCCAAGATGGCGAGGACTTATTGACACGCATTGAAATTTTGACATTGACGTAAGGTGGCAACGCGACCCAATATAACAATCGGTACTTCACATGGCATTGTAGGCGAGGGGTGCATTTTTAATCTCAACCGTATTATAGATGAACGCATTTGTAAATGGTTATTGGAATGTGAATCTTAGACGTATACCTTACATTCTTGTGCTTCTCTTGGATTGGCTTGAGCAATGGAAACACAATATCTTCTTGGTCTGTTAAGCCAAGACAAAAATTTTGTGATTCAAAGTTTATTTCATTTGTCTCTGTTTATCCTACTAAGATGTAGAAGTTTAAATTGAAATGTTCCTTATAAATATTTATTGTATTTCTTACATTGTGTGTTTCCTAAAATAACAGACCATTATGTTTTCTTCCCTTCCCATTAACGAAAAAGTTATCGTTTAATTTTTAAATCTTTTTTTTACAGATGAAGCGAAGAGAATAGGGAAGACCTGCAGCGGGATAAAACGCGAAGCTCCGCGAAAGACCGATCGGGATGGAAGACTGTTGTGGATGCCCCTCTGCCCCACCCGGGGGACATAGGACAATAAGTCAAGTTAATTTTTTTCAACGTTTTAACAAGAGACTAAAGTGATAAAAATAGTATTAGTTGCAAATACGATAATACTGAAATATTTAACACTTATGATACTTAACTTATAAATAAAGTCAACTAGTCAACCAAAAACATACATATCTAATGTAAAAAACGGACGGGTACTCGGAGAACACGGACTGTTTACAACTTTGCTCTCGATTATTTCGTAATAACAGTGATCAACAGTAAATTTGTGCCGGGTTTTTGTGTGTATCGAATTGATATTACAATACATAATCAATATCTAATACAAGTGAATAACAGTGAATCGTATTTTTACCATAATTAACTCAATTACAAAAAACAATTGTGATAACCACCGCCAATATTGTGCATTACAAATCGACTCGGGCAAAACGCGTAAGCGCCGCCTCTCGCACGGCGCTTGTGACCTTCTTCTCGCGGACTCGATAACCATCATAATATTGATATTGTTTTATGAAAATGTCTTCGAAGCAAATCAATTGTGCGGGATGTCTTAACGCGATTAAAGGCAAACAATGTCTTAAATGCTCGAAGTGTACCAAAGCCTACGATCTCCTATGTGCTGGTGTTAATGAGAAGCGTTTTCAAAGTTTGTGTGGTGCTGGAGGTAAAACAATCCTGGATTTGTCCTGAATGTGTCAACAAAAAACCAAAGAGTGATAATACAAATACCCCAGTACGTTCAAGCGCCGCTCTGGAGCCCTCACCTGATCGCGTGGAGGATGACTCCCCTCGGGATAATGTTACTTTTAGAGGCAGTCGCAGTAACAAAGACATGAGTTGCGATGCTGACTTGTGTGCCATGATAAGAAGAGAAATAAAAGCAGCGATCCGTATCGAAATGGCTCCGATTAGTGAGAGGTTGCTTGACCTTCAAAATTCGGTGCAAATATATTAGCAATCAGTATGACGATTTAATAAAGGCTACCAACACCATAATGCAAGATCATCAAAATATGCAAACTGAATGTCAAAACTTGCGAACTACTGTGACAGTAATGTCGGAACGTATCGAACAGTTGGAACAATATTTAAGAAACAATAATCTGGAGATTCAGGGTATGCCTGAGCATAAAAATGAAAACCTCATAGCAGTGGTGAATAAAATTGCTGATGTGGTGTCGCTGAAGCTCATGGACGCTGACGTACTGAACTGTACAAGGGTTGCCCGTAAGAATAAGGACAGGATGTCACCGAGGGCCATTGTTGTTCAGATGAGAAGTACTCGATGCCGTGATGAGTTTTACTCGGCGGTCACTCGCTATAACAGGTCGCATCCAAATGACAAACTTGTTTCCCACGCTACTGAATTTCAGCGGACCGAGAGTGCCCATCTACGTCTCCGAACATTTGTCACCCTCTAATAAATCGCTCCATGCTGCCACCCGTGCCAAAGCTAAAGAATTAGGTTACAAGTTCGTATGGGTACGCAATGGCCGAATCTTCATGCGTAAAAATGAATCTTCTCCATTTGTTCACGTTGGGCGTCGGGAAGCATTGGACTCCCTTAATTAAGTATCTATTTATTGGTATTTTTGTTGTTTTTATTGTATACTATTACAGAATAATTTTAATGTTTTTTTTATGATGGACAATCTGTCCTGTTTACTTCCAAAATATTCGTGGGTACAAAATCCAAAACTGATGTTGTATTGAATTCAATTTTAGTAAATAATTATGATATTATTTGTTTGTGTGAGACGTGGCTTGATCTATCCGTGGCATCTTCTGAACTTATTGATGATAGATATCATGTTTACCCGAAAAGATCGTACGGCTGACTTTATGAAAATATATGACAAAACACATGGTGGGGGTGTGCTTGTGGCAGTTAAGAAGTCTTTGGTTTGCACCGAAAATTTTCTTACTAATGTGGTTTTGGAGAACGTATGTGTGAGGATTCAGCTAAAACATTTTACTTTAAATATATGTACAGTTTATATACCTTCATATATAAAATATGACCAATTTAAAGACTACCTAGATCACGTAGAAGGTTTAATTCAATCATCTTCTGATCATATACTCATTGTTGGTGATTTTAATCTTCCTGACATTGATTGGTTTTGTAGTCATCCTAAAACTACATCAAATTCAAAAATTTGTGCGCTACATGACTTCATAGCTCAATTAAACTTAACCCAAACTAACTACGTTGTTAATTCACAAAATAGGATACTAGATTTAGTTTTAAACAACTCTCAGACTCCCTGCACTGTATCTGAGGCCGCACCACTAAGCCGTGTTGACATCTATCATCCACCCTTGGCAATAACCTTAAATTACGATAAGCCAAAAAATCTTGAAGGCTAATACTGAGAAGAGATATAAATTTCATAAAACTAATTTCAGTGAATGTAATGTCGAGCTATCTGGTATAGACTGGGATCAGTATGCTGGGCTGGACTGCAACAGTTTGGTACAGATATTCTATAATAATTTATGGCAAATAATTGAAAAACACACGCCCGTATCAAATTTTAATAACACTTGGCCCTTATGGTTTTCTCGTCCTTTAATAAAAATTTTAAAAGAAAAGAAAAAATACCATCGTAAATTTAAATTATATCGTAATCCTCGTGATTTTTGACGCATTCTCGATGCTTAGGTCAAGAGCCAAAAAGGAATTCGATAGATGTTACAAATCGTATATAGAGAAAATTGAGGAAAGTATAAAAAAGGATATAAAATCCTTTTGGAGGTATCCTAAATCCCAAAAATGTCACAAAATATCTTACCGAACCAAATGTATTATGGATATCAGTCTCAGCTAATAATGGTAGGGATATAGCCAATCTTTTTGCGAAGCATTTCTCCTCTGTCTACAGCCCACCCTCTTCAACAACTTCTTTACCAAACTTTCTAGAATCAACTAGAAACATCGCTACCATTACAATTACAGAACAAGATATCCTGGAGGCTCTGGGATCTGTTGACATTAACAAGGGTGCTGGACCGGACAGAATACCACCTATATTTGTAAAGCATTGTAGAGTAGCGTTGACGAAGCCCCTTTATTTAATTTATAATCGTAGCTTATGTACAGGATCTTTCCCTGATCTATGGAAGGTCGCTAAAATAGTACCCATACATAAATCGGGCGAGAAGACGGATGTAAATAACTTTAGACCAATCAGCATACTCAGTTGTTTCGCTAAAGTATTCGAATGCTTAGTTTATGTACATTTGTATTGTTTTTTAAAGCCTATCATTAGCGAGAAACAGCATGGTTTTGTTGCCGGGCGTTCCACTACAACCAATCTCTTGACTTATGTCCATGATCTCAATTTGTCTTTTAATAGGCGTGTGCAGGTGGACTCACTTTATACTGACTTTGCTAAGGCTTTCGATAAGGTAGACCATCACATTTTATGTATCAAGGCTAGCCGACTTGGAATACACGGTGAACTCCTGCGATGGCTCATTTCTTATATTTCTCATAGAACTCAACTAGTAGCAGTACATGGTTATGACTCTGATCCTTACGAATCCACCTCTGGTATACCACAGGGGTCAAATTTAGGGCCCCCTTCTTTTTAATATGTTCATCAATGACCTCATAGAGTCCATAACGTGTAAATGTATTGCGTATGCAGATGACATTAAGATATATCATGAGATAGCGAGCATTGAGGATGCCACATTTTTACAGAGTAATATTAATATGATCATTGGTTGGTGTGTGAATAATAGTATGTATTTAAATATCTCTAAATGCTGCCTAATTACTTTTACGAAAAATAAAAATCTAATTCTTTATCCCTACAGTATTGATGGCATTGTACTAAACCGTTCAAATCTAGTTAAAGATCTTGGCATATGGTTAGATGCAAAATTAACTTACACACATCATTATGAAAGCATTGTATCTAGGGTAAACAGGACTGTTGGTTTCATTAAGAGAACGGCAAAACCTTTTCGAAGACCGGCTAGTCTGTTGATCCTGTATTCTGCTCTTGTCAGAAGTGTTCTGGAATTTAATTCGGTGATATGGTGTCCTCAATACAATATTCACATTGACAGATTGGAGGCGATTCAAAGAAAATTCCTACGTCACCTAAGCTCGAAATTGGGTATGCGGCGTAAACTGCCTACGTACGAAGACAGACTTAGGTATTTTAAAATTGATACTCTGGAGTCTAGACGATCAGTTCAAGATCTCTTAGTACTTTATAAGATCATTAATGGAAAATGGGATGCCATGGATCTGTTAGGCCGCCTCTCGTTTAAAACTAGGAGTAATAAAAGAAAACCAAAGCTTTTTGATGTACCAAGCTGTAATAACAATGTTACGTTTAATGATCCGCTGTACCGTATGTGTAGATTCTACAATGATAACATAAAGGTCCTGGATTTATTTTCGCAAAAGCTCCTATTCATATACAAAGGTTGTAAAGCAAATCCATGTTGTAGTAAATTAGATATTTGTAATTAATATTGATG
>JAMBLF010000698.1:0-209306 GCA_030578115.1 Leucoptera coffeella | reverse complement strand
CTATAATATATTTTTAAGCAGGGTTGGAGCATTCTTCTCTCGGAGAATTTGCATTGCTATTCAGAGGGGGAATGCTATCAGTGTCTTGGTAACTGTTGTGCGGACGAAATAAAATGCCTTTTTAAAAAAAACATTTTTTTATTCCCTAAGCCGAAATACAAAGGATAGTATTATTAGCGAACCGTCTTAACCATTTGCTGGTTGGAAGAGAATTCCGATATGAACGCACGATACTAATAATGAAACGTTGGCTGCAAAGTCAGCACTTAAAACGACGCGGTATGAGGAGGCTTACGAGAGCAAAACTTATGTATTATTTTCATCTATAACAGAACCCTACCACCCTCTGACAGCGATGACTACAAAGATATTTTAAGTTTTATTCCTAAGTTTATACTTTTAATTTCTTTACTCATGATTATTTTTTAAGCAGTCAATTTTCCTCTTCATTTTCCTCACATATCTTTCCCCCTATCAATGGCTCGTAACGTGAAGTGTCAGTGAACATCACGTCAGTCACGTTCGTAATACGTTATCAGTCGTAATGCCTGTCACGTGCGCAAATGTCATAAACGTAGACTTGTGACGTCACAGCCTGTGCTATTTGGGACTCTGATACAAAAATATCACAAACGCGTCACGACAATTAACCCTTGCGGGATAGTCAGAGGTTCAGGTGTCCATCTCCGCAATTGCGAAGGTAGTAATTCTATTACCACCTCGAACCGTGTTGACCTGGGCCCTTACTCCACTAATTAACTTTGACGTGTGCGTTCGCTCAGCGGAATGTTGTTGAATTTAAAGATTTTAATTATGCAGATATTTAGTGTATGACGTCGTATAATTGTGTATGGTAAAAAAAAAATTTGTGCACGCAGCCATTGTGGAGAAATTCACCAAAAACTGATTCCGCTGGGCGAACGTTCACGAACGTTCGCCCAGCGGAACTTTTTTTGATCCATTGACTTTAGAAGAAAAGAGATGTGTCCAAAAATTAGTGTGTATTTGTGTGTAATTGTGTATGTATGAATAAAATTCGTGCATGCATAAACTTCGGAGAAATTCAAGTTTCCGCTACGCGAACGTTTGGCCATTAGCTAGTTTTCATACAAAGCGCTTACATAGAGAGCTGTAGATTTTTACATACGTTGTTTTGAATTTGTTTATATTTGTTTAAAAACAGATTTAGAAAAAAAACGTAAGGCTTAAAAGATAAAAATATAAACGTAAAATACGCTTATTAGGTCTTAGTTCTTAAAGTATGCACTTTGGGGTCTAGATTTTCACGTTTATACAAACCTTGTAAGTGTCTGCAACACGTTGCCAAGTATCAATGATGTTCCGTTAGTAATTAAAGAGTTATAGGACAATTTACCACGAATAGATCACTGTTTACAAAGCAGTCAAATATCATGACGTTCTAAAGGAATTGCATGGTAAAATGTATGCCAATAATTAGTGTATTCATTCAACTATTCACATGCAAAATTTCATGACATTAAATTCAGTAATTAAAGAAAAACAATTATAATACTGACGAAGCATCGAAAACCTACATAACCCGACCAAGTTCGGATAGCTACAAAAAAGCGGCCGTGCAATATATTTAGGTAACATCTCAAAATTTACAGTATAATACCAGTATTGAATTGGTACAGGTGATAACACAATTGTTGTTTCGATATAATTTATAGGTCATTTATTTTTGTACACCTACTTTTTTAAATGTATTTGACTATGACAGAAAGTAGGTACCGTTTACGTAGGTACTTTATTTAAGTATGCGCTTGAGACTTGAGATATAATCTAAATACAGTGTAAACTCTTTATAACATTATTCTCTATAACGATAAACTCTCTATAACATAGACACGACCACAATTAAGTATTCTTCGTAATAGAGAATGGCGGCTGCGCTATAAAGAGTGTATCAATGTATGGGTTTTAAGGTAAACCAACCAAATTGTGGTCTTTTCTATGTTATAGAGAGTTTATCGTTATAGAGAATAATGTTATAAAGAGTTTACACTGTATTTAGATTATATCTCAAGTCTCAAGCGCATACTTAAATAAAGTACTTACGTAAACGGTACCTATTTTCTGTCATAGTCAAATACATTTAAAAAAGTAGGTGTACGAAAATAAATGACCTATAAATTATATCGAAACAACAATTGTGTTATCACCTGTACCAATTCAATACCGGTATTATACTGTAAATTTTGAGATGTTACCTAAATATATTGCACGGCCGCTTTTTTGTAGCTATCCGAACTTGGTCGGGTTATGTAGGTTTTCGATGCTTCGTCAGTATTATAATTGTTTTTCTTTAATTACTGAATTTAATGACATGAAATTTTGCATGTGAATAGTTGAATGAATACACTAATTATTGGCATACATTTTACCATGCAATTCCTTTAGAACGTCATGATATTTGACTGCTTTGTTAACAGTGATCTATTCGTGGTAAATTGTCCTATAACTCTTTAATTACTAACGGAACATCATTGATACTTGGCAACGTGTTGCAGACACTTACAAGGTTTGTATAAACGTGAAAATCTAGACCCCAAAGTGCATACTTTAAGAACTAAGACCTAATAAGCGTATTTTACGTTTATATTTTTATCTTTTAAGCCTTACGTTTTTTTTCTAAATCTGTTTTAAACAAATATAAACAAATTCAAAACAACGTATGTAAAAATCTACAGCTCTCTATGTAAGCGCTTTGTATGAAAACTAGCTAATGGCCAAACGTTCGCGTAGCGGAAACTTGAATTTCTCCGAAGTTTATGCATGCACTAATTTTATTCATACATACACAATTACACACAAATACACACTAATTTTTGGACACATCTCTTTTCTTCTAAAGTCAATGGATCAAAAAAAGTTCCGCTGGGCGAACGTTCGTGAACGTTCGCCCAGCGGAATCAGTTTTTGGTGAATTTCTCCACAATGGCTGCGTGCACAAATTTTTTTTTACCATACACAATTATACGACGTCATACACTAAATATCTGCATAATTAAAATCTTTAAATTCAACAACATTCCGCTGCGCGAACGCACACAACTTTGACAGCCACTCCACTGCGAGGCTATAGCGATAAATCTGCATCTCGGCCGTAAAAGTGGCACTCTGCTAATATTTTGACAGCCAGAATAGCGCCATAATAGCGTGTCAATGGCACTTCAGTGGCCACTCAAAGTACAGAAATTATTGTCTATGGATTACAACAATTTAAAAAACTGTTTGCACTGACAATGCAGCAATTTCAATTAATTCATATTGATTTAGCAGTTAAAAGTTTTAAGTTTATAACGTAAACGTAACTAAAAACGTAACTGAAAAAATATTTTAGGTTTTTAATTGAAACTAAAACTACTAACTGAGTGTGTGAGTGTACATTAGAAATTGACCATAAACAAAGAAAGCTGTCAAAACAACAGTAGAGTACCAAATGAAGGCTATTGAACTAATATTTAGGCATGTCAGACGCAGAAGTATTTCGATAGCGTTTCAGTGGCCAAAATTTGTTAGTGGAGTGCGAAAAGTGTCAAATTACGGCCATTGAACTGCCACAATGTCGACACTGAAGTAATATTGTGGCCAATATGAATTAGTGGAGTAAGGGCCCTGATAGTCAGTACTCAATGTGACAGGTGGTGAGCCATATCGCCATTGATAAGCACTAACCATTACCTGTTCGGCGAACATGTAGATTTCCTCACGTTGTTTTCCCTCACCGTATAATTCGATGCATTTCGTAAATGTAGTTTTTTTACTCTTATACAATTTATACCTACATTGTCCCGTGCTAGCTGGGAATGTTAACTAGCTGCAGTTCTTCCCTGGCGTAGGAGGCGACTAAGGGATCGAGGATCATTGGATTTTGTTGAGAGATAAGCTATCGACTTGACACTGATGTTCTTTAAGACATCGCAACCCCAGTCTTCGTGTTAAAAAGTGTCATAGGATATATTATAACGTTTCTGGGGTTCTGTTCACCCCGAAAAAGATTACAGGACTTATAAGTTTATGTGAAAAATGTATGCTGAATTAATTCTGTGATGGTTAAAGTGAAATTATGAGAGTTAGAAAACTATCAATTTGCATACCATAACGTATATGTACATAAATAGTTACTCAAACCCCTAGTAAACCAACCAACTTTACGTAATGCGAAGTAATGTCAATCTTCTACATTACACGCACGTAATAAGTAAACGTATAAACGCGTATTTGTACATCATATGACGTATTACAAATCCATAGTCAATATTCATTAGATATTTTAATATTCATTCAATCCTTTATTAAATAAACGTAATCAATTCAAGTCGCATGAGGAAAACGTCAGTATTAATGTACATACACATCACGTTTCTCTGTAGAGTAGGTAGAGATCACGAATCCCCATTTTTCCCGATTTTGACAGACCACTTTCGCTTCATTGACACTCATACACCTCTTCATGCACACTCGGTGGTTGTAGTTTGTTTTAGTTTATTGATAAAAATTATTTGCCTGTTTGCTGTACTTATTGCAATCTCTTTATAAATTATATTAGATACTGAAAAAGTGGTAAAAGACAAACTAAACTAATTTTTGCGTCTATAGTGTAATATGATAGGTTAAGCATTGGACGATGGGCTAGCTACCTTTCACCAATGTTTTATAGGACATCACAATTCCAATATTCGTGCTAAAAAGTGACGTAGGAGATATTATTGACTTCGAGGTTATGTCCACCCCGAAAAGGATTAAATGACGTAAATGTATGTATTAATACTACAGTCAGCATTCAAGGCACGTGCTATATAGGGAAAACCCTGTTTATATACAAGTCTGCAATTAAATGTAACTAAGATTTACATCCAGCTAACTATTAAATTTGTCTCTGTCATTATTTCATTATAACGTGTTTAATATCACACATCAACTGAGGTACTATGAAGAGAGAACATAATAATATCAGCGAGGAAAAGGGTAAAATTATTTTAAAATGCTGAGAATATTAAAGAAACAGTGCTTGTAGATTGCTATACATTTACCATACATCACGAAAGGTGCTAAATACCTAGTTTACAGGTAGATTCTGGCCAACTCGCTGTTCCTATAATGGCTTTTTAAATCTATAAGACCCTATATATACTAATAAATCTAATGTGTCTATTATTTAGGACCTTTTCTTTGTATATTGAGCCGATCCCGGCGGCACTGCAATGCCGGGCCGACCCGCGACAGGAGTGGAGCGAGCCCCTAACTACCCATCTGAGTGCAAAAATCAGTTTAATATACTGGTCCCGCAGTGCGGGAACTTTCAGATATTAAGCTGAAAAGAACAGATACTACACTTTGATCTTAGCCAAAAGGCCGAGAAGCGATACTGTAACAGTGTTTCCCAGAAAATATAAACCCTACGTCGTTTCAAATGAAACCGCGTTTTTCGTTAGGGTTCGTAAAGCTTATAGCGACATCTGTGTATTAGAATGTGGAACTAATGATAAAAATACATTGTTATCAAAATGAAATCATGTCAATAGCTATGTTGTTTATCTCTTAGTTTATTTATAGTCTGCATAGGCTAGCATATAGTTTCTGAATTAGGCGGATTCCCTTCACGGTCTAAAACCTTGGCGTGGGAGTAAAATTTATAGCTGCAGAGTATTAAAACAATTAATGATGATATTTTTTAATGTTTACAGACTAAACTTTCAAGAAGCTTTAAAGAAAGAATAATAGGGATGTGAAGAATATTTATGTAAAATTTTAAATATACATATTATACATTGCTAATTAGTGCTTACATCATAAAATAATGTACTTACAATCAGTATAAAAATGGTCGACGTAAAATTTGGTTCCTACGTTATGAATTTTTAAGCCGCGTTTCCAATAAGCCGGACTTCCGAGATATCGCTTTGTTGATTAACATTTCACTGAAGCATTTTAAATCACCCTTTGACCCTGTTGCAATGGAATTCAACGAATCCTAGCCGTTCTCATAACTAATTTATTTTAGCTGTTTTCTCAAAATTCACATCAAATATGTGTTCATCAACAGATACAATTTGTATTGAAAGATACTAATAAGTAATTAAGTGTGTACAGAAAAACAGTAATAGTTATAAAATTATATGTTACAAAATGGAGCCGAACCAGACGCAAAAAATTGATTATATTTTTTTCTCTTACATACATACATATTTTTCAGTTAATATATATATATTCCAAAGCACACGGTATTAATGTATAAAAGAGAATATTATAACTATAATAAACCTTCCATGACATTGTTTACCTTTCATAATCGTAGTTCGATTTATTCACTACGTTTAGAAAGTGAAGCTTTATATAATTCTAACATTTTCAAGAAACGATAACAAGTGCAAGAAATCAATATCAAGGCTGAAGTGCACAAGGAAAATTTGCACAATATTTACTCAATACGGATTCCAAACACACCCACATACATACAAATAAAAAAAAACTAGTTTTAAAATGTGTGTTGCATATTTGTCGCGAAAATAAATGCCTTGACCTCAATTCGGGCGCCATTTTGATTTTTACGTCACTACGCACGATGCTGTAAAAAATGTTTGTTTTGTTTTTTGTCGGAATTCCCAAATCGTGTTCCCTGGAATGATTCCAGTGTTGTTTTCGTGGAAAAGTCCCTGGTTCCTTTGTTATCATATTTTTTATTTCCCTACAACAATACGGGGAATAGTTATGTAGCAATAGCCCGGTAGTCATGTAAAGTCCTGTTTTGTATGATAACTGGAATGAACATGACATGGATGTATCAATTAAGTAAAGTTTGTCTCCTTAATTAAGGTATTCAGTCGATGTAAATAAATGCAAAAAACAAATGATAAAAGATAGAATACATATATTACGGTTAATATATATATAATACATAATTATATACAGTTACAACAAATATATTATTACAGTTTTGTAATGTATTGGTGACTAAGATATAGTACTATTATTATTGTAAGCTATTCTGAAAAATAGCAACATCTAGAACTATGAACATTGATATTCCTTGAATGATGAAATGTCCCAAAAATATCATACATCATGAACAGTATTTGATATCTGAAAAGTGATACCAACTAAGTAGGCCACACTATGTTTACAGCTCTATTAGGACACATTCACAAATGACTTAGTCATGATTTCACTTCGTATTTCAGAAATGATAAGATACGAATATTAATAGACGCCCCCATATCATATTTTTATTGATAATGTATGGTGTTATTAAATATTAATCCACTCGTATAAATATATAACAGAACACACAACAATCATAACAATGTTCCTGACGTAATCATATTATTTCTAAGTATTCTTAAGTAGGTACTTATTTCATATACACAATAATTATAGGATTTATTTATAGAATTGATAGGTATTCTCGTAATTATTAATCAGTTCAATAAAGATCTTTTGGCTGCTTGCAAAGCAAGTCCAGTTATTTTGGTATTTTATACCATAGAAAGGAATAACCATTTACAATGCCTTATTTGACTATCTGCTGAAAGCGGTTTTAAATAGCTAAAATGCCTACATTGAAACCTAAATATTACTACTCTAAATAGGGCTTAAGTAACGTTTTTATTTCAATTTCACGAAAGAGATCGAAATTCAATTTAAACTTATACCTACCACGCTGCATATTATTGCGATTGTATATTACATTCTCTAAGAAGTATAGATATAGAAAACAAATTATGCAGTTAAGTAACATCATCTAAAATTAACCGTCTGGGTTAATGCAAAAACCCAGCCATTTCAATATCCTCAGTGCGTTTCCGAACCGGCGCGGAAAACACGCGGGAATCCCACAAATCGACTATCAATGGAACGGCAAAAACCAAACTTACTTGGAACCTTACTCCTTACTAATCACACAAAACCAGAGCTCAATTTAAACTGGTCACTTTAACCGGCTCGCACGACCCAATCACGCAAGTTCTCGCGGATAACTATCTGTTTCTTTCTAGCAACAGCGAACAAAGCGGCGTTTCGGAGAAGCTTGCTATCTGTCCCTTTCTAGGGCTGTACTTATATTATTGACTGAAGAGATTTTATTCAATTGTCATTTAAAGCTTGTGCAGATACGTTGTAGTGAATTATTTACTCAAGTGCTAACTGAAATCATTGTGACATAATTGCTAAGGTTAATAAACCCTTTTAACAAGTTCTAACACGAAAATTGCGTCAACGTTAAGTAAAACAGTGAAAATTTCAAAGCCAAGGATTGAATTTGTGAAGAAAATTAGTGAGTTCAGTGAAAATATTGAAAAACCAGAAAACATGTATGATTCAATGGTTCCCGTTCAATTCGAAACATTCAGCGATGTTGTCGCCAAGAGGTAAATAGCAACTTATTTTATTACATACGTATTTATTATTTTTGTAACATTTCTAATTAGATTTTGTAAAGCTTATTTATGTTATTCCTGTAAACTTGTAATTTCTCTTGGTTAATAACAAGTAATAGACAAAAATGAAGTTAGAGAACTTCTAAATCCATTGAAAACAAAATCCTGACGAAACATGTTACAACATGTACACACAGAAAATGTTTGTAAATTTCGCATCTTTCACCACATCCTCGGTAGTATAGTGGTCAGTATCCCCGCCTGTCACGCGGGAGACCGGGGTTCGATTCCCCGCCGTGGAGATTTCTTTTGCCTTTCTCAATATTTTTTAATACGAAAAGAATCCTTACAACTTTCTAAACTATCGTTTATCTTAATTATATTTCTACATTTACTGTTTCATTAGTTAATACTCTCATTAGTTCTTATTTAAATCTCCTTACCAATATTTGTTCATATTAACTAATAGCTACTTTTTCTCCGTAAACAAACATATTAAGGACCCTATGTTTATGTTTTCTACATCATTTTATTCTTTCACTTTGACCATTACAAAACGTATCCATTTAATATTTTTATCGATCGTATATTTTTTGTTTTCCCATGCCTCGACCACGGTAATTTATTTAAATCCCTCTTTTATTTCAATATAATTAAAAGATACATCTTATTTACTCACTATAATAGACTATAAAATTAACAAAATCATTGAATTTGTACTGCCTTAGTATTATTATAAGTACTAAATACCTAACAATTCATTTCTATTTCAGTCCTATAGGCCACAACATAAGGGCCGTCCTTCACCAGGCCCTTCGAGACAATAGGCTGACTATTGGCCTCACGAATGCGGTGCACAGCCTATCGAAGAGCAAATCTGGCCTATTCTGCATAATAGCCGATAACATGGATAGTGGTACTCATATGCAAGCTGTGTTACTGCAAGCCTTCTGTGAGGAAAACGGGATTTATGTTATTAAGGTGAGTTACATATATACATATAGATTTACGTCGTCAAAAAATATGTCTATTACCGCTTTTTAACATGATTATTGAGGTTGGAATGTTAGTGATAGGTTGCTAGTTGGTACCGTGATATCTTGCTACCCCTCTACAGAGAACCAGGCGTGATTTGTATGTATGTAGGTTGCTGGCTCACCAAATTCCATTGACCCCTCGTCCCTTAGTCGCCTCCTAGAACATGCCGGGAAGAACGGCCGCTAGTTAGCATTATAAAAACACCTGTAGTACAGATTTTTTTAGTGAAAGTATTTTTCAATTAGCGAGTGAAAAATTCACATGATCTAAAAGGCAATATACAAACGAGAACCAAAACACTACTATATAGTAGCAATTTATTCAATCCCTAACTAACATAAAACAGTAGGTGTGTGTATGACGTGTATGTGTATGAAAAAATCTCAACAGCTTCTGTAAAAGGCTTGATTTAACTGACTCATTGTATATGAATGACTTAATATTACCTAATCTATTGATCATCAAAAACTTAACCGATTACTAGTTAGGTAACAAAAGGAATCTATAAAGCCAAAGTGGAAGGTAGAGTTGGACAGGGTAGGCCGCGTAGAACTTAAACAGATCAAATTGGAGACATTCTTCTCAAGGCGGGTGTACGTAGTGAAGAACAGAAGAGCATGTATGAGAAGGTTAATGGGTGTGAGTGAAGCAAGAGAAATTAATCACCCGTTCCAGGTGGTAATCGATATTCTGCCTATCCTATTGGGAACGTAGTAACGTGCATAATATGTTTGTAAGTAGGTAATAACAGAGTAACAAAGTAAACAGGTAATAAGAATATCCTTTTATTATAAAATAAATGATATTGTTGATGATTAGGCATTAATTAATATTACCTTGAAAATGTAAACAAATATCTTAAAACAGGTTTTTTCTGTATTATTTAATAATATTTTTCTCTATTTGTCAACAGGTCGATTCGGCAAGCAAACTGAAGAAAATTTTGGGAATTAACGACTCAAAAATGGATACCTCATGTGTTTTAGTACACTATCCTTACAGCGACCCCTATCGGGACAATGACACGTTGGATTTGAATCAGTTGTCGAAGAAAGAAAGGTACCTAGTTCAACATTGTGAAGAATACTGGGAGAATAGCCAGACGCCGGTCATAAAACTGCCAGAAAAGTGAATTTAGACAAAAATGAGCCTACTGAGTAAGCTTTGAAAATAAGTTCGGTTTCTTAATAACCACTAGCGACCTCTAGTGTAATTACATTAGATTTAAGAGCTCGTTAATGTAATATACGTTTTAATATGATTATGTAACGTATATCGATATAGAGGTATAGAAAGAAGTAAAAGAGAATATTCGGTTAGAAAAGCAAACAAAATACTTGCTTTGATGACCTAGAATGATATAAAATTATCATAAGATAGAAATCAGCATGTTATATTGTTAAAGTTCAACTTTTCCAAGAGATGGCGCCAAGCGATAAGAAATTCTAAAAACTTCGCAATGATTGTAATTATTACGCAAACTTTACATCTGTATGATATTGATAAGATTTGATAAATAATCAGGACTATTTGTGTAGTCTCGTTAACGTACTTGAGATAAAATAAATACATGTATCGAATGTTTAGTTAGTACTTAGTAACAAGAAAGATTTATTAGACTTTTGTATGACTACGAATATAACTATTGATTGTAGTTATTTTACGTCATATATACGTAGTTAAATCTTTAATAAGAGAGACTTATAGGAAACGTAGAGATCTTTTCGTGAATATTATTATTGTTACTCATTGAAATTAAAATGTTATAAGCAATCACATAATTTTATGACAGTAAGAATTTAATATTGTTATACCTAAGTTTAAGATGACATAAAGAATTTATGTGATGATAATAAAATACAAATGATATTAATACTTGAACTTTTAATTTCCAACCCTTATTTTCTCTATTCTATTAAATGATGAGTGAAGAGCACACATTTTCTACATCTATATAAATAAGCGTAATACATATCTGTCATTAATGAAGCAATTAATAGCCTCACATAACGCTTAAAACGATAACCACAAAAAGCCACAAGATGCTAGACTTGACTAAAATAACCGACCATGTGGTAATCCACGATTTAATCTTTGAAGTAAAAATCACACATCATTTAGGTCTCTGAATAGTAGACAAGTAAAAAGAGCATACAATTTTAAATGATTTGTTTAATTAGATAGTGTTAACCCAATACATATTTTACACTATCACGATTCTCGATACGCAAACCGTCCCTTAGTTAACAACACCGCTCAAGTCGAAAATTTGTGGTTTTTACACATTAATGCCATAGGATGAAGCTGCCTATTGCGCATCGCACCATTGGTCTCATGAAATAAAATGAAAATGACAAACGAGATTTTTACGTATTTAGAATAAACATCTTGAATCAAAGACTATTATTAGTATTTTAGGAAAATTTAACCATTTTTTGTATCTTTACATTTGATGGCATTATTATTAAATAGTAGATTCCTTTTCTATAGTGAGAAGAGGACGGCGCGGACGCAGTCCTCACTACCAAAAATTACGCGTCCGAGTTATCCACATTAGGGATAATCGCAGGGGTCAACCCAAGCGCAGTGCAATGCAAGGGCCTCGCCCTGGGGGAACCGCCTTCTTGATCACGGTAGCCCCTACGCCAGGTAAGTATGCTTAGGCTACCCGGCCCGGCGCTTAAGAGCCCGGGTCAGTCCAACTCGTCATCGCGTTCTAGGAAAATACAATGGAGACTTGAAGCGACATCTATGAAATTGGTTTCGTTTTAGACGCCATTTTGAAAAGCACGTGTTTTTGTTATATGGCAAGAGAATTAAAATAAGTAATATTTCTGCTTCAATGAGACTATATTGTGTTTTATAATATAAGACTCACTCAAAAACCGTAGGTCTACATATTCCAAGAATCTTAACTAGTGAATTGACATTCTGAATAAAATTGAATTAATTTAAAGAAAACATCAACTAGGTCAAAAAATATAGTATAATATAGGTTTTTTATAGAGCATAACAGTTATTCTAATTATTACCATAATCTAATGTTAAAAAAATATTCTTTAATTCTTTATTAGGCAAAAAGTTCCGCAGCCGGTAGGATTCGAACCTACGCTCCCAGAGGGAATCTGATTTCGAGTCAGACGCCTTAACCACTCGGCCACGACTGCCATGACATCAATGAACGAAATAAGCGTATAATTTCCACGAGACACAATATAACAGTTCTCTTGATAGAATTAATTATGTATTATATGTACTACATTGTGCCTAAATATCTAACATATACAATATTTACGACCGTTATCCCTTGCAAGGAAGTCAAAAGTTAGAGTGCCTTTGCAATTGCCGATATAAGCAACACTGCTAATTTAATAGAATAATTCATTATGAAAAGCTAAAACAAAACTGTAAAATATATTTTACTAAAAAACTATAAAATATAGGTTTACTTGCCATAAAGGAAACTTTCTTCAGTAGCACATTATTCCACAGAGCTGTTCAAATATCTTCGTTTATGGGTTTAAAATATGTAATTGAGTTCTGTAAAAAAGAGGGTAATTACATGATAATTTTACAACAATTATGATATGGGAAATTGAGAAATTATGTAAAGTATAAATTTACAACCGAGTTTTAGGGGTGTACAGAAACTTGAATGACCATCATATCATAATGATTAAAGACATATCTAAGGCGCTTGCCACTCAAACTCTACGTTAAAATTCAAAATAAGTTGATATGAAAATTCATATGAAGTCTCACAAAATACAATACGTATTTATTTTTCTTATAGACTATAAAAAACTCAAGGCATGCAAAGCATTATTCAGAAATATAAAACCAAATAGCATATTATAATTAATGAAAGGTACTTACTCATCAATCTAGTTACAATAATATCTCAACGATATCAATATACATAAAAAACGCAAAAAGATTTCAGGGGACACCCGGGTTTGAACCGGGGACCTCTCGATCTGCAGTCGAATGCTCTACCACTGAGCTATATCCCCACTGACAGCTGACGCAAAAATGTGGTAGTAATTGTGCGGACATCACTGATAACGTTTTTATCAGTATGGTTGAAAGATAAAGTAAAATAGGAAATTTAAATTTAATGTTTATTAAATGTAGTTAATAATGTATTTTGATTCTTTGTGTATTAATAAAAATAATTAACACAATTACAAGAATTAAGAAAATAATTGGTGGTTAATGACAAACTTTACTTTAATACCTATAGGAGGTATGAAAATAGATACATATTTTATAAAATTCTATTTAATTGTTTTACCAGGTTTTACGGTTAATATGTACGTTTATCATATTTGCTTGTTCGTTCGTTACATCCTTTCTAGGGTGGACAGAACTTCTAAGTCAGCATATTATTATCTTGTACAGAAATATTGTTTGTTAGCATATTAATTTAACAATATGAACATGGAACATAGTTTGTTTGGTAAATAGAATAAATCTGGCTACTTCAGCGCTGTATATAAAATACCTACATACAATTCTACCACCTTCACACCTTCAAAACATTTCAGTGTGGACATACATTCACCTCCATTGCCACCACTTATATGTTATGAATAATCTAATGTATTTGATATCTCACTAACCCCACCTCAATTGCCTAAACTTTTCATTTTTCTTATAACAATTAAGAAGAAAAGTAAGCCATCTTAGTATTTGCGTCCAAAATATCTAACGTACCAGTCATAGTCTGAGACGTAAATAGAATGTTAATTAACTACTACTACTATTACCAGAATGTAAATTAGTTAATGTTAATTAGGGGTGATGAGATCTATTGGACGATGGGATAGCAACTTGTCACTCATGTTCGATATGACATCATAAACCTAAGACTTTTGCTCCAAAACGACCTTAGGGTCTCTAAGGTTCGGTCCAACCCGAAAGGGATGTATATGCATGTATTCTATCTCAAAAGAAAAAATAATTCTGTCGCGAAACGGCAAAAACAGACGCCCCCGGGTGGGCTCGAACCACCAACCTTTCGGTTAACAGCCGAACGCGCTAGCCAATTGCGCCACGGAGGCGATGGCATCAATGTCAAAATACCTAATCTGAATCCTATCAGCTAATTTTCTATATTCTTCTGAAAATTAACTAAAAATTGTGAATTACAAAAATATTAGAAATATTATTTCTGTTTGAGTCTCAATAAAAAGTTTATTTATATTACCTAGATTTCTAGTGATTATATTTCGTAGCCTACCTTTACCAGAGCTAGCTATGCTACGTAGGTATGGAGGCGTTATAATTATATAAAACTCTATTTATGTACGAAATTGGATGAAACGTTTTAATTTCTTTCCACCCTGCCATTCTTCTTAGAAAGATTGAAAAGAACGGAATAACTATTGTACCTACAGAATTTACCTTGTTAACTAATAAAAATACCTCACGCCCGTTATCATTTATGAAAAGAAATGCATAATGCAAGTAGGTATATGAAGGATCCAAAAGTCGAGACCATTTTTTCTACCATCTGCGTCCATACAATATTACAGTTCTTGGAACAAAGTCCTTCTTACATAGAGTAGGGGATCTAATAAGCTTAGAATAGCAGAGGCCATGGGCAAAGTTGGTGAGATACAGGGGCCTTCGTCCACTAATACTGTTTGGAAAATAACAGTTCAATATCATATCAGTAATAGTGTGAAGTTGGTAGTAGATTAGGAAAAGTGATAAATTTTTAAAGTGAATTTTGACACTTGTCGATTTCAACTGACTGTGTGATATTGAACTGCGTTTGTGCTAAAAACGCATTAGGACTAAGACCCTAGGTGCAACTGTACAGGTTAGTTTGCATCTGATGTAGGATCTAGCGGCTTGCACAGGTGTCTTCTAAGATACTTGTATTGCTGACGTCATGTGACAGTAATAAAGACAAAGAGAAATAAATAATTCACTATATAACGTAGTGTATGTATGCGGTAAATAAGTTATTACGCTATAAATGAAGTTGTAAAAGGTAAATGGGCAGTAGGATTACATAAATCTAATTTATTATGTGAAAAATGTGACGTAATTCATAAGAAATAATGTAGGTACTGTTCGTTAATTTTAAATCAACACACAACTCCCGTATGGTCTAGTGGCTAGGATACCTGGCTTTCACCCAGGAGGCTCGGGTTCGATTCCCGGTACGGGAAAATACCTTTTTGCATTTTTGTATCGTAGCAAAACATTATAAACAATATATTTTTAAGGATACTTTGCAGATGAGCAGCTTTCACTAAAAAAATACGTTTTATAAAAAAACTATATAGTAACCGCACAATAAAAATCAATACATTATACTTTGAAGATGCAAAATTTTTGTCAGAAGTGGGATTCGAACCCACGCCCTCAGAGAGGACCAGAACAACTCATACCCGTTTCGCACAGGCAAGGAATACCTTGAGTCTGGCGCCTTAGACCGCTCGGCCATCCTGACATATGACGAGAATGGCGAAATAGTGGTACTAATTCTCTAGAACATTTTTCTATAATATCCATACATTTTTATACGAATTTGAAAACATTTGGTTCCAAACCGCTAACAGAAAACACATAACACGAATATATTACACTTATAAAATGGCTAATTACCCATAAATTAGAAATAGATAAATATTATTATATAATTACTATGTACCAGACTTTGTAATGTGAAACACATAGAAAATAAATAAAGCGAATATAATGGTACTAACTTTGATACTCTAATTCCATTTAAATGCATCACAACAACACACAACGAACTGTCGTTATAAAAAAAATAGCGCCACCTATGATTTACCGAAACAAATTAGTTCAGCTATTTGAAACTAGAAAGCGTTAGTGATGTTACCCATCCATAAAAGTAAAAATGGCGACAGGTTAATACGAACCTATGATCAAATACAAAACAAGTGAAAAATAAATTGAATAATAATAACTAAATATAAAATTGATAGATATATAGAATATAATCTAAAATCAATAATATTACAAACAAAGAGCAAAGGCTATAATTTGTCTCTAAGGTACTTTGTACGCACGAAATTCAACTAGGTACATCATTAAATACAAGTGAAACAATAAACTTACATTCCAACGTATTCTTTAATCAAATCTTACACTATTAAAAACACAAAGTCTTCTTTGTCACAATTATTCAATAGTTAATACACCAAACAAAAATAATACGACAATAACTGAACTTCAAAGTTGATTTTGTTCTAAACTGGGAGTGAACGGGAAGTGAATCTGAATGAACGAAATAAAGTATCCGGTCAAATTCTTTGCACAAAAAATAATTATTACTTACCTTTAAGCTTAATTATTTACAAAACTGATGCCTTCATTTAATTTCGTAAATTTCATTTCAATATTATTTTTAAATATAGGTGCGTATTCTTAATCAAAATTAATTAATTCTTATTTTTAATGGTTCTCTCACACTACAATTATTATTATTGATTAAACATTAAATTCTTCTACTTAATTCTTAAAACATAGGTAGAATAATTTGCTATAAACTGAAAATACATTAACAGGAATTTACGTACATTCAAAATTTTAAGAATTTATTCGTATAATTGCTCTTCCATACAATAATAAATCTAATCGTTGTATCATAGCTAAATATAAGTATGAAACTAAATGCAACGCAAAAGTATAAAACGTATAATTAGACATTTTGAATTTAGATTCAAGTACTGGACATAAATAGACATGTGATGTAGAATTTCGTGATTCTTCATCACGTTTTGCATAAATTTAGAGGTTTAACTAAACGCTTCATATCGGTAGATTCCAATAGTAATCGATTTATAATTGCCTCCAATATTAAATGCTGTTCAACATTATTCAACAATTGCACAGGTCAGCAATTCCAGCATTGTCACAAACTAAGAAAATATTTCTCTAAAATGCCATTGTTTGTAAACAATATAAATGCTAGAGAATTGTGTAACGTTAAATTGAGTCTTAAATCACATACCGTAACTCGGAGATAAGAAAGAATGTAAACGAAAGTTCCTTGGTCACGTATTCGAAAATGGCGGTTAAATAATCGGCACGTCAAAAGGCAAGTTGAGATCCATTTACAATTTTATTAGGTAGGAGTAAAGTGACGTACAATTGAAATTGAGAAAGCGCATAAAGAATTGATTTTATTGCTTGAATTAAGTACTGTAAAATTCTACGCAAACAATTTCACTTACAGCGTTAACTAAACAGTTAGTAAACAAATATGTTGAATCAATATAGCGAAATTCTGACTATACCAGCCATTTCTTTTGAGAAAATATTTTATTGTTATTGAGCAATAAGCTATGTCCCCTACCATTAGAAGTATAAGGAAACATTCCATCTTAACCCTGAGCGTAACCGATAAAATTGAGTAATAGTGTTCTAATTTCTTCCATAAATTATTCATCACAGTTTCATTGTAAAATGTATTTGATAATGTTAATTTACATAGGATAGTGCATTTAATTATGCGACTTTTCAAGTAGTCATTACCTTCTGTCAACATTGCCAAGGCCTTTGGTAACTCAAAGCTGACATTTCACCTGATAGCCAGTCCAACTAACTCAGTAAAACTAAAACTACATCACGAACTAACCTGAAGCTTAATGTAAACAGGTCTATAGATGCCTAACGTACAGTCCAGTGAATTACGTGAGTGATAGCCTCTCCTTATCGCTTGAGGCGTGGAGAACGTGTAACAAGTCATAACGGTGCGTTGGCTTATCACCTAATCGATGCATTTTAAAACAATTGATTAAACACCTCACTCCGAATGATAATCTTACACGTTCATACGCACGCATCGTGTGTTTAATCTATGAAGAGGCTAAAATAGTTTTTGGATCTACTATCAGTTAAACAGTACTTAAAATCGAAATGTCTCTTTTCAATAAAAGATGCGTGCGTTTTAACGTGTAAGATTATCATTCGGAGTGAGGTGTTTAAATGGCCCAAAGGCCGGATAGACAGAATCTGACTGTTACTGACCGTGGACAAACTGTTACGTTAGAAGTACTTATAACAGCCGAGTCTGTATGAGAAGGTGTACGAGTGTCAATGAAGCGAAAGTGGTTTATCATGATCAAAACAAATGGGGGTCCGTGATCTCCACCTAACGCTCTACAGGGTATCAGGCTTGATGTGTGTGTATGTATGTTTCTTTTATATGAACTTCGTAGATTCTTTCTGCTGCATTTATTCCCAGAAAGTCAAATAAAGTACAAATGTTATGAAATCTATTGGATGAAGATATCTCAATCTGTTATATATAAGGTTTCAAAAGGTTACAAGGTTCATATGCTCAAGACCTTTATTTATTGTATCCGCCTAGATAAACTCAGGAAAAGAAACATAATATTATACAGTTTTACCCATAACATTGCTTGTCATATTTACGACACTTGTTGAAAGTGATCCATTCATATATTGTCTTGGGATGCATACTAATGGGCGTAACATCCGTGTTTGCTATTCACTTTACTACTTAAACAAGCTATTAAAACTCTCTTTCTATGTCGTCATCAAGCCAAACATGTCAAGCGACACTGCCTATCAGATTTATACCTTTGTTATGTAAGGTGTCGAATTCCATGGTTGCCAAAATTCATGTTTATTCTTCAATAAGGTACTATGAAGTAATTAATAACCTGTTTGGTTACATTATATGAATAAAATAGATGTCACATTATCACATCCTGTCAGAATTTCATACATAAATACTCATGGTACGAGTACTACATCCTTTTCGAAGTAAACAGTATCTATTAGATATAACATATCCTTGGTTATTTTTAACTGTATCACTGCACCGGGTACTGATGATTACATTACTGGTAAATTACAGGTACCACATTATTCGCTGGTAGCTTACTAGTCCATTGCTAATTAATTCTATCCAAAAAAGGAATGAATATAGAATATTATCGCAATAACGTTTCGACGACACAAAACTTTTTAGCACACATGTTTTTACATCTGATACACTCACCATTCACGGTTTTAAGATGAAGAAACCAAATTATCAATAGGGTGCAGAAAGGCATGACATTACATTACAGAGTTTTAGTACCATCACGGAAGTGTAAGGTGGTGTAAGTAATCAAAGATCTAATCAGGTTTGCGCAGTTACAAAATGCCTACCAAGAGTGTTCACACAGTAAACAAGTGACCCGTTGCCGTTTCATAGGTCATCATTCCATCGCCGTAAGATGAGCTTACAAAACGATTGTCTGTACCGTGATTACGTGTGCTGTTATACAATACCTACCTTCCTAGTGCTTAGATCTTAAATCAGGTTAATCAGTGACCGAAAAGATACATATATCTGCGAAGATCTGTTCAAACCTAAATGGATTAGTTGATGTGGATTTACATGAATATTTGTACATACTGAAGGTATTTATTACTTAAATCAAAATTGGTAATAATCTGTTTATTTAAATTATGTATATGATGAATATTTTGTCAATAATATTCCTTATCAAAAAGTCAACATTTTCGCAAAATTCTAATTAAGATCATACAAAGAGACATCATTATTTTGCTTTTTTTACTGTATTATAATCTGAAATAATTTATTGCGAGCCGCTGTTGGATGTTGCGGTTCAATAGGGTTAAAAAATAAGTTTCATCCTACGAAGGGGAAAGTTAGTGACCACAAAAAATTAGGACTATAATTACAAATATTTTTAAGAGACAACGGTTTGGGTTAACTCATGCTCAAAGATAATACTTTGTTTATAAAATATACGCGATAAGTCCCATTTTCGTGCAAAATAAATATTTTTAAAATGTATTAAGGCATCTATTTCCTTAGCAGAAAGGTATCTATATCTATATATTAACTCTAGTGACACACAAAACTAGCTTGACAAGTTCAAATTCCTGGCTAAAGCTAGAACCAAGTATGCCATTCAAATTATTTCCGTGCATTTGCGCGGGAGGGCGATGACATAAGCACGGTCGTGATTGAGGCAATTATTATACCAAACGCACGTCATGTAATGCAAGTAATACCTTTCTGCAAAGTAACGGGCCTGTGCAGCCTGTAATTTTACTAATTTTACCTTCAGCTACATTACGCTGCCGTGTGAAGCACCATTTACATTTATGAATAAAGAAAAAGGTAACCCGTATAAAAAACGAAGCTGTTAAGTGCACCATTTGACGATGGTTCAAAAGTTTACTAATATTATATTAGTTTTATAATATATAAATCAAGGCCTTATTTTTAGAATACCTAATTTTTCAGATACTAACAGACCTATTTCATATTTCCTACATATACTTTTTTCTATGTGTCGTATATTTATGCCTCATACATACATCCTACTAGACCGTTTACTACATTAACATCTTTCCACTTAGATTACAATAAACTCTATTAAATAATAATAAGCTATCAGTATAGTGATGTACTAATGAAATCTATTGGGCGATGAGCTAGCAACCTGACACCAATGTTCATTAAGACATGACAACCCCAATATTCGTTTTAATAAGTAGCCAAGGACATGTTTTCGTGTCTCCAAGGTTCTGTTCACTCCAAAAGTGATATAACTAAACAATCTAACTAGATCAACTTCAGAAATGCGCATCTTCACACTAGTTAACTTTTTAAATTATCCTTTGCGGTTAATTATAGTATGTACGAATGTATACTATTTATAAAGATAAACCATCTATTTGCTTGCAAGTCAATTATAGGTACATTTAAGTAAATCATCGAAAATAACTAATTACTTACAATAAAAACTAACAACTCATCAACGTAAAACATATTATTTATTATTATAAGCACTCGTAAAATCCAATTACTACAATATCAATAAAATTAATGCTAAGACGTTAAGTTAAACATAATCCGACCGGCTTCAAAATACAAAAGTTACTTAGAGTATTAAGTCAAAGCAAGACAATTCAACTTGGTCGCAGAACAAAACTTTTCTCGTGGTACTTTCAAAGATTCATTCATTTTGTTCCGTTCAGTTGAGTTGTGACCGTTTGTACCGTGTAGACGTGTCTTTAGACGGAAGGTCGGAAAGTTTGTTAGCGCAAAGTTTCAAGAAGTGTTTATAAAACAAAAATCTTTGTTGTAAAGTTGTTTTTTCCTGTTTTCATAAGCATTTGAGTGTTGTTCCTTCTTTAGAACGAAACGATTTCTCGCCAACACGTAGTTGGGGTATCACACGTAGGTAAATAACTGGTTTCTTAAAAGTTCCTCGAGACGAATTCCTTAGAACTTTTGAGATAAAACGAACACAGAAATTGTGATTTGATACGAAATATATCTAGTTTAATTGATTGCTCGGATTTCCAAGTGTATTTTGAAACGTGGTGATATTTGGAATTGCTTGTTTTGAAATAGGTAAGTTTAGAAATAAGGCTTCAATGTAGTTACGCTACCTTGTAGGTTGTATGCAAGTACTTACCGACTACATCAAGATTACTATAGGGATTCAGACATCCCCTAATTAATTAATGATCATGAATATACTTTAAAACTATTGTAAATTATAATTTATGCGTCTTTCATCTTAATTTTTTAAAATAATATTATTATTATTTAAATTAATATTTTTTTAATACATAAAATTACCCATATTACTAGTAGAAGGCTAAAAAGAACAATCTAACTTTATGCACATCATTATCATATTTACTATCTGTAAGTATGTAACTGTCTGTTATTTTGTTACTAGGTATTATGGGTGGTGTTTATCATCTATCCATATCATTAGTTATATAGGATAGCCACCACTAAAGTCTCAATAAATCTTTCAACACTATTGACCAGCTCCATACATAAGAAGTGTTTAAGTTTAGTCCTTTAGGTTCTCCTGAACAAGTTTGGAACAAGCAGATTCAATTCTCATTTTTCAATTCCAGTAGTTTTCACCAGCCATGAAATAGTAGTTCCAAAATAAAATATTTTTATACATATAGAAATAGAACAGTGATTATCAGATGAAACATGGTATTCAAGTGGTTGAAGACCTTTGCAATGACAATTCACAAGGACATTTGAAAAGACTAGGTTTATAAAGTGTTTGGTAACTTAACTTCAATTAATTTCTTATAGATTTATTGAAACAACCACAATATCAGATTGTACTCTAACTAATATATTATATTATTGTAAGTGTTAAATATTTAGGACATACAAAACTTAGGCATGTATTTATTTATTTTAATATGCACATTTTTACACCATTAAGTGCGGAGAGTATCACTGAAACAATATCCCTCCTATATTAGATATACTAAAACCTATAATAGGGTTTGGCTGGCATTAACAGCACATAGCTTAGCCCTAACGGTGCGAGAGGAAACCTACCTGTTCGCCAAACAGGTATTAGACAGTGCTTGTAAATGTTTTCACTGCTTACTACCTGTCACATTGAGTACTGACTATCTGGTCAACACATAGGTTTAAGATATCTATAGAATTACTACCTTTCCTGTTGTGGAGATATATTTGATCTTATAGAAAGGTGCTTTAATAAAGAATATTGGTGACAGTTTCCCAGTATAATATGTCACTAACTTGACAAGAGATGGCGTAAAGTAGGTTAAGCTAAGCAGGTACATATGTACAATAATCTTGTTAAAACCACTTGAATAGTCTAGCTAAACCAATTCTCAGGGTAATGTTGTAATGACTAAGTCTCTGTTTAATCTATGTTAGGCAATGTACAGTCATAAGCACTGAGACTAACTCATACATATGTTAAAGACTATTATACTTTGCGTAATAGTCAGTGGTTTTAGTGTCCATCTCTGCAATCGTATCTAAACTGTAACTGTGTGCTGAGATCTCTGTATTCCTCTTTGAAGAATGTATATGTTTGTTCTATTGTTATTATACATACATATGTACATTCATGTCATTCATGGGTGGAAAGAAGCCTAAACACATATATTATGCTTTTAGTTGAAATAAGTGTACATTTTAGGGGTTGTAATGACCATGCTATGGAATATTTTTGACACATTGCTAGCCTATTGCTCAATAGATTCCATTAACAACTTTTATTCACCCCAGATCAGTATGGGATAATGTTAGTATATGTATGTTACATATGTACTATATGTATGTTTAAAAAATTACCTTATCAACTGTACTTTTCAGTACTATCTAAAATGCAGTTTTGTGGTGTGGGAAATACTGTTACAAATGTCACATTGTTTGACTATATGGGACCATTTTCTGACATTATACCTTCATACTCTCTACAAACGTATACCTCACGCTTGTTTCGGTTAGTGATAGGCAGAGATATAGAATGACATAAAATGCTATTGGCTCGCAATAACACTTCCCATCTCATAGCTCAGGATTACTAGTCCATCGTCCATCAATTAAAATGACAAACTGAGTAACCGAAATAGTTACGTATTTTTCATTTATCTATCGTAATTTTTTACACCCTGTAAAGATTAAAACGTGGGCTGGTCTATATCATGAAGAAATCTTCTTTGCTTCCTTTATTCCCTAATTAGCAACAAAGGGCTTACAGCAATGATCTCCACTTCACTTTATCATGGGCCAACTCCTAAAGCTATTTCCAGCTGTATCCAGTTGAGGTAGCCTTCTCAACCGAACTTTGCGGACCTCTAGTATAGCTATATCAAACCCACTTTTAACCGATTTGTTATCATCCTATTTAGACTTTTTGTAAGCCAAGCGTGATGGATATCCTCATCATAAAATAAAAGTTACGATTTCGCAATGTAATTGCCGCTTGAATTCAAAACATTTTTTTGTCTTTACACCTACGTCATTCTAAGCGTTTTCGTTAAGTTTCGTTAAGACACAAATATCTCCTTGGTCACTTTTATCATAACGCGTTGTTTTGGTAATAACATCGTGAAGGGTTGTTTTTCGTGCCTTTAGTAGATTGCAATGCTTTATTCATACATTGATCTAACTTAGCGCTTGTAAATGGCAACATGGCTTCAACACGTGGGTTCAATATAGCCAGAGAAATACTACCTCCGACGATTTAGACGGAGATGGAAACCGGAACCTCTGACTTAAGGGCTAATGATCGTGAACGCGTTTGTCTAATTGAACTTGAGGCTTCCAAAATTTGCCCAAACCACAAATCTACATCCTTTTAACAAAATACAAATATTAATCGACCTCATAGCCATAGCAATTAAACATCGGAATCTCCACTAACTATACACACAAACAGGCAATTCCAAAAACAGGTTTGCCTCATTAATTCCATGTTGGAAGCCTCTAAGCATATTTAGCAAACGCTCAGGCCATTGAGTCATCGCCAAGGTTGCCAAACATTCACTTTGGTACAGAGATCACTTGGACTTTGTTAGGCGATGGACTGACCATCTGTCACGGTGTGGGGTAATTGTAGTGTATAGTGGAGTTTCGGTTTTGAATCAAGGAAGACGAGGGTTGCGGGTTCAAATAAAGTATGTTTAAACTAGAGTTGGTATGTCAGATACTTTTACGAGTTGTAATTGCAAACTCATACTTAACTATTCGTACGTACAAGGAATAATTTTTAAAAAATGAAATTCATTATCTTCATTATCATCATCATCTGTACACGACAGGCAATACTACATATCACGTTGATGTAAGATGACTTTTGTCATCATGTCACATTGGCGAAAAAGAGGTTTAATTTGTCTTCAAACTTACTAACACACCCGTACTTCTTACTTACTCACAACGGATAGTTTAAATCGTGACTGTTTACAAATATTATGTAGGTACACAACCTTGTCTTGCCACTGATCTGCCATCATTGCATCACAGCAACAGTTACATATAAAACTAAAGAAACAAGAAGACAAACGCGTTCACGACCATTAAGCCTTGCGGGTTTCCATCTCCGCAATTGCGCAGGTAGTAATTCTATGGCCACCTCGAACCCACCAGATAGTCAGTACTCAATGTGACAGGTGGTAACCCATGTCGCCATTTACAAGCACTAACTATTACTTGTTTGGTGAACATGTTTTTTCACATTTCCCTACGATGTGTTCCCACCGTAGTATTCGGTGTGTTTCACATATCAATTTTATTTATTACGATAATGTACGTAGAATTCATGAAACTTCATTGCCATTGATACATACTCATGCGGGATTTTAACCCTGTACCCACTGTTATAGAGTCAAGCCCCAAACAACTGAACTACATGGAACTGAAAATCTGAATTCGGTGTATATAAAACTACTCGAGAAGACATTTCGTTTTGAGGTTATGTCTACCCTTAAGGAACGAAAGTATTTGAAAGTATCCCAATAATTTCTAGTGTTATAGTCAGGTCTTAGGTACCCGCATTCTTTGAGGCGTAATTGAGCGCAGGTTATCCAACCGTTGTAGTCTATTACTAGGTTATCCAGTTCTCATGCAGTTAACTGTTATTGATAAACTCTTAGGTACAGTTAGTGTCGTAAATTTATGTATTAGTATACCTAAGACATTGTTTTCTTTTGTGTTGTCATATTCAAGTCCATATTGAAAATTTCGCTTTTAGATAATTGGAGCCCAAGTCTACTAATGTGTTTTAGCACAATCGTTCTTCAATATCAGACCAGTAATAGTGTGAAGTTGGTAGTGAATTAGCAGAAGTGTCAAATTTCATCATTGATATCAGCAAATTGACCAATTTCGAATTTAAAATGGCGATATTTGCTATTCCCCGAAAAACTTCACGCTTAAATGATATTAACATGATATTATAATGCAAAAAGCATTTTAAATATATTTTATAGACATAATAGAAAGACATGACTATTATATGTATTTTTTGCTTTATTGTATATAATTAATGGTTATTAAATAAATTAAAATAAACTAATAACGTGACATAAGACTTATTAGTTCATACAGACATTGATTACTAAAACTACAAATATTCGCACGTAGTCATGAGGAAAATAGTGTATTACTGTAAGCTATCTTGTTAAAAGCCAGTTACACAAGAAGAAAGTAAGAGTCTTATTCGAAGTAATTAACAGTAATACACACATGATGATCATTTGGAGGCTGTGATTGATTGTCAGCACATCGCCCAATAATACAGAGAGCACCCTTTCACTATACGATACTATCATTTTACGTTTTCTTTTATGAAATATAGTGTTGTTTATAAAGAAGTTAATTAACCTACGATGTTTGGCTGTATGGCCTTTGTATCTTTGCCTTGTACTTTGAGTGTAAATAAAATAAGGAAAAATAATTTCATTTAATTATCAATAGCTACTTTTTGTCCATTAGTAGTATCTCTCAAGGCAGGAAAAATCCAAATAAACACCATATTTTTTAATTATCTATATTATATTTAACGCAAAAAATGCAAACTAGCTGCCGTTCTTCCTGGCATGTCGTGGGAGGCGACTAAGGGACTAGGGGGTCATTGGAATCCGTTGGGCGATAGGCTAGTAATCTGTGACCAATGATCCATTAACATCATAACCCAAATATTCATGGTAAAGTAACTTACATAATATGAAGCAGTACTTAATCCACTGTTTTAAAAGATCGCCCTAAAAGACTCAAATGTCTTATACTTCGTAATGTATTGAGGTTCACCATTCTCAGTACTGTACACAAAACCTACGTACCTAGATCTAATCAAGCTCATACAAACTCACATGCACACCTGCGAGATGCAATAGGTATTAGCTGAGACCTACTTGAGACCTAGGTTACGACATAGTGCGTCTAATACATTACATACTGTACTATTAATCATGTTAATTGCTATCTTTTATGTGAATATCGTATGCCTTTTTCATATGCCTCTGTTATAATTTCATAGTGACTTACCTTGGTGCATAGACTAATACTTTAGTGCTTCTTTGGCTTGAAGTATTCATTGTAAAGCATGGTTTCTATGGTTCTATACCCGTATTTAGCATAATAAATACACTAAATGTGCTATATTTAATCAAAGCCATCATTATAAGTAGGTCCCAAAACAAGTTACAATTCTGCTTGTTTACAATGTATGCAGCTACTATAATTGTTATTTTAAAGCTGTATTTTCACTGAACAATCTCATTAAATGAACAAAGAAGTCCATTAGCCATTTAAATGCTCTCTTATAGTATACGGAACCAACTTTCGCTCGATTCATAGCCAAGCTGAATTTTTTTCTTAACTTTTTTTCCCGCGCAAGCTCGCGAAAGGCATGCGAATGTGATGCAATCAGCCAGCTTCGGTATGCCGACCGAACAGGTTGGCAATCTACGCAGGGTTGCCAGGTCGGTAGGTTACGTTTATGGCAGAATACGAATTTGGTATAATTGGAGATAATGCGTTGAAATTTAAAGGTACTGGACCGCTACATTGCGTAGATTCCTATTTTACAGTCATTTTAAATAAGTCGAAAATAGTCATGAATAGCGTATTTTAATTTAAATATTCCTCGTTTAAATGTTTGCTTAGCAATCATAACTTATTAAAACTAATTTATTACGACTTCAAAGCAAAAACATTGTAATATCATTCATTATGTTGTCCATTTTATTCATTATGTTTTATTTAGTTCCGAAAGTACTTGTCGCCGTAGGTAATGTAAGGGTAGGTATATTTTAACATAAATAAAAAAAAAAGAATTTCTACTTTCCACCAAAGTCAACCCTGCGCGAATACCCAAAACGCATTGAGCGATAGTGTGTGGTTACCGTAAGCTCCCGCCATGTTGTTGCGTGCGCGCGCTTTTGTAATTGCCTCCATGTTGGATTTTTCATTCAAGTACATGAACGCGTGTCCAACGAATTGCTTCGAGAAAAACTCGTGTCAACATTTAGACTTAAATGGTGTGATTTCAAAATGTTGTCTGTTAATGGTATGAGTATTTTTGTTAGTTCGACGTTGGATTACAATGCAGCCAGTTCATATTACCTGTTTAGTTTTGTTCTCGATATTTTTTTCTGTACAATTATTGTGTGAGGATAAATAAGCATTAATATTTCCTCATCAGTAATAATACCCATGAAGCCTTTTACATTGGAACTTGAGTTTACATAGTTACTTATTCAAGTTGAATTGTTCCGCATTTTCCCGTTTTGACACCGTACCCGAAACAAAGGACAGATAATATCTATTACTTTTCATAAATCACGTCCTCTTTAGAATAAATTATTAATATACGAGTACAGATTTACATAGGGAACTTTACTTACTTATTTTAATTTTAGAAAAAGAATTAAGAGTATCAAAGCATCTATTAAAATGTCAATCCTAAAGTAGGCCAGTATGTAGAAAACAATATGCTACTCCTTTTTACCTATTTCCCTAATAGGTGTAAGACCTAGCAAACTAAACATTCCTTCTAGCCATAGACACCATGTGACGACTAAACCCTACTAGTGCAGAGCACATGCTACTCATTTCCTGTGATTAAAACCTGTAGGCACGTGGTAATTACGGATAAACGGACTGGCTTTATATAATACGTACGCAGTGTTGGACCTTTTAATGCCCGGTTAGAGTGACTTGAATCGGTTCTTATGTTGTAGTTTGTTATATAATAGGCATAGTTCCTGAAAGTTTGTAAAATGGGGTTCGTTAATAATTATTTCAGAGATTGGTTTAGATACTTGTACCTAATGCTATCGCGTTTGCTTATTAGAGTAAACTGATTTCAATAATTATTTACTACTTTATCTTTTAGATTTTTAAACCCTTCATACAGTCGTTTTTTTGGGAAATTATTGTATGTACATATTTAACTGTCAGTATTTAGTATTTCCCAATAACATCTACCTATAACTACCAACTCAGGTAAGCGTAAGTTCTGTACAATGTTGTAATTAAGTATCCTTACTGTGTAGTATTGTATTTAATAAGCTTGTATAACTATGAGAGTAAAAGAAAATACTATTAGTTTTTCTTCTATGCTTGTCACAGGAGGTAGCTTAAGATTTACAGATAAATTAATCTAGTAATTGGTTTATAATCTAGCAATATGTCTCTTCCATAATTAATTCCAACACAACCCGTAAAGTCATCCTAAAGGTGTCTACAGACATGTTTCCAAGTGTCTATCCACCCTAAAACGATAAAAGCTACAGCGTACACATGAACCTTTGTAGATCGATTAAGATAATGCAATTATTCGCCGACTTTGATCCTACACTTGACTACTACGCACGAATCGAGTCACGACTAATGGTTTGTATCGATACTCAACCGAATCGTGAGTCACTGATACTATACGATAATGGCCGAGTATTGATACTTTTTGGAACTAAACCGTGCTGATCGGGGATTTGTGTGATTGTAACCATCTACGTGAATACCATTGATTGATTGAAAGGTCAGTTTTAAGACAAAAGGCTAAGGAATTTATCTTTTACTGAAATATGTGTGTAAAATTGGTTAGTATAAAATATAGAATATGATGAAAGTAAAGAAGGAAAGAGTTTGTATAGAAATATGAAGAAATAATGTTCATAATTCCCGAAACAATGATAAGGTACGAGAATAAATTCCTCTTACAATTCTCTAGTACTTACTTTCTCTAGTATCGAATTCGATTCTCTCTATATTATACATTATATTATTGACAATATTTGACACTTCAGTTAAGTCTACCTTACAAATAATAAGCAGTAGTTAGGACCTAAAAATAATGCTTACCAGCTGTTCTTCCCGACATGTCAAAGAAGACTAAGGAACTAGGGGTACATAGAATCTATTGGACAATGGCCTAGCAACCTGTCATCAATGGTCCATATAACTTTACAACCGCAATATTCATGCTAATAAGTGCCCAAGAAGATGTTTACTTTTCTCCAATGTTAAGACGTGAATGTATATGTATGTATGTCAAAAACGTGTCACAAAAAATTATACCTAACATGTCTAAGAGAATTCCATTTTAGCTATACAAGTAGGCACTCAAGTATTCGGCTTAGGCAACTCGTTGCTTAGAACCTGTTTCCGCGACATACCGGTCCGAGGTTCCCGATTAAGACACTCGATTGCGGGGCATTCTTTAGATAGAGTGTGTAGATTTACGAGTATATCTATTTGAGTATGTAGTAAGAAATGTTTTGTGTGATTTATGTATGAATTGTGTGTTACACAAATACATATAACATAAAACATGGATGATAATAAAATGCTCAGTTCAGTGGTCTATGGTGCGTCAACAAAGTCCGCAGCTCAGTGAAAGTTGAAAATACAAATTATTATTTTCGGCTGAATATTTAGTCAATTGTGATGCCAAATTGGCTAAATAAGTTCGCTTTGTAATTATATTTGGATCCTCAACTGGAACGAACCGAAGAACAAGAGAAAGAAGAATTGGAGCTTCGATTTCGTTTTTCTTCGGTTGTAGCGGCTGGCAGCGTTGGTGCACTTGAGCCGACATAATCTTAGTGGTGAATGACTTATTAAAGAATAATAAAAACGCTCAGTCTATTGTGGACACTCCATATTTAACTACTCTGAAAGGGCTTTACGATTGCATATTAAGTATGGATCCGCGTCCCGATCCTGATAAATCACTTTCGCTTCTTTGATTCACATACACCTTCTCATACACGCTCGACGGTTATCTCAATACCCCGCTATCTCGAGTGTTTATGAGGAAGTGTATGGATATCAAAGAAGCGAAAGGGGTATGTTATGGTCGAAACAAATGTCCGTGTACACTTTATCTACTCATATTCAATTCATATCATCATATATTTAATTCATATAATCTTATACTTCCTTTACTATTACTAGTTTCATCGTATCTAAGTCTATACACAGATAATACTTGCTAAAGTACATTATTTAATCGACCTTTGCGTACTCTTAAGTAGTTCACCTTTGAAGCCTTCGAATGGAATCAACAAAGTCGCGAATCGACCTCTACTGACATCTGTGAATGGGCTCTTAGATACACATTGATGACAGGTTACCTACTATAGTCTATTCGAGTTAAGTAAATAGTGACGTCATGATATACAAAAGTAAACTGACCAATAAGATGTTAGATAATGAGAAAACAAGTCTCTTCGACCAATGGCGGACAACCGTTGCCACGTCACATTGGTCAAATCGTGGAGTCATGATGACGTCACTATTTTCTTGATGTGAATATACTATAGTACATCGTCCAATAGATTTTATACCATATGTCTTTGGTTGCGATTTACGAAAAAGACAAACACTTCCAAAACCACGAACACTTAGGGGATAGTTAGAGGTTAAGGTTTCAATCATCTCTGCTATTGCGAAGGTAGTAATTCTCTGGCCACCTCGAACCCACGCGTTGACCAGTTAGTCAGTACTCAATGTGACAGGTGGTAAGCCATGTCGCCATTTACAAACACTGGCTATTACCTGTTTGGGGATTAGGTAGGTTTTCTCACGATGTTTTCCCTCACGTAATATTCGGTGCATTTCGCAAATGTATTTTTATTACGCAAAACTGAGCAACGCCGAATTCCTTAATGTTTTGTGCCCTCAAGCAACCCTAATAGATATTCTACATAATTAACTATAAACTTCAGTTGTCTATGGTGCGTCAACAAAGTCAGCAGCTCAGTGAATGTTGAAAATACAAATAATTATTTTTGGCTGAATATTTAGTCAATTGTGATGCCAAACTGGCTAAATATGTTCGCTTTGGGATAAGATTTGGATTCTCAACTGGAACAAACCGAAGAACAAGGAAGAGAGCAAGGAATTGGAGCATCGATTTCGTTTTTCTTCGGTTGTAGCGGCTGGCGGCGTTGGTGTAACCATGGCGATGGAATAACAAGAAGTTCAAACGCCGTGGCATCAGTGTTTCTACTTCAGCCGACATAACCTTAGTGGTGAATGGCTTAGTAAAGAATGAAAAAAAAAACTATAAACTTCTTAAAGTATTACTACCTTCACAATTGCGGAGATGGACACCTGAACCTCTGACTAAAGCAAAGGGTTAATGGTAGTGAACGCGTTTGTCTTTATCTCCATCCACCTCCTAAATAAAAACAAGTACTAAAGTATGTCACAGGGTCATCACATGTTATTCATTTATTAACACATCGCTTGCAATACGGCCTTAAACTCCTTGTTAGCGGCATTACGGCTTAGTAAGTGTGTTAACCTGATTATTTACTATATAGATGACCCTACAGATAATTTTTGTGAAAGAAGTAATTAAATATTCAAATTTTGTATGAAGAGTTTATTAAAAATTACTTATTATTGCTTACTAGCTGCCGTTATTCCCAGCATGTCATATAGACTAACTAAGGGACTAGGAATCAATGGAATCTATTGGGCGATAGGCTAGCAACCTGTCATCAATGGTCCATATAAAATCATAACCCCAATGTTCATACTAATAAGTGACAAAGAAGATGTTATCCTTTCTCCAAGGTTCTGTCCAACCGAAAAGAATGAAAGACGTGTATGAATATTTACTATGTGTATGTATGTCAAAAACGTGTCACATACAATTATACCTAACATGTCTAAGAGAATTCCACTTTACCTATACAAGTAGGCACTCAAGTATTCGGCTTAGGCAACTCGTTGCTTAGAACCTGTTTCCGCGACATACCGGTCCGAGGTTCCCGATTAAGACACTCGATTGCGGGGCATTCTTTAGATAGAGTGTGTAGATTTATGAGTATATCTATTTGGGTATGTAGTAAGAAATGTTTTGTGTGATATATGTATGTATTGTGTGTCAAACAAATACATAGATAATATAAAACATTGGTGATAATAATATGCTCAGTAGAGGGTTGACACTCAATATTTAACTACTCCGAAAGGGCTTAACGATAGATTATATGCTTATTTTTATATGTATGTCAATTTTTTTATACTTTTTATTACAACATAAAGTGGTATACGTAATGTCTCCTCAAACAAATTTAACACTGTAATAATATTCAATTATCTAATGATTACTTTTGGTATTTGGTGGATTTTTTTGATTATTATTCAAATAATATCTCACACCTCGATATTTGGTATCCACCACCAGTTTCATCGTATCTAAGTTTATACACAAATAATACTTGCTAAAGTACATTATTTAATCGACCTTTGCGTACTCTTAACTAGTTCACCTTTGAAGCCTTCGAACGGAATCAACAAAGTCGTGAATCGACCTCTACTGACATCTGTGAATGGGCTCTTAGATACATATTGATGACAGGTTACTAGTTCATCGGACAATAGATTTAATACCCTAAATCCTTAGTTGCGATTCGTAAGCTAAAGACAAACACTTCCAAAACCACGAACCCTTATAGGGTAGTTAAAGGTTGAGGTTTTCATCTCCGCTATTGCGAAGGTAGTAATTCTATGGACATCTCTAACCCACGTGTTGACCAGATAGTCAGTACTCAATGTGACCGGTGGTAAGCCTTGTCACCATTTACAAGCACTGGCTATTACCTGTTCGAAAAACAAGTAGGTTTCCTCACGATGTTTTCCCTCACGTAATATTCGGTGCATTTCGCAAATGTATTCTTATTACGCAAAATTGAGCAACGCCGAATTCCTTAATGTTTGTGCCCTAAAGCAACCCTAATAGATATAACTAACTAACTATAAACTTTTTAAAGTATTACTACCTTCGCAATTGCAGAGATGGACACCTGAACCTCTGACTAAAGCAGGGTTAATGGTCGTAAACGTGTTTGTCTTTTTTCTCCATCCATCTCATGAATAAAAACAAGTACTAAAGTATGTATGTATGTATGTAAGATAGGTAATAGTCAGTGCCTATATACGGCGATACGGTTCACTACCTATCACGTTGGGTGCTGTCTATCTAGTGATACGCGGGCTTCGAATGACCCATACCTAACATGCCTTCGAAATTTCGGAGATGGGCACTCTCAAGCCTCTGACTATCCCGCCATAATAAAAAAGGGAGTGTGTATACACAAGTCGTGAAGCATATGTTATGTTTATGTTTACTAAAGTATGTCACAGGGTCATCACATGTTATTCATTAGTAACACATCGCTTGCAATACGGCCTTAAACTCCTTGTTAGCGGCATTACGGTTTACTAAGTGTGTTAACCTGATTATTTACTATTTAGATGACCCTACAGATAAATTTTGTGAAAGAAGTAATTAAATATTCAAATTTTGTATGAATAGGAAACATTGAAAGATTTAAGTTATGAATAATCAACGGAAGTTTCATGTTTTTATACAATTTTAACGAATACACATCACCTTTTACATAAAGAATATAGTTTAGTTTTTTAAAGATAGACTTGTAGCACGTGTTTCATAGATTTCATACTTAGAGCAACTCGTTCATACTTAGCGTAGGTTCAACTTAGAGTTTAGGGTTAACAGTAACTTTGCTTTAATAGAGGGGCTTTACTTCTTTTAGCAAAATATCAGTTTAATATCCGATCAGTAATAATGTGAAAATGGTAGTGGATTAGCAAAATAAAAATTCGCAATTTTTTAAGCGAAATTTGTCTATTTAGCCGATTAAATATATGTAGACTAGTTAGTAGCACTTTTTTTTTAAACAGATTGGTACATTTTTTTCATAGGTTCAATAGGTTTCAGCCTAGGTTATATGAAGGTACTATGTTAAAAACTCTGCAACTCTACTTTTGTCTAACTCTTTAACATTCGTTTTCTTGGCTACACGGTTTCCCATCACTCAGGTTAGTGTTGTCTTTTGGGGTGGACAGAACTTCGGAGACACTTAGAATAAATGAATGATTACTATACTATAACTTATAAAAGAAGGTAGACATACGAACTTTTGACATAAATCTTCTTAAAACAAACAAATGTGACTAAACATATATTATTTCCTAGATTCTAAGAATCCCAAAAGATATATGATACTTTTTTACAGTATTACTAATACCATCTGTTAATCCGACTTCCTTAAACACTTTTTTACCGTTGCCTGACCGAGGCTCAAACCCGCGACTGACGTCATAGATCACTCCTACACGCGAGTTTTTGTGTCGGCTTTTTTAGTGCTGTTATACCTTTACGGAATGATTGGCTTGAATATAATACTAGCGGCCTTGTTAAAACGGATTTATAGGAACTAAAAATAGATTTAATTAGTTACTTAATAATTACGACTGTTTGTTCTAATATGGTAAACAGATTTATAAGTGTATTGTGAAAATTTTACATACATATATACACTTCACGCCTGATTCCCTGTAGAGGGGTAGGCAGTGATCCCGGATCCCCATTTGTCCCGATCTTGACCAAACCACTTTCGCTTCATTGACATTCTTACATCTTCTCATACACTCTCGGCGGTTATAGGTACTTCTAAAAATAAAATAATTAAAACATCAACACATATAACACATATTCTTCTAATCTTTTCGGAGTGGACAGAACCTAGGAAACATAATATCTTCTTAGTCACTTTTAGAATTAATATCAGGGTTGTAATGACATTGAATATTAGTTCTAAACTTACTTCTCTAAACCTTTTATCCACGCTTTGAATCTCAAGATAAACTTAGCTCAAATCCAGATGTCCTAAGGCAGACCCTAATAAGAAAACAAAAGCGTATCATGCCTAAGCGATGACGCCATAGGTCATTCGAAAGGACGCGAGAGAACTAAGCTAGGTCTTATAAAATCTAACTCATCTAGATTCTTTAAAACACATATTCCGCCTTAAAAGATATATCTCCTCAGTCACTTTTAGCATAACATACATCCACATAACACTGGTTTCCCTTCAGAGGGGTAGGCAGAGCTCACAGATCCCCATTTGTCTCTATCCTGACAAAATATTTTCGCTTCATTAGCATACATAGAACTCATACACACTTATAGTTTTAAGAGATTCGCGATTTATACTCATGATTAATAACTAGCGGGACTTATCGCGTATGTTTTTATATAATAAAGTTACCTTTATTAACCCGACGTTTCGGCCACATACACACTTCACACACACACACACTTCTTCATACACACTTGGTGGTTATAGGTACTTCTAACGTAATCCTTTCTTATTATTTGTCCTATGAAACTATATTCTTATGTTTTCAATCCCCTACGTAACCGTCCTTCCACCTCACCTACATACATTACTTTCGTCAATGTACAGTCAACGCTAAAAGTGCAGTCCCAGTAACTTTTTATAAGGTTTACGTTTATAAGAACAAAAGACAATATTATTCACTTCGAAGCACGCGAATGTATAGTGGCCATGACAATGCATAGTGGCGCCAGTTTAAAATGTAAAATGTTGTCTTTTGTTCTTATAAACTTAAACCTTATAAAAAGTTACTGGTACTGCACTTTTAACTCTAATTGTACTATCATTATATATCTATATTGATAATTTCGAGCAGGTAGACTCGATTGAAATAAATATAACCAACAACCAGACTGGAAAGAAGAAAAGCGTAGTTCTTAACTCTGCCTCCATCGGGAATCGAACCCGAGACCTCACGATTATCGTTCAGGTGGTTAACCGATCACGCCATGGAGGTCCTAAAATACAGTATAATCTCATTAATCCAGCACTATTAAAAACCGGAGAGTGCTGGATTGTTGGAATGTTCGGATTACTGGATTATAGAGAAAAAGTCATAGGTAATGAATAAAATAAAACATTTCACAGAGAGAATCAATGTATGTGATGTATTGGATTATCATTATTCAAATCTAGTGTCTTGTGTTTGCGTTTATTTGTCAATTTTAACTATAAACTATTCTCACTTGAAAAAATAAATAAGTACGTAAGCACGTGCACGGGATAAGTTTGGGTGCCGGATTAGTGAGATTATATTATATAACCAAGTAGTATATTCCCACGTTATCATATGCAATGCCCATACAATCATCAATCAATTGGTACATTGCCACAGAGCAATTATTTCGACTACTTGTTTCAAAAATCAAGGTTAGGCACTTACGTTACATCAAGTGTTATTCGAGGTGGGCAGAAGTAAAGGTTAAGAGGTCTGAATAGTGTTAGGACATGTTTAGTTAGAATATTAAGAGATTCGCGATTTATACTCATGATTAAGAACTAACGGAACTTATCGCGTAAGTTTTTATATAACGTAGTAGCCCGTGACCATGCATTAACGTAGCCGAAACGTCGGGTTTATAAAGGTAATTTTATTATTATTATATAAAAACTTACGCGATAAGTCCCGTTAGTTATTAATTATTTAGTTAGAAGTTTACCATTGACGTAAATTTATTCTATATGCTTTGCTTCCTGGCATGTCATAAATGGTTGAGGGTTTAAGAGTTACTGTTAATAGGTGATGGGCTAGCAACCTGTCACTAATGTTTCTAATGACTTACATACATACACATCACGCCTGATTCCCTGTAGAGGGGTAGGCGGAGATCACGGATCCCCATCTGTCCCGATCTTGACAGACCACTTTCGCTTCCTTGACATTTATACATCTTCTCATACACTCTCGGCGGTTATAGGTACTCCTAACGTCACCTTTTTTCAATATAGCGTCTATCTGACTGTTATATGTCTTATTAGGCCGGCCCCTACGTAACCGCCCTTCCACTTCACTCATATATATATTCCTTTTGTCAATCTCCTAAGCTCACCTTTTCTCAATATCAAATGACATCAAGATACAAATTCTAACTATCCTTAACTGATCATTAAGTAAAAATGTGTTTCAATATTATCTCCACCGTTCTATCCACCTTAAAGAGCTTAAAGGGCGTGAATGTATATATAATATAGGTATGGTTACCTGTCAGTGCGCTAACCTATCTAGATGGTTGGTAGTCTATCGCTCTAAAGAATAGATCGTTGACAAGTGAAAGTCGCATCTCGTCACGCAAGGTACGTGGAAAATTATCTCCATTGATATGGCTGTAAATAGATATAGTTATTATATGAAATTGATACATATAAATACGTGTATTATTGTAGAAGGTAGGTAGAAGTAAGGTTTAAAGTTTATGTTCGGTTTAATGTGTGGATAAGTATTTAGGAAAGGTTAAGTTTAATTTTATACTTATTACAGAATGTTATTGAATATGCTAATTGAATAACGTTATTTAAGTAAAGAAATTATTTTATTATAAATAAGGCCATAATTTTATAAAAAAGTTATGAAACTAAGGATCGTTACATGAAATAAGTTTGTCTACGACATAACAATGTAATAATATTAATAATAAATTTGTAATATACGCGTAAAGACTATAATCCCTGTCGGTATATTGTATGTACCAAAAGCTTATTTACCACAATGTTTTCACTTATTATGCAACTTTAATGTAACACATACATATATTTAAACCTGTCATCAATGTTTCGTTATGTCAAAACCCTAAGAGATGTCATATCTCCGAGGTTCTATCCATTTCGAAAGGGATTAAAGGATGTGAATGTATATGTATGTGTATTTAAATTATCTTCGAGGAAAATCCTAAATACACAAGTTTTACCTGTTTATACCATATTAATTGCAAGTTTTAAGGTATTTAAAATTACGTAACCACCTTTAATAAGTCCATAGTATTAGTTACGACATTTGACCTATTGTGTCATCGCCTCGGTAGCGCAGTAGGCAGCGCGTAAGTCTCATAATCTTAAGGTCGTGAGTTCGATCCTCACCCGGGGCATTCGTTTTTATCATTTCTACTCTTATCTATGTGCTTTTTTTGTATAACAAATATAGAATAGTACTTTTAAGCTTTATTAACGCTTAGTCGATAAAAATGTATGTCGCAACAAGCAATTTATTCTCTTTACGTGGTGCGTATGTTACGAAAGATGTCATTCTATGCAAATTTCAACAATGAACCTGTTTTATAAACAGTTGTCAGCCTACATGTTTGTCAATATCAACTAGTTGCTATAATTACTTTTCTCCAAATGTAATTACTGTTTATTTCGCTTGAATAGAGGTTGCGCAATGTGTTATACTGCCATCTATTGTTGGGTTGTCGAGATATTAATTGCATTTTTTTTTATTGCAGGTTTTCTTGGGAATACCTAAGGCGTTTAATGTAAGTACCCACACAATTGAATAGATAATTATTTTAATGTTATCTTGTCTATCCAGTACATTAATTTTAAAGCAGATTAATGATCGTGTAATAATTGATGTATGGAGTAACTGTATTATCTCTAAGTAGGCAGTTCATACAAATTGAGTATAGTCATTATTGTACTCGTATTTAATATGTAGTGTTCTTTTATAGTTTACAAATAGAATGTATGTTAGTTTCATTGTAAAATGTAATTCTTACCAATAATACATATGACACGACGTTAACGAACTTCTGAATTCTGAGGTACTTATAACCGCCGAGTGCGTATGAGGAGGTGTATGCATGTTAACGAAGTTACAATTATATGACAGAATCCGGAAACAATAAATCCTTGATCTCAATCATACCTGTATTTAATGAAATAATGAATGAACAGAAACGCAAGTGAGATTTGTCAGGATCGTTCAAGTTGTGCCAATAGTCTCTCCCTATATGTTAGGTGTAGACGTGAATATATGAATGAAAAAAGACCTTTGACGACCTCCGTGGCGCGATCGGTTAGACACCTGAACGCTAATCGTGGGGTCCCGGGTTCGATTCCCGGTGGTGACAGAGTTAAGAACAACGCTTTTCTACTGTTTTCCAGTCTGGTCGTTGATTATATATGTATTTATCTATATATAATATGTATACATTTCTTAAATAAACGTTGACCAGTATCCTTAACACAAGTATTAAATGTACTTACCAAGGGGCTTGTTCAATTGGTGTAATAATGTCTAAATATTATTATTATTAAAAAATTGTCGATAGATATATTATTATCTCTCCGAAGTTCTGGTCACCCCGAAATGGTAATGGTGATTAAAGGTTTTATACGCACACAGGTGTATTTAGCGTAAGGAACAGAAAAGCATATATGAAAAGGTTAATGAGTGTGGGTGAAGCAAGAGAGATTAGTCAGGATCGTTCAAAGTAGCGATCGATAGTCTCTGCCTATTCCGTAAGCAAAGTAAAGATCTGAATATATGTATAAAAAATGACCTATTTTTGCGTCATATTAACATACATACATACAAACCATAACCTTCTCTAGTGAACGGAATTAGAGCTAAAACTGTCAGATGACAAAAGTGCAAGACATAGAGTACCCGCCACATATGGTGGCAGTAGCCAAACTTGGAACTAAATTTGACGTTTCCGCCATTGCGTGTTATTTTGTATGAAAGGTAAATTTAGTATTACCAGCGTTGTGTTTTTTGCCCACTCTTTGTAATTTTTATGTTTGTTAAGGGTGATTATAATAAATTGATTTCTGGAGTTTCTTGTTAGTTCTTCTCCAAGGGTCTCCGCTGAACTTCTTCTTCTCAATCGTTACGCTCTTATCAGAGCGGTCGTGGTCTTCATGACGTGGCATCTTGAGCAGCCGAAATGGTTGGTGAACTAACCTCGGTAAAAATATGTAAAGACAATGCTCAGTGCCATGTTTGAAATAGTTTTTTTACATACATACATACACATCACGCCTGATTCCCTGTAGAGGGGTAGGCAGAGATCACGGATCCCCATTTGTCCCGATCCTGACAGACCACTTTCGCTTCATTGACATTCATACATTCTCTAATACACTCTCGGCGGTTATAGGTACTCCTAACGTCACCTTTTTTCAATATAGCGTCTATCTGACTGTTACATATATGTCTTATTAGGCCGGCCCCTACGTAACCGCCCTTCCACTTCACTCATATATATTCCTTTTGTCAATATATAGTTTTTTTAATTTGTACTTACATCATAAAATAACTTTCAAAGAGAGCTTATGATAGGGCCTATTTTGAATAAAAATATTTTGACTTTTGACTTTGGTATAAAAATTTGAGTTTATAGCTCTGCAACCAAAGATCGTTACAAATGAAACCTCAATATAATGTATCGAGCCGTATGGCACAGTGAGTGCTAGTTTTGGCGTGTTTACTGGCAACACTGGATTACGCGACTGTGGCGACGCCTCCAACTGCCACCTTATGTGGCGGGTACTCTATCAAGTTTCAATGTTACATACTTATGTAAATCTAGTGTTACAAAGACCTTCGTTCGATTCTCGGTTGTGTCACTTCGATTTCGTCACTAAGTGATCTTGTTCTAAATTCACCGACTCATTTTAACATACATTCGCGTGTATTAGAAAATTTGAAACATTCTTAATGACGTTCGAGGTGGCCATAGAATTACTACCTTTGCAATTGCGGAGATGGACACCTGAACCTCTGACTACCCCGCAAGGGTTAATGGTCATGAACGCGTTTGTCTTTTTGGTTTCTCAATTATAGGTAGCATAAGGATAAGGAATGATTACCGTTATCTAATTATCCGTTTTGGCAAAATGCCTAGTTTATTTGTAAAAACCCGAAATATCAAATCATCATGCGACATATGTAATACTACAAAAGAATTCTACAAAGCCAAAATGGAAGGTAGAGTTGGACGGGGTAGGCGTAGAACTTATACAGATCAAATTGGAGACTTCTCAAGGCGTCAAGGTGTACGTAGTGAAGAACAGAAGAGCATGTAAGAAGGTTAATGGGTGTGAGGGAAGCAAGAGATTCGTCACCCGTAAGGTGGCGATCGATAGTCTCTGCCTATCCCTTTGGGTTATAGAGGCGTGAATATATGTATGTAGTATACGATAAACTTCGATTGTTAATCTGCTAAAAGCGACTGATGACATGGAGATATATCTCCAATCTTTCCTCGCTGTTAGGGATATAAACTCGTGTATCATCACTACATAGTATAAAACAAAGTCGCTTTCTTTGTGCCTATGTCCCTTTGTATGCTTAAATCTTTGAAACTACGCAACGGATTTTGATGCGGTTTTTTTAATAGATAGAGTGATTCAAGAGGAAGGTTTATATGCATAATAATATCCATTAAATAGTGGAGTAGACTATATATTTTATACCAGTGCAAAGCCGGAGCGGATCACTAGTATGTATATATTATCTCCCATTCGTGTGATGCATGAGTTGTGACTGGTTGCTATTCCTACGCATGGCTTTGGTGTCAAGGCTGTGCATCGCGGAGCGGGGGCGGGGCTTCCAGTTCATTGCTTGTGTTCACGTGAGGTAGGCAGAAGTGTGCATTTAAATAGGTGAGGCAAAATGTGGGGAAGAATTTTATGTTTCTTATATAGGTGAATCAAATGGAAAGACTGTGTAATACATACCGAATGATTTCAAGAATGTTTCTATATGTATTAAACTAGATATATTTAAAAGATGCGTAAAGGGATATGTTGTAAAATAAATAGTTTAAAACACTTAAACTTTAAAGTAATTTTCACTACATAAACCATCTAATGTTGTCATGACTTGCAAAATTAATATGTTTCGCAGTTGAATCGCAAAAAGATAACACCATTTTTCTAATAAGGAAAATTTCTATAATCATTACAGGGTTGGAACACTTTCTTTACATTAAGCACCACATATACTATACTACTAGTTCTCGTATATACTATACTCGATATACGAGTATAGGAACTTATACTATACTGTTAAGCACTATAAAAACCAGTACCCTTACATTAGGTAATATTTGCTCACCAAATAGGTCTGAATAAATAACCTTTTTACAGCCATCGAGTGAGCATCTTGTGACATACTAGTCTTGTCAGTCAAGTTTCGTTTCAACACTATGTTATGTAATGACGACAAGTGGTTGTTGAGAAGAAATGTTCTTTTATATACATATATATTCACGTCTCTACATCTCTAATGGGATAGGCAGAAACTATAGATTGCCAGTTGCCACCTGGAACGATCCTGACAAAATAATTATTTTATTTATTTTACATACACATCACGCCTAATTCCCTGTAGAAGGGCAAAGATAACAGATCCCCATTTGTCCCGATCCTGACAGATCACTTTCCCATCATTGACTTGGCGGTTATAGGTACTTCTAACGCCGTCTTTTTTAATACGGCCCCAACGTAACCGCCCTTCCACTTCACTCACATATATTCCTTTTGTTATTTTGTTACTTAATAATTTTGTTTAATATAATATCACCTGCAAAATTATTAATTACTTTGCGACTGTAGTAAGTACTACTTTCAATAAATGATACCCAATAATAAGTTGTTTTTAAGCAAGAAAACTAACCAGATAATTCGAGAGTGTCCTTAACTAATGTTTCTAAGAATATACCTATATTTCTTAAGCTTTTTTAAAGTAGAGTTTTATTTTGACAAATTAATATTTTTATATTATTTTATTTTCTCCTTCGCAACTAGATAAAAGCTTAGGAAGCTAAATTAAACTGAAGGTTTTTAATATATTTTTAAGACGTGATTATATAAATAAAGACAAAAACTCGAGTGTGAAACGAGAAAAACTTGTCACCCATTCAAGATAGCTATCAAATCTCTATCTATCTCTTTAGGAGGTAGAGGCGTGAACATATTCGCTTTCCACAAAAACACGTAGTTACACAAGTCGTTGGCATGTTGGTTACGCAACCGCCGCGGACCTTAGGGTACTGGTATCGGCGAAATTAATTAAAAACAACATTGGGCAATGCAAGGGACATACTTCAACCTGTTTCTTACGTGGTGAACAGGTATACGGGAAAAGAAATTTTAAATGTATGTTTGTTATAGAAAAAAAATGTGTATGTATATTTACATAGACATATACATTTAAGTTCTTTAATACTGACCGGGGAGACAGTACCTCGCAGATATGATATCTCCTAGGTCACTTTTTAGTATGTATATTAGTTTTAAAAAATTCGCGATTGATACTCATGATTAATCATTATTGGGACTTATCGCGTATGTTTTTATATAATAAAATTACCTTTATTAACCCGACGTTTCGACTACGTTGCAGCAGTCATGGTCACGGGCAGACTAAGTACTGTCTACTCATAAAGGTAATTTTATTATACAAAAACTTAGAGATCCCGCCACATACGGTGGCAGTTGGAGGCGTCGCCACAGTCGCGTAATTCAGTGTTACCAGTAAACACGCCAAAACTAGCACTCACTGTGCCATACGGCTCGATACATTATAGGTTTCATTTGTAACGGTCTTTGGTTGCAGAGCTATAAACTCAAATAAAACAAATTAATATATCAAAGTCAAAATATGTTTATTAAACTATTTCAAACATGATTAATAATTAACGGGACTTATCCTTCTTATTATATATTACATACATTATGTGTTCCTTCACTCTGTCCGCAATAGACCGTTTAGTGTGTTCGACGTAGGATTTCCCACAGCTGCAATCAATCTTATACACACCCTTATATCTTATATCATGAGTATAAATCGCGAATCTCTTAAAACTATTATTTCAAACATGGCACTGAGCATTGTCTTTACATATTTTTTACCGAGGTTAGATCAGCGGAGACCCTAGCTTGGAGAAGAACTAACAAGAAACTCCGGAAATCAATTTATTATAATCACCCTTAACAAACATAAAAATTACAAAGAGTGGGCAAAAAACACAACGCTGGTAATACTAAATTTACCTTTCATACAAAATAACACGCAATGGCGTTAACGTCAAATTTAGTTCCAAGTTTGGCTACTGCCACCGTATGTGGCGGGATCTCTACGCGAGAAGTCACGTTAGTTATTAATCATGTATATTAGTTGTTGTTGCTGTGTAGTTTGGAAAATTTGTAACTGGTTGTTAGCCCATCGCCTAATAGATTTCATATACCAGTGCTTTTTCAGTAAATGCGTTTAGAATTTAACGAAATACTTAATAATCAAATTTTTTGAATATTATTTTGCTGGCTAGAAATGAATATTTTGTATGGTTTGTTATTACTATTCATTGCAGTAAACATTAGGATTAGATTTCTATTCCCGCCTTAAGAATAAACCCTTTTTGACCTATAGCAATATGTACCTATATATTCAGCTCTTTTAAACCCTTTCGGGGTCGATAGAACATTGCAACCATAAAATTTCTTAAGTCACTTTTGAGTATGAATATTTGGGTTATGCTGTCAAATGGCACATTAATGACAGGTTCCTAGCCCATCACCCAAATCCATTGACCCCTAGTCCCTTAGTCGCCTCCTACGACATGCCGGGAAGAAAGACAGCTAGTCACTCTTACTCCCCAGGCTTATATAAACCATTCACTCAACCGAGAATCGAACCTTGTACCCCAATCTAAACATCTGCCTTTCCATAGACAATGGGTCTTGGTAACGCGATGGTTATCTTGGACAAACAATGCAATTGCCCGAGATTCAATCGGGACTAATCAGACTACAATGGCTGTACGGGGTGGATAGAGAAACAAAGACTACATACACACAAGACCGTTTTCCTATATAAGGTAGGCAGAGATCATGGATGCCAATTTGTAATGAGCACAAACCACTTTAGCTTCTTACATAAATCTTATACAAACTCGGCAGTTATAGGTATATCTAACGTTACGATTTTTTCAATATGACGTCTATCTGACAGTCTTATTGGGCCGACCTGCCATTTCACCTTACCTACATATATTCCTTTCGTCAATGTACTATAGTTCAATACATACAACTTGTATACTGACGTGCTTTAATACTTTTTGGGATAGACAGACGTTTGGAAAGCATAAATACCGTACTGGCAACGATATGGAATATTAAGACGAGTTGCTAGTCAATCGTTCAATAGATTCCATTGACATAGGCATTGCACATACATACATTCACGCCCTTTTATCCCTTTCGGGGTTCACAGAAGCTCAGAGACATAAAAACATTTCCTTGGTAATTTTAGCGTAACAGCATGTGCCAAGTTGTTAGCCCATCGCCTAATAGATTCCATTTACCCCTAGTCTCTTAGTCGCCTCCTACGACATGCCGGGAAGAACGGTAGCTAGTTAGCATTCTTTTTACCTAGGTATCTAATCCAATTCTATGTAAGAATTTAAATAACTATATGTTTATCTGGTGCTAATTTAGTACAAATAGAACTTTCCTTTAGACCAAACCTTCTAATAAATAAATACCTTTCTACTACTGGGCTATCCATACAACTTTCGTTCAAGTACTGACCAAAACAAACACCAATTACCCTCATACATAGCATAATAGCACTTATAACTATGTTTTTAAGGTTGTATTTGGCAGTTTGGCATTTAATTTTCCTAACCCAACACGTACGTCCTAGTTTGAACACTTTCCATTCTTTGTGTGCAAATTTTCATTTCTATAGAACGGCGAACAATGCCATCTATTGAGATATTTTGGTACTGCTTGGTTGTGTAACCTTTTGACGTTTCCTGTCGTTACATCAGTTTTTTTGGGATACCTGCAATGTCATTTTTTACGTATGTACAGACAGCACTAAAAGTGCAGTCCCAGAAACTTTTTATAAGGTTTACGTTTATAAGCGCTGACTGTACATGCAAATATGTACGTGCAGGTATGTGTTTTTCATTTCCGTACATAATTTACTGTCGCTAACGGTGAGGGAAAACATCGTGAGGAAACCTGCCTATCCCTCCGGATAGGTAATAGCCAGTGCCTATATACGGCGATACGGTTCACTGTGAACCCGGCACCTCACGATTAGCGTTCAGGTACGTAACCAATCGCGCCACAGCACAGAGGTCGTCAAATAGTTGTTTACTTCATTACCTCTCATCCTATGCAATAGATACAATATCCAAGGATCTTCATATTAATTAGCTTTAATTAGATAAATATTACGAAATGTATTTACTAATGATAGTAAAATAGAGATATTCCTTAAGAAAACCTTGACTGTAACATACTTACTCAATAAGGAAACTTTTTTCTCTCAAGAGGTTATTCTTGAACTCAATCTTTATCAGGATGTTGCTATTGATGTGTATGCCCTTATATGATACGTACAAGTTCATACGTATCACGAGATTGCTTGCAGGGTAGTCAGAGGTTCGGATAATGTTGTTACTTTTACATGTCGTAGGAGACGAATGGTATCAACGGGGCGATGGGCTACCAATCTTATTACACTTATGTCGATAGTATTATCATGCATAAGCGTTCACGGCCATTATTTAGTTAACCCTTGCGGGGTAGTCAGAGGTTCCGGTTGCCATCTCCGTAATTGCGAAGGTAGTAATTCTATGGCCACCTCGAACCCACACAAAGTCAGTACTTAATGTGATAAATGGTAAGCCATGTCGCCATTTCCAAGCACTGACTATTACCTGTTCGGGGAACAGGGAGGTTTCCTTACGATGTTTTCCCTCATCGTAATATTCAATGCATTTCGTTAATGTATTTTTATTACGAAAATGTGCATAGAAATTAATTAAACTTCATTTCCATTGGTACATGTTTAAGGGGGATTTAAACCCTGTACCCACTGATACAGAGCCAAGTCCCAAACAACTTAGCTACTACGTCGAATTATAATATTATCATGTATCATCAATGATTATTACTGTCATAGCTTTTATAAGCGAAATATGGAAGATATAACCTTACATTGTATTCATTCATCTTTGCACATAACATACATACATATGATTACGTAAGTGTTAAGAAATCGTTGAAAATTTCACGTAGTTGCCGCCATATTATATTTATGCAAATTATTTATTTAGTTTGCGTTTGTTATGTCAGTATTTATGTAAATTGTTATGTTTAAGTTGTGTACCGAATTTCTGTTTGTAGAGTTTCACAATTCGAAAAATGAAAATCTGTTTAGTTTACTACTTATCCTCATTTAACCCAAGTTAAGCAACGTTAAGCGTAGTCTATGGCGGGATGGGTGAACGTTCGTGTCAATGTTGGGTTCAATGCGGGAAAACGTCTAAATCGTTAATAATAATAATAAAAAGCGTTTATTTACAGCGACAATTTTTTTTAATATGTATATGTTTCTGTGAAGTGTCATTGAATCATTTAGTAATTAAGTTTCTAGTGAAATATGGTACTTACTTAACCAAATACCTACATAATGACAACAATGGTTTTTGAATACATACATTCACGTCCTTCAATCCCTTTCGGCGTCGATAGAACCTCTGAGATTTATTATCACCTAGGTCACTTTTTAGGATCTTCAATCCACTGACTACCTCTTAAGTGTTAGAGGTTAAAATCACTATTTAGTGGCCTAATATATTAGTGATAACGACTATACATACATATCATGCCTGATTCCCTGTAGAGACTAGGCAGAGATTACGGATCCCCATCTGTCCCGATCGAGAAACCACATTCTACTTCATTGACACTCATACACCTCCTCGTACACACTCGGCGGTTATAGGTACTTAGAATAATATGAAAGACGAAAGATAACGACTATAATACAATCAAATAACGGTATTAATATTAGACAAAAGACAAACAAGGACAAACGCGTTCACGACCATTAACCCTTGCGGGGTAGTCAGAGGTTCAGGTGTCCATCTCCGCAATTGCGAAGGTAGTAATTCTATGGACACCTCGAACCCACGTGTTGACCGAGACAGTACTCAATGTGACAGGTGGTAAGCCATATTATTAATATTATTCCTCGTATTATCTAAGACGCCCTTTATGCAAATGCAACATGATGACACGGCAATTGTATGAAAAACACGTCTATAAAAGAATAATATTCATTTCCCAATTCCGATTAGCATATAGAACCGGTTTATTACATTTACTATAGAAAGTTAAGTTTTATTTCGTCAACCTGTCAGATATTTCGTAAGAATTTCCCATACGCAAGAAAGAGAAAATGGCGTATTATTTTTGCAAATAATGTAGTCTAAGATGTAAATAGAATGATAGTTAATTGCCTGTCTTAGGTACTGGGGGAAAATAATTTAAATTGAGCGATTGACTAGAAACCTATAAACTAAATCTCAAATTAAAGCGATCTGTATCGATAGATATAAGTGACCGAGGAAATATTGTGTTCTTTAAATGGAGAGAAGAATCTAACTATATATATTATATGTACGTACATAGAATATGTTTCCATACATGCATCATACCTAACATAACCTCATTTCTGAGATTCGCGATTTTTATTCATTTTACAAGAAATTACTAGTAACCATGGTCATTGCAGCATGGCGGAAACGTTTGTTTATAAAATATACGCGATAAGTCCCGTTTTATTGTAAAATGATCTCATTTCCTTGGTCACTAGTAGTGTTTTTCTCATTTTTTATAAAAATAATGTGACTAACTTATATCAAAATTATTTAGTACTAGCAACCTGCTCCGGCTTCGCACGCATAAAATATATAACCTACTCCACTATTTAATGGATTTTATAATACATACGAGTATAAACCTTCCTCTTGAATCACTCTATCTATTAAAAAAAACCGCATCAAAATCCGTTGCGTAGTTTCAAAGATTTAAGCATACAAAGGGACATAGGGACAAAGAAAGCGACTTTGTTTCTATACTATGTAGTGATTATAAGAAGTCTACAGTAACATAATATTGAGTATGTATGAAAACACACTTTAAATTCCTGACCACAAACAAGTAGTTTTACTCCAACAATAATTGAATTGCCAATACCTGTAACTGTATGCCCTCAATTACATATCTTTCGTGCCTTTACCACCCAGCTAGCATATAAAAGATATGATCGGAGAACGTGTGAAAACATACACACAAAACAGTGACACATACATTTAACATATAAATGTGAGGCACGCTAATTTGTGACTGAGACTTTCACTACGTTGAGATTAGGGATGGGTGTTGCGATTTACTCGTGTTGTGAGTATGTAGTAAATACTGTACGTAATTTAATGGGTATCTTAAATTGGGTTACACTGTGTGTTTATGAAAGGCGTGTGAGGGGTAAAAAGGATTTTATGAATGTATTCTTGTAGTTAAGTTTTTAATTATTTAAATTTTATAAGAAATTCTTAAGTAGTTTTTGAATAGCATTGAAAATAATGTTATGATGTAAGTTGCAAGTTTATTTTCTTTGTTATGGTTAGAGATAGTTATTTATCAGTCGGGTAAGACAGAAATACTTCAGATCCTTGATCTCTGACTACCTTCTAGATAAACCAATCTGACGACGATACGTATATAAGTATGTATCTTAGTTAAAAAATTGTGTCTTAGAAGGCGACTAAGGGACTAGGAATCAATGGAAGCTATTGGCTGATTGGCCGGCAACCTATCACCAAAGTTTCATATAAGATCACAACCCAATTCATACTAAAGAGACCTAGGAGGTAAAATCGGATTTTAAGGAAGTGTCGGACGTGAATGTATAATAATTTTTATACAATTTAACTGACTAACTGAGTAAGACACTCAGTAAATTCCCATCTCTAACTACGCTACACTTTTGAATGAAATCTCGTGTTAGTCTCGACCAGTATAAGTTGACCCCTCTTCGGTATTTCGTGCCATGGTGTTTTGGTGTCAAGTGTGGATTGCTTGTATAAGAAATTCACCTGCAAACGTACTTGTAGTGTTGTAACAGACAATATTTATTAATATTGGTTTGAGTGTACTTGTAATATAAAATAAAGATGAGTATTAATGTATGGATGGTAATGAAGCGAAAGTGGTTTTTTAGAGAGCCCCCTGTAGGGAAAAGGGCGTGACTATATGTCGACATAAACATGTTTCACGACGGTTATCCATTTTGGGATAGTCAGATACTTGAGACTTCATATCGTCGCTGCGTTTGACAAATTTCATATGACGTGTATTTAGGCGTTTTTTATTTCCTACTAACGAGTCATTTTCTTATTCTGCATTTACAAGTAAAATAATAATTCAACCAGAAAAATGGTTTTACAAATTCCGTATGTGTATGCATATTATGAAATAATGTATTTGGATACTTTAAAGTTGTCTAGTTTCAATATACACCTGAAAGTAAGTCAGCTAGTTAACATTATATTAACGCCCTTAGATAGCACATATTGATCCATTTTGTCATCTATTTTCAAGCCTAGGACTTCTCAAATACGTATAGTTATTCGTAGATAAGATTTATTTCATTCCATATTATAAAAACTATGTCTAAAATTATTGTTCCCTAATCTACTATTAGTCAACACTTACTATTAGTAGTTGTAATGCAAAAAGAACCTAATAAGTTTCTATTAGGGTATTGTTTTGAATAATCGTGACCATTTCGAAGATTATCTGAGAAAACCCGCAGGCAATACTTAGTGTTGAGTACTAAAGTTGGAGCACGTAAAACCACTTAGAATTTATTATAATATTGTAAGTATTTTAATTGATTTAGTTCGTTGCAAAATTGTATTAATGTTCCTGTGATAGTTGAGAAGTAAAAGGAAGTTGGTTGAATGCTAACTAAGGGACTGGAGATCAATGAAGTCTATTGGGCGATGGGCTATCAACTTGATGTAACAAATATTCTAATTTAACCGGGAAAATAAAATGAATGATTTTTGGTTTCAATTTAATGCTATCACAATCTCATTTGTTACACTACAAGTATCAGAAAACATTTGTGTAGCCAAGATTTCTGACCACCCTAAAAAGCATTGTAAAACACTTTAGTGTGTGTATATAAGAATAGATATATTATTTTTTATACATTTATATAATCACGCCTCTACGTCCCTAAAGGCACAGACAGACGTTATCGATCGCCACCTGGAACGATCCTTGCAAATCTCCCTTGCTTCACTCACACCGACCTTCTCACATATGCTCTTCTGTTCTTCACTACGTACACTTGCCTTGAGAAGAATGTCTCCAATTTGATCTGTATATGTTATTTTTACTCTATTATTTTTTCTATATTTCCTATTCAACCTTACTAAAGTCTTATAACCTTATTTATATCTATATGACCGTAACCGAGTAAAGAACCCGAAACCTTGAGCTTCTACCAGTGGGTTTTAGACAATACCCCATCATCTTAGTTGGTGGGTTTCGGCAATTAAGAAGTGAGCGTGGGACGCATTGTAAAGAGGTACTTGTTAAACGTTTGCTAATCTCAGCTTTGGTTACGTTGCGTAATGGCGGTCTTGTTTTAATACGCGTATGGCATAACGGTGCATGGTGAGAAAAACTGGGTTTTTAAAGGAATAGGCGATAGTTAGAATGGTATTCAATGAGGAAAAACGTCGCGAGGAAACTAGACTATTCGGTTAACCAATAGTCAGGACCACGAACCAAATATAAAGAAGACCCGGCGCAAAGAGCGTACCGTTACGCGGTGCGGAGGCCAAATGGCGTGTTTTAATTGGTGCAGAGTCTAAAAATGTTTGGTAGAAAGGAGATACCTAATTTGATTGGCCGATGCCGTGTTTTGATTGGTTGTAATATCCCCCTTTATCACGCGTACCTCGTTTCACCCCGCGTAATGTCACGCTAGTTTCTATACAAATATTGCGTAAGGCCCACTCCTCTTATTAATTACTCCATGGTCAGGACCTATACTTGGTTAAAGTCAAGTTGGGTACTGACTATGTAGGTAAAAGAAAAATGTACCCATAATAGAACATAATTTTGTAATTGTACAGATTAAACTAATCTCTGACGATCTTGCAAGAGGTAATAGTCGTGAAGTGTTTGTTATAGTAGTTCGAAATTGTTGTTAGTATAGTTAATATAAGCAAAACCTATTTACAAAAATATCTCTATAATCATAAGTTGAGTAAAATGTCAGCTAATTACATTCTAACAAAGTCCCAAACTCGCAGATAACCATTCTCATAACTCAAAACCTCAACACATTTAATTCGGATGAACTAAGAGTATCGAATCGATTCGCATCGATAATTCAAGTATCGATTACAAACCTTTTCATCTCTCGACTTTGATGAAATGCAATACATAATGAATGATGTGTCGTAATGTTTACTCGTTAATAATTTCACGCCTATTCGCTGTTAATAGTGGACAATCGGACATCGTTATCGACTATTGTATTCGATTCGATATCGGAATGCTGAATCGATACATCGAATGAATGTATGAATGTAATTATTGCACCGTAGGATATCATGTCTTAAGGGGTATTCTCACGTTAGAAAAGTATTAGCCTTAGGGTCCAAATTGGTAAACTAACTGCCGTTCTTCCTGAAATGTCTTGAAACTTATATTTTTCTTAACTTAAAGATGTCGCGAATCGTTAACTCTGATCGTGAGGTTCCGGGTTTGATTACCGGTGGAGGCAGTGTTAAGAACTACGCATCCCGTCAGCTTTGGTCGTTGATTTATATTGCTATATTATGCTTATATCTGTCTATACATATGTACAAGAATAGGTTAAGATCGCGGATCCCCATATATCCCGATCCTGATAAACCACTTTCCCTGCATCGACATCCATACACTTTCTTCACCCTTTTTCAATCTGACTTGAGGTCAGATCCAAGGCTGGACCTCACAACCAAGGGCCTAAATGTTAAGAAATACCATTATATCAATCAGTGAAACCTTTAATCCAAGATTTCGTACAATTACCCAATGTTAACCGAAATAACAGTAACGGAATCGAACCCATTAATCTATCTTGAAACAATGCCACGATAGTGGAAAATAATAACATCGATTGCACCAGCCTATTATCTAATTCGATTTATTGTCATTGCGACACTTCTCTTGCTAGTCTGGGACGCTAAAAGTGCAGTCCCAGTAACTTTTTATAAGGTTTACGTTAATAAGAACAAAAGACGATTTTTGCCATGTTAAAATTGACGCCACTATGCATTGTCATGGCCACCATACGTTCGCGTGCTTCGAAATGTAAAATATTGTCTTTTGTTCTCATAAACGTAAACCTTATAAAAAGTTACTGGAATTGCACTTTTAGCGTTGACTGTACATACTGCTAAGTATAATATGCTGTTATAGTTAGTTAATAGTGGCTGTAGCTTAGTGGGAAAGACCTCCGAATTCTTATTAGAGTTCCTAGGTTCGAAACCCGGTTCTGGCATTACCAAAGGAATGAGATTTAATAATTTTGATTTTCATTCTCGTACCTAATCTACAACCGCTAACGGTGAGGGAAAACATCATGAGGAAACCTGCCCATCCCTCGGGATAGGTAATAGCCAGTGCCTGTATACAACGATACGGTTCACTAGGTATCACGTTGGGTGCTGTCTATCTATTGAAACGCGGGCTTTGAGCGGCTCATACCTAACGTGCTTTCGAAATTGAGCAATGAGATAGCAATCTATCACCAACACTATATCAATGCTATTAATATATATATAGATAGATATAGTTTAAGGTTTTCCGAGCTGTAATTAAGAAGATATTATAATATCCAGAATTCTGTCCACTCCAAAAGAACGAAGGATATATTAGATACTCAAGCTTATGTCTATTCCAAAATGAATTAACAGACATACAATGTATGTACCTATATATTACCTAACCGCATTCTTAGCACCATAGTTAGAATTCTAACGTCGTTTTAGAAAGGTACGTACTCTTAGTGACTATATAAATAGTGACGAAAAAACTAGTGAACGTTACGCAAGGACATATACCGCGGAAGTTACAGAGGTCCTATCGTGTAAGGTGCGAGTTTGGGACGTAAATATTGTAATCAGCTGCCTAGTTCTTTAAAAGAAAGAGTAGGAGTAACGATGAGTTACGGTGAGGGAAAACATCGTGTGGAAACCTGCCTATCCCTCTTGATAGATACTAGCCAGTGCCTTTATACGGGGATACGGTTCGCTACCTATCACGTTGGGTGCTGTCTATCTAGTGAAACGCGGGCTTCGAGTGAAACATACCTATCATGCCTTCGAAATTTCGGAGATAGGCACTCAAGCCTCTGACTACTCCGTCACAATAAAAAAGGGAGTGTGTATACACAAGTCGTGAGGCGTATGTATGTTATTCAAGAGTAATCTAATTACATATATTATTTCTTTTTGAGATGGGGACTTTTTATGTGTATACTATGAATCAGGATGTAATGTAATGTGACAAAATATAATGTTATTATTATTTCACTACATAGTATAAAACAAAGTCGCTTTCTCTGTCCCTATGTCCCTTTGTATGCTTAAATCTTTGAAACTACGCAACGTATTTTGATGCGGTTATTTTAAACAGATAGATTGATTCACCCCGCCACAATAAAAAAGGGAGTGTGTATACACAAGTCGTGCAGCGTATCTTATGTTTTAGTAGGAGTAAACCCCGCTCTGTGATAGTCTGGGACGTAAAAAGAATGCTAACTAGCTGCCGTTCTTCCCGGCATGTCGTAGCAGACGAGGGGTAAATGTTATGTATTAGGTTGTTTAATATAACATCACAACCCCAATATTACTGCTAAAATATGACTTAGGAGATATTATTTCTTCGAGGTTCTATCTACACCGAAAGGGATTATAGGATGTAAATATTTGTATAATAATAATTTATTATGCCATAAGACACCGATATTTAATTGATATTCTAATGAATTTTGACTTTTTATTAGGAACTCACTTCTCATCCTTATTTTACTTGCATTACAATGTATTGAGAAAGTAAAATTAAGTCTCAGACAACTACAAAACTTTATTATACTTCATATTTATAATTTAACTAGTTACCCGCTCCGGCTTCGCACGGGTATAAAATATATAGCCTATTCCACTATTTAATGGATGTTATTATACATATAAACCTTCCTCTTGAATGACTTTATCTATTGAAAAAAAACCGCATCAAAATCCGTTGCGTAGTTTCAAAGATTTAAGAATACAAAGGGACATAGGGGCAGAGAAAGCGACTTTGTTTTATACTATGTAGTGATAACAATAATTCTAACCGTGACATACAAATATATCACGCCTGGTTCCTTACAAAAGGGTAGTCATTCTCACGGATCCCAATTAGTCTCCTGACAAACTACTTTCGCTTCATTGATACACCTCGGCATACACACTCGCTATATATAAGTACCACCCAAGTCTCTTAATAGCGTTTCTCATTAAATACCTCTCAGAATGGCTTATCTTTAATCTTTTGCCTGCGCAGAGTGAGCAGGTATCGAGATTTCACTTTCACTCAAGCGCAACAGCTGATCTTGGTTGGAGGGGGTGTGACGTCAGAGGTGACGTATTGTGTGGAGGGGGTAGATAGAATACTGAGGTTTAGTGTTTATTAGTATTTGTTAATTGGTATACTTATGTACGTAGTGACGTTATAATTTAGGACGTAGAATCTTCCCGCCATGTAGGTGTTAGCAAGGACTAGGGGTGAATGCAGTCTATTGGGCGATGGGCTAGCAACCTGTCACCAATTCTCCATATAATATCACAAGCCATGCTGAAAAGACACTTGAGAGATATTAAACTGTGATGTAAAATGACGTAAAATGAGATATTAGTGTCCCCGAGGTTCTGTCCAACCCGAAAGGGATTAAAGGACGTGATTGTATATGTATGTATATACATATCACGGTCGTTTCTTTGCATTGGGATAGGTAGAGATCACGGATCATCATTTTGTCCAATTCTGGCTTATCACTTTCGTTTCATTGTCTTCAAACATACTCGGCGGTTATATGTTTTTTTAACGTCACCCTTGTTCAGTATATATCCTATTTAGCATAATATATTGGAGGTAAATAAGTTCAGAAATGTATAAAAAACGAGAAGACAAACAGCTAGTTACAAATTTATCAAATCCCAGATTATTATGACATATAATCTTGTTTATTAATTGAAACATATCTGTGTCTTAATGTCGTAAAACTATTAAAGTTAATGAATAATTCATTGAATCATTAGTTAATCACTAAAAATTCCGTAAGCCTATTTATGATATTGAATAATTAGTTTAAAAGTTATATTTCAAGGTGGTAAGGTATTTACATATTGACCACGTATGCGAAATGACATATAAACATCGTTTAAAACTTTAATCTCCTTTAGTTGGACAAAACTTTGTAGATATATCTCGTAACGGTGAGGTAAAACATCGTAAGAAAACCTGCCTATCCCTCAGGATAGGTAATAGTCAGTGCCTATATACGGCGATACGGTTCACTAACTATCACGTTGGGTGCTGTCTGTCTAGTAATACGCGGGCTTCGAATGACCCATACCTAACATGCCTTCGAAATTTCGGAGATGGGCATTGAAGCCTCTGACTACCCCGCCATAATAAAAAAAGGGAGTGTGTATACATAAGTCGTGAAGCGTATGTTTATATATCTCGTAAATGACCACCCTAAGATTGGTTGTAAGATTGTCAAAGCATTTGTATGGAAAATTAGTGATAGGTTGTCATACTATCGTCTAAATTAAAGTACTGACTATCTGTTCCACATGAGGGTTAGTGGTGACCATAAAATTACTTTCGCATTTGCGGAGATGGTCATTCGAACCTCTGACTACCTTGCAAAGGTTAATGGTTGTGAAAGTATTTGTTATTGTTGTCTATTTGCATATTAAGCCAATACAAAGGGGATACTGAGTAATAATAAGTCATATAGTAGAAAGAAAAAAACATGAATTGTGTTTTAAAAAGTGAATTTCCAAAATGATGAAGCACAAAAATGGTCTTCAATAACTCATTTTTGCTATTAAAACTCACTCATACTGCAATGAAAGTGAAACTATCCGTTATTTATTAGAGATTTCACCCAACTAAAATATTTGCAAAGATCATTATCAAAATGCTCTATAATCACGAATACTATAATTAGACAGCGCCATCTACGCGTGAGTTTAATTCCATGCTAATTCAATTTATGCTAGACAGATGGCAGTAAACCGTTTATTATGCTTGCAAATTATTTGAACTGCGATTACACGGTTCATTCACGGTACGCATTGGAACGAATGCAAATTACGCAGAACACGCAATTACTGTGTTACGGTTATTCTGTACTGTCTTTTACGTGATGTAACTAATTACTAGTTGGCATGCTTTATTGAATAAGTGTACAAACGTTATGACTTTGAATAATGAGTAAAAATTTATTCAATACACAGCTTGTCTTTTTATTAAGGTGTACTTTTTAGAGTTTTGTTTGTATTCAATATTACAGCTATTATGAAAAAGTAATAAAAAAGCATAAAAAGATTTCTTCCGATACCGGGAATCGAACCCGAGCCTCCTGGGTGAGAGCCAGGTATCCTAGCCACTAGACCATATCGGATGTTGCAAGATAGCGCGAAATAATTATATACGTTGAGTCGATTAGCCTCTATAACAGCTCTTGAAATTTGTAGCTAACTTAGATAACACCTTTTTTGCATAACAAATCATTTTTATTGGTCATAACTATGCATTTATTAAAAAAATACTCGCTTCAAACCAATCAGAAGATTGTTTTTCCTATTTTATAAAGTTTAATCGATAGGAATTTAGTGTTAAACTGTATGAGGTGCATGTGTATTATGTCAGGATCAGGATGGGAATCCATAATCTCGGCACAGATAATATAATACTATACATCTCGGCTTACTGCTCAGATGACAAATTAATCCCAACACTTATAAAGTCCATTTGAATCAAAAAAGCTTTTCAGCATAACTCTAGTTTAAATTATAAATACTTAACAATTGCGTATTTCGAAGTTTTCCGATTAAACTATAACCTTCATCCGTTATCTCTCCCTTCTCCTTTACGTATGTATTAAACTCTTTAATTTATGATTAATAACTAACGGGACTTATCGCGGAAGTTTTTATATAATAAAGTTACCTTTATTAACCCGACGTTTCGGCTACGTTGCAGCAGCCATGGTCACGGGCAGACTGATTAGTGCCGTTATTTATTAATCATAAGTATAAATCGCGAATCTCTTAAAACTATAATAATTTAATTTATGTATGTAAGACCTGCCAATTTCCGTCAAACTTATTCACTTACCTACTCCTAACCGCCAAAGTACGTAGACTCAAACCACAATGGCGTATAACGAGTGTAATCTTAGATAATTCAGATTACGCCGTCACACTATCTGCGCGCGCCTTTCCACTTTCACTCACTTTTGTTATTTTATTAACAGTTTTATTAAGACATTGCCCAACAAGAAATAACGGTCGACGACATTGAAAAGCGCGCTACATTGCATCTGTCAGTCATACGTCAGGACTAGTGACGTTATATAATGTCAGTTAATAATGTTATAAATACACGTCTAACCTACAGGAATAATACAATTACATTAGGTATACAATGTTTTGAAGTGGATTAGCCCTAGCAGGTGACTAAGGGACTAGGGGTTAATGGAATCTATTAAACCCTGTCACTAATATTCCGTATTAACTAATAACTACCTATCGTTATTATTTACAATAGTGTTTGCTAAAATGAACCAAGGAGGTATTAATATAAGACAAACGCGTTAACGACCATTAACGCTTGCGGGGTAGTCAGTGGTTCAAGTGTCTATCTCTGCAATTGCGAAGGTAGTAATTCTATGGTCACGTTGACCAGATAGACAGTACTCAATGTGTACACTCCGTAGTATTCGACGCATTTCGTAAATGTATTTTATTAAGGAGGTATCCATATTGTAAAACATACCTCACGACCAATATCCCTTTCGGGGTAAAACGTTGAGTAACAACCTTCTTACACCAAGAATAAAATAAGTGTCTCACTGCAGTGTCGTTATTTTTAACAATACACCAATTTAAGCTAGCTTAGATTCTAGACTTCTAACCTCCTATTATCTATCATTATTCTAAAGAGGGAAAGCTACACAAGACAGTTAGGCACTTCAGTTATAAAGTTAAACGCTGTCTCATATATATGACGTGAAAAGGGTATAGAAATGTAGGGTCTATAAATTACGGAACACAATTGTAGAGTGAACATGAAAACTCCTTTCTTATACACGCATTTACGATCATTAACCCTTGCGCGGTAGTCAGAGGTTCAGTTTTCCATCTCCGCAATAGCGAAGGTAGTAATTCTATGGACACCTCGAACCCATGTGTTGACCAGACAGTCAGTACCCAATGTGACAGGTGGTTAGCCATGTCGCCATTTACAAGCACTAACTATTACCTGTTCGACGAACAGGTAGGTTTTCTCAGTAGTTATTACCTAAAATAATTTATTAACGTACTTTCTCTTTGTTTCAGATGACGCTTATATGACATCCCGAAATGTCATTTATCCACATTACAACTGTCAAAATATTGTCATTCACGACATGACAACAATTCCCGCGGAATAGTGTAAAATGGTCAACATGTGTTCAAGACTGACTCTTATATCGTTAGTGTTAAGTGCTATTTTCGCTTGTGTCTGTGCCCACGTTGCTTTAACGTATCCGCCAGCCAGGAAATATGATTTGGACTTTTTGGACAACTCTAGGACGAAGCCACCATGTGGAATGCCTAAAGGTAAGATACCAACCTCCTTAGCTAGTCTGAGACGTAAAAAGAAAGCTAACTAGCTGCCGTTCTTTTTGGCATGTCGTTGGTGTTAATAGGACTAGACGTAAATGGAATCGGTTGTGCGATTGGCTAGCAACCTGTTACCAATGTTCTATTATGACATCGCAACCCTAATATTCATGCCATAAAGAGGCCCAGGAGATATTATATCTCCGAGGTTCTGAAACGATGTTAATGTATATGTACTTGTATACATATACATATGCTATATACATATGCATCAAAATTTATTAAGTTTATTAAGCCTATAAAGGATATAAATGTATGCTCATTAATTTTATCACAGGGTATTTTATTATCTGTGTCACAGATATGTAGTGTTTATGTGTGTGTATGATGCAATGAAATGGTCATAAATCGTGTATAGGTTAGTATTTAAAGGGACCAAACCATACAAAATTTCACACAAAAGCAAACAAAAATTATAGTCATGAAGTAATTACAAATTATTTGGTTCGCTTATTGTCCCAACCCAAACCTAACCTTTGCTGTACGTTTAGCTATATTATTGTCCATTTCAGTACGTTTAATACAACATACGCTACACGACTTGTGTATACACACTCCCTTTTTTTTATTGTGGCGAGGTAGTTAGAGGCTTGAGTGCCCATCTCCGAAATTTCGAAGGCATGTTAGGTATGGGTCATTCGAAGCCCGCGTATCACTAGATAGACAGCACCTAACGTGATAGGTAGTGAACCGTATCGCCGTATATAACTGACTATTACTTATCCTGAGAGATAGGCAGGTTTCCTCACGATGTTTTCCCTCACCGTTAGCAACTGTAAATTATGTACGTAAATGAAAAATACACACTACTTTTAGTACATACAAACTTATATTCACGCCTCTACGTCCCCAACTGGTAGGTATATTCTCACTCTATTATGAGTAACTATATCACCGCCTGCTAAGTTGACTATTTAAAGAACGTCTTCATACATACATACACATCACGCAGGATTCCCTGTAGAGGGGTAGACAGAGATTACGGATCCCCATTTGTCCCGATCCTGACCATACATATGCTCATACACTCTCGGCGGTTATAGGTACACCTAACGTCACCTTTTTTCAATATAGCGTCTATCTGACTGTTATATGTCTTATTAGGCCGGCACCTACGTAACCGCCCTTCTACTTCACTCATATATATTCCTTTTGTCAATCTGCTGTCATTCATCCCAATAACATGTATGAACGTCTTCAAATAACTATAAACCATAATAATATTCCACATAATACTCGGCTCAAGTTCATTCCCTTCATTTGAATCTCGGAGGCTACCTCGAGATTAGTGCAATCATTTCGACACAGATTACCTACCACATTCATTCAAGTACTGTAGCTTTTGTGATTCATAATCATGTGATTCAAAAGTTACTTGAATAATATTTGTTGATATGATAGTAAAAACTTTTCTCTTCACACCTTTTTAGGAAACTTATTCAATGGTAAAGGAAAAAAACATCGCGTCCATTATCTCAGAAAGGGTGTACAGAACAAATGCTTCGGAAGAATCTTTATGTATATGTATTAATTGTTTTGTTCTGAACAAATATGTAAGAAATGTAGATAGTGATAGTATCTGGCCAATAGCTCAATATTATGTCCTTTATTGTTTAATACCATTACCTTATTTGCTAATATCGTAACGTTGAAAGGATGTGAATTTATGTTACATACATACTTATATCTGTGTTAGTATGTCTATTTATGCATTATATGTAACTAAAGTCAATTTTGTTTCCTAGGTAGGTAGTTTTTATTCAAAGCGTGTAAAGCAAAAGTTTAATTTAATCTTGTCCTTATAACTTGCACGAACTATAGGTGGCTTATGATTTTCAATGTTGTTATTTCGGAATGCAATCAAAATAAAGTATTGCGAAACATGGTTCTTTGCCTTATGTTTCATGGTATTTGGTCAAAATGCATTATGGTGGGTTTTAAGATGTACTGAACTACATGTTTTGATGATTCACAAAGAATTGAATCAAAGGGCTGAAGTTGTACTAGTTAGGGACTTTAGTGTATTTAAACTAGCTGCTAGCCGGGTAAAAGATAGAAATATATGCCTAAAAGTAAAAGTATTCTTGGTTACAATAGCATCTATTGGTTATAAGTTTACTTAAAACTACTGGAAGTTTTATACTTCTGACCACCCCTTCAAAGAATATATCAGTTTTTGTACTCTATGTAGTTTTGCCATATTTGTTCGGATGAACATTTACAAAATTCTCTACAAATGTCTATGATAGATTTTTTCATTTGATAGATGAATAAATAATACCGGAAGTACTGTTAGGTGATTTCGGCGCGGTTTCGCAAGCAGTCGTGGCCGAGTGGTTAAGGCGTCTGACTCGAAATCAGATTCCCTCTGGGAGCGTAGGTTCGAATCCTACCGGCTGCGGACACTGTTTTCCTATCACAATAGTAGAATCCTATTTGATATCTATAAAATACGCGCATAAAAATGTTTTTTAAGCTTTTTGGTACTTTAAATATAATCTTTTTTGCATAACGTAAGAGGCGATAAAGGGATAGTTACACATGCTCTACAGTTACTTATCTTATACTTACATTGCACAAGCTGTGGCACAAGTATACATTAATAATGATTCTTTAACATTCAGTCTGTTTACTCTTTTTCGGATTTTAACCTTAAGAGTTATTTACACCTTTAATTAGAGCTTTCGAGTATAATCTTACTACATATATTCACGCCTATACGTCCCCTACGGGACACTATCGATCGCCACCTGGAACGAATGACAAATCTCCCTTGCTTCACTCACACCCATTAACCTTTTACATGCTCTTCTGTTCGTCACTACGTACACCCGCCTTTAGAAGAATGTCTCCAATTTGATCTGTATAAGTTCTACGCCTACCCCGTCCAACTCTATCTTCCACTTTGGCTTTATAGATTCCTTTCGTAACCCTCCTTTCATCCATCCGCTCTATGTGCCCAAACCACCTTAACATTTTCTATTAATTAGTCAATTAATATTAATATCTAATTCATGTCAAAACGAGACACACAAATCACGCCTGATTCCCCGTAGAGGGGTAGGCTGAGATCACGGATCCCCATTTGTCCCGATCCTGACAGACCACTTTCGCTTCATTGACACTCATACATCTTCTCATACACACTCGTCGGGTATAGGTACTCCTAACATTATAATAATATTAGTTATGTTACTAATTACTATTTTGATAACAATCTATTCTAAGTACAAAATTAGTATAATACAAGTCACAGGTTTAATATATATTATATAATATATTTATTTACAGGCGTAAAAGTCATAATATCATATAGTTCCCAACCTCACTCTTTTAAGAAACTTTTACCTTAAGGGTAAACAGTACATCGATTTAAAATTTCTTTAACTAAGTTTGTTCTAATGTCACTAACTCTAGTTGTCAGTCCACCGATTAACTATAACTAAAGGAACCAAATACCTTAGTCGCCTCTTACGTAAGTTGAGCAGAATGATAGCTAGTTACAGTCTACGAAAGTCCTATGGTCGTAAATATGGTAATTTATATAACTATTATTTCTGTCTACCTTTGAAGGCAAACGAGCGTGATATTTATTTAACAAGTACGATCAGATACTTTACAAACCCGTCATGCGTTCATATAAAATACATACATACACATCACGCCTGATTTCCTTGTAGAGGGGTAACCAGAGATCAAGGATCCTATCTGTTCAAATTCTGACAGACCACTTTCGCTTTGTTGACACTCATATACCTTCTTTACTCATATACTGTATATACACTCATATACTTTCTCATACACATAGGACAGAACCTCGGAGATATAAAATCTACTTGGCCACTTTTAATTATAACACAGATATAAGAATAATTCTAATAGTATGAAATTATTTTTAGTTATTTGGTGTTGGTTACATATCGTCAAGTAAAAATTGTATTTTTGAGTATTGTAAGTCAAATTACAAAGAATAACTGATGGAGTAGTGGTCAATTAACTTACTCAAGGTGAACTCGGCATGCATCATAAAATGCATATACTTCACGACCGTTTAAATCAGAGGGTATGATAGGATGTGATACTTTATCTCTATCGGACTTAATTTTTAGGCTGTGTTGTTTTATGCGCATAATTTCTGCCTACCCCCTTTTTAATTAGAGCAGGATGCTAAGTAAGAATTGTGATTTAAAAAAATCATATTGATTTCATAATGATGCGCGCGCATCTATTTATAGAGAATAAGTTAGCTGAATTCGCGTTACGAAATCATGACCGTGTGGCCTAATGGATAAGGCGTCGGACTTCGGATCCGAAGATTGCAGGTTCGAGTCCTGTCACGGTCGAATGGTTTCTTTTGCTTTTTTGATTATTGAGGTATACTTCTTTTTAGTTTATTTTTTTGCATTGAATTTTGGTATACTATTATAATGACTTTATGTTGTAACTAAAAAGTTTTGCGGAGGTGTATACATATAATTAAAGCGAAAGCGTATTTGCTAGAGTCACTGCTTTTATCCTTAGAGATATTGGTTTGTACGATGCATATAAATAGAGGATAAGACATAAATTATTCTGGCTTACGATTATTTATTTATTTACACTGAGGTGTATATCGCATTCTCGGGATTTGCACTCCATTGCGCGTATGAGTTAGTTATAATATAATACACACAAAATTAGGAAGTATATAAAGATATTAAACGGACTATTTTATGTCATTTATTTAAAATTTGTAATCACTTCATAAGAAGATGAAAGACAGATAACTGTGTGTAGTATTATATTATCTGTGACTGTGTGATGAATTTAAAATATTCAAGAAGTTAATGGATTGATGCTTATTTTACTCATAAAATACTGAGTAAATTAACAAAAATTTTGTAAAAACAATGACAATATTTAATACTATATTTATATTATGAGTTATCAATTTTAATAAGCTAATGATTAATATTATAAGAATGTTTTAAAGTACTTTAACGCCATCTGTATTTAAATTACTACACTATGATTTGAACTTATCTTTGCAAATGAAAACTAGATGGCAGCTACTACATACAAATCAAGAGAAATAGAATTGGTTTACAGAATTCGTAAATAATATTATATATTCTTTTATGAAATTTGGCTAATAATGTAATTTATGCTTGTTTCAGGTTCAATAAAAACCTCGTTTCTCGCTGGCTCAACGTTCACCGTCCACTGGCATTTAGCTTATGCCCATCGGGTAAGTTTTTATGAATTTCTATTAATAATAAAATATAAATAGGAACTAAGGTCTCATCATTGTTTTCTAATACTTTATTTAACGTTAAAATAGGAGAAAAGTTATATTAATAGAATTATAATATACCGCGTAGTGACTCAAAAAACATCACTGGAAATGGTTTATTAGGGATAAAATCAACAAAATTATAATAAAAATAATCACTAAAATAAACCTAAATAAGATTAAAAGAAAAGAAAAAAAACATCTAAACTTATTCACTAATGAATCGATAATGGCTACTACTTGTCTATTTCGTAACTTTACGCAACTGCCCGGCTAGCTCAGTCGGTAGAGCATGAGACTCTTAATCTCAGGGTCGTGGGTTCGAGCCCCACGTTGGGCGAAATACGTTTTTGCTCTTTTCATTATTTATTTTGTTTTTATTATTATTTACAAGTAATTATTAGTCGATATATCAAAACTATCGACTATTTATATATTTTAATGATGTTTTTCTAATACATTCGTAAGATATATCGGAAATTAATATACGAAACCATTATTCTACCACTATTTCTATTCTATTTTCTGAATTATGTTCATAATATTTTATTTCCATATTACAGGGCGGCTACAGCTTGAGAATATTGGATGAGTTGGAGCGACCTGTTTTGGACCTTACGCCTAGAGCGGCTGGGTCCGAATTCGTTCGAGACGATGTCACGTGAGTATACAACATTGATTGAGTATACAACATTGATACACTATGTACTCGTATTTTGGTATAAATTTACATTCATTTATCGCGCAAGTGTGGGACGTAAAAGAATTGTCTATAGTCTATTCGCTTTAAGTAAATAGTGACATCATAATATTCAGACGTTAAACTGGCCAATGAGACGTGAGTGAATGAGAAAACAGTCACATTGACCAATCGCAGACAACCGTTGTCACGTATCATTAATCAAACCGTTTGGGTAATGATGACGTCACTATTTTCTTAACGCGAATACACTATAGGTGTTTTCCGTCCAGTCATGTCGTAGGAGCCGACTAACGGGCTAATAATTAATCAAATCTATTGGACGATGGGCTAGCAACCTGTTTGTTAATACTAATATTATATCGCCCTCGACAGAGATTCATAGTTAATTAATTTATGTAATAGTTTATGTAACAATCATTAATATTAATTTTTACATCTGAGAATGGCAATGGATACCGTGTCCATACAACCTGACATGTCACTCCAAAACATAACACCCATGTCTAATTGCAGTGCGCAGAAGTACGAAGTGCGTCTACCCAGTGACTTTACCTGTGAAAACTGCACGCTACAACTTCAGAGGGAAGCAGGAGAGTGGGGCGCTAATTACAGGTTTTGGTCCTGTGCTGACATTGACATCGTTACGCGTATGTATTGGGACTTTATTTTATCTTAATAATAATATTTAGATATTATTACACCAAACGACGTAGCTCAGTTGTTTGGGGCTTGGCGCTGTATCAGTGGGTACATGGTTCAAATCCCGCTTGAGCATGTACCAATGGAAATGAATCTTAATGGATTTCTATGTACCTTTTCGTAATAAAAACACATTTACGAAATGCATCGAATTATACGGTGAGGGAAAACATCGCGAGGATACCTACCTGTTCGTCGAACAGGTAATAGTTTTTGCTTGTAAATGGCGACATGGTTTAGCACCTGTCACATTAAGTACTGACTTGGTCAATACGTGGGTTCGAGGTGGCCATAGAATTACTACCTTCGCAATTGTGGAGATGAAAATTTGAACCTCCGACTACCCCGCAAGGATTAATGATCGTGAATACTTTTGTCTTTGTTTTTCTTGACTATCACAATATCAAAAGTAACATAGTTAAAAGCTATCTTTTACACTAATAGTGTCCAAAGAGATTATATGTGTCTGACGCGCGCTGCCATTGACATCGTTACGCGTATGTATTGGGACTTTATTTTATTTTTTCTATTATCGTTGTTAGCAAGGAGTTTGTATGTCTCCGAAGATCTGGCTAGTCTGAAAGTGGTTATGTACATGATTGTATGTATCTACACTTATAACTGAAATAGTCAAATAATATTTATACTGTATATAAATGCTAAAAGTATAATGGGATATGCAACCAAGGTTTCGGCCACGCTGAAACGGTTTGAAATTAAATGTATTTGTTCAGCCTTACATTAAACAATATATGGATTAAACTCCCTTATTAAAAAATATTGAAATTATGACTTTGTTATTTCTGTGGAAACGTCGTTACTTGGAACAGGTAATAGTTAGTGCTTGTAAATGGCGACACGGCTTACCACCTGTCACATTGAATACTGACTAATCAACACGTGGCTTAGAAGTGTCCACACTACCTCTGAGATTGCCGAGAAACAACCAAACCTCTGACTACCTCGCAAATTTTTATCATCATAAAAACTTTTTTATTTTTAATTCGACGTAGCTCAGTTGTTTGGTGCTTGACTCTGTATCGATGGTACAGGGTTCAAATCCCGCTTGAGCATGTACCAATATCGTGAATGCGTTTGCCTTTTCTTGTTTTTGTTTTGTTATTTATTTTTATTACCCCCAGGCAAGGAATACCACGAATTATGCTCAGGCCACGGCTACCACATATTAGGGCGGTGTAAATGCAACAAGCTCTATCACGGATCTCGCTGCCAATTCTCTGACGAATGTACAGAAGACACTGACTGTGGGCTAAGGGGTAAATGTGTGGACATCAATTCTACAGAATCCCCTACTCGCATGTGCTATTGCCCACACGGCTTCTATGGGAAGGGGTGTAATAAGAGTAAGTACTAGCTATAACCGCCGAGTGTGTTAGAGGTGTATGATGATGAAGCGTAAGTGGTTTGTCAGGATCGGGATGGCTCCGTGATCTCTAGATACCTAGATAGGGTAATGGACGTGATGTGTACGTTTGTATAGCTATTAGCTTATCGTAATATTAACCAAAGTGGTACGTAAAAGGAATGCTAACTAGCTGCCGTTCCTTCTTGCTTGTAAAGAACAACTAAGAAACTAGGATAAATGGATATTATCCGAAAGATATTATCCGAGATTCTGTCCACCCCGAAAGAGATTAAAGGACGTTAATATATATTAACGTATGACTACCCTATAGCAGTTAATAATCATAATTAATATACCAAATTCTACTTAAGTTTATATATATGTATCTATCATATATTTTTATGTATTTATACTCGTATGTATATAGCATATCACATATTCACTTACCATTTTCATCACCTCTAACTATTATCTTACATAACCCATCCTTCTGTCTACCCCAGAGGCTCCGTGGAAGGACAAGGCGTTAGACCTGTCCCTGTACAGCAAAAAGGAGCTTTCTAAGGATTTCCACCTCTACTGGAAACTACTGCGTGATGAACCGGAAATCGAGATGGTCATGGTCGTTAATGGAACCTCGTATGCTGGTGAGAATTGACTATTAAGAATAGACTATAGCAGTCAGGGATCGACAATCGATGTATTTGGTGACAGATCTACCATTCTGAGCACAGAGCTATTATTTAAGTAACAAAACTGTTATTATAAGAACGAAGTTTATATTCATGTAATGGTTATCGATCTCTTATTTTACACATATATTAACATTAATTTGATAATTCATTCCTGGGAACAATTTTTGTTTATCTGAGAACGAAAATATTTCGTGGCGATAGATCTACTTATTAGGTGATGCAACTTATAAATTTTGGTGATAGAAAATATAGTTCCCATAGACTATTACTAAGGTTAAGGAAGTGAAAGTGGTTTGACATAGACAAAAATGAGGGTCTAAGATATCTGTCTATCCCTTTTGTAATTATGTGATATAAATGAAAATTTTATTGTACTAGTTAGTATAATAAAAAAAATGCAGTCAGCTGTTGTTAATCCGAGCCGTATCTATTGGGTGATGTACTAGCAATTTCAACAATTTTCTCCATTAATGCTCAAATACTAATAAAACCACACAGTTTTAATCAAAAAATAATGTTAACTAACTGCCGTTCTTCCCGGCATGTCGTAGGAGGCGACTAAGGGACTAGGGTTCAATGAAATCTGTTGAACGAATAACTATTAAGACCACAACCCCAATATTCATGCTAAAAGTGACCAAGGAGAATTTGTGCTCTGAGTTTCTGTTCACCCCGATAGGGATTAAAGGATGTGAATCTACATATATATATATACCTATGTTTCTTTTTTATAAATCAATCAATAATTTAATATAATTTTGCTAAAAACTACCAAAGATATAACTTAGAAGCTAGAAACTTAAATGTATTTGTACCCTTTAGTTATGCAATGACGTTAATATATGTATGTATGTTTCAGGCGTGGGCTGGCGTCCCCGTGGTCTGACCTCTATGTGCCGGAACTTCCCGGTTCTCGGACCAGCACTCGACAAGAAACGTGAGTCAATATTGTACTATATATATTGTCCCAGAATAGTATGGTATGTAAAAAAAAATAACTAGTTACCTTTCAGCCCGGTATGTCATAGACGGCGACTAAAGGACTAGGGGTCAAGGGATTCATATCACAACTCCAATTTCAATATGCCAAAAAGTCATATAAAATTCACGAGATATAAGATCTCCAAGTTTCTATACATCCCGAAAGGGATTGAAAGAAGTGAATGCATATGTATGTATGTATCTAATGGATGGAGTAAGGAATTAAGAAATCATTTTACTGAGAAATCAGAGATTCAAATATAAATAATTATTGTACTGAAGGGTCTAATTATAATAATTTTAAGTATTTATGGAATTACAATCAACCGAAAGTCAATCAAAACCCAGCATCGTATATAATGACTGAGCATTAATGAGGTACACACTCTTATTATTTATCAATATATGTACACACTTTTCTTATCTATTAATGTACACACAGTAATGAGTAAACCTATCTTATATACAAAAGACATATTCTTCATATAATTTCCAGAAAGCACACAAAAACCCGAGCCATTACCCGAACCAGAACCAAAAGCCGAGCCAGAATCTTCTCCTGAACCCGAACCAGCGTCAGAACCCGAGCCAGAACCTTCGTCAGAGCCCGAACCGACCGCTGAACCCAAACCCAAGAAGTCCCTAGACAATAGGAACAAGCGAGTAGCCATGCATAGTGATGGACTGGACTTTAAAGATTTAGGAGACGATGTCACGGTTAAGACTAGCATTTCTTATCAGGTGTCTAAAGGTAAATATATTTTGGTCTTGTAAAATAATATTATTGGGACATGTTATGCGGATGAATGATAGTAGTATGACAAAAGGAATATATGTGGGTGAAGTGGAAGGGCGGTTACGTAGGTGGACTAATAGGACATGTGACAACCAGATAGACGCCATTAAAAAGGGTGACGTTAGAAGTCAATGAAGCGAAAGTCCGCGATCTCTGCCTACCACTCTATAGGGAATCAGGCGTGCTGTGTATTTATGTAAAAATATATTAATATTGTGCAGGACAGGACTCGGATCACGAAGGTGCCGAGTTCGATCCCCAATCTTATGTAGAATGAAAATTGAAATTAACAATAAAAAAAATAATTTTTATTCCTACTTTAGGTTTATAGTTTTAATTCCTTGTTGTATTGTATATTAATGAAAATACAATAAAAAATACTTTCTCGATATTTTAACCCTTGTGGAATAGTCAAAGATTGCCATATGTAGCGACTCAATTGCGAAAGTAGTGATATTATGTCCAAAAAGCTGGCCCTGTTTACATTTTTATAAAGATAAAAATGCGTATCCTCTTTTTGCTTTCTTTGAGTGTTTCGGTGTGTAATTATCTCCATAAAGCGCAGAGGATACGCGATAATGTATGAATGCACCTCAAGGGATAATTATCGTTAAGTATATGTTCGGGACAGACGGCGATCCGTAATCTCTGCCTACCCCTCTACGGGGAATCAGGCGTGATGTGTATGTATTTATGTTATTTTTAATGTAAATCTTATTATATGCTAGTCATTTCTTTTAGCAGTAATATTATTATGAAAGTTAGTTATGTAATGTGTAATTTTATTATTTTTTAGGTCGCGGCAGAAGAGCTGTAGATCAAGCGAATAGTAAGTGCATGTTTCATTATTTATTTCACCTTTAGTGCACGAATGGTATCTTATACACTTCAAGAACACCATAACACTATTTTCAGCTTCTAAAATTGTGTAACTATCGAAAATTTCTAAATTCATAAGTCATGTTTATCAAACTTCATTATTTAGTCGAAAAATCAACTGTTCAAGTTTTTTTAATAATTTATTTTTTAATCAACAACAATACTTTTTGTAAAGTCAATATGGTTGTAATATTTGCGATACTTTTGATTGAACTTAGTTTAAAGTAGTCATACTATTTTTATCTCAAAGTTTAGAAAAAGATCTTAATTTATTTCATTAGTAAAACTATAATTAGCTTTAATGTACAAAAAGCACACACGGGTAAGCACCTTACACATAAACACATGCACTTAAATCACAGCTTCCGCATTGCATCCACACACATTTAATCTACTACCCGCAAATAAACCTTAGCCAAAATACCTTTGCAAATAATCTGGGAGAAAAGCTAATGGAAGTTGCAAGGGATTTAAAGTATTTACATAGTCTAAAATGCAACTAAATCACAGCATAACTAAAACAGTAATAGGAGAAATAATTACAATAAGTATTAGAAAAAATAATTACAACAAGTATTAGAAAAAATAATGTAAGAATAATCCATGAAAAATTGTGGTTATTTTCTTTTTATAGGTTATACTGTATTATCAAATAAATAGGTTAACTATATTCATATAAATAATAAGATAGTATTTAGAAACATTAATATTCTAACGCACGAATATAAATCAAACAAAAATAACACTAACCGAAGACTAGTATATAGACATAGTTTCCACAAAACTGCTTTTAAATACAACATAGGAGTCAAAAATTAAATAACGCCCTCTAGTCAACCCACCACACACTAAATCACATGTACATATCGCAAAGTCGCACTGCCCATAACAGCTGTTTTATTCCAGGTGACGAGCCCACTACGTATCGCAACCGCTATTTCCGTCGCACCACAAAACCTCCTTTCCGCCCCACCAAACCCAGCACTGAACCCCCGACCACTACGTCACTTCTTACTGACTTTGAACCTATAACAGAACCTGTCAGCGAACCTACCTCCCAATCTGACAAAGCCTCAAGCCCTAAGATAAATGCTAAATCAGTTAAACATCTATCAGTATCTAACGTTCCATTAGATACCTCTACCCAACCGACTGTCGAACCGGAACCCACAGCTGAGCCTAAAGCAGAGCTAGAACCTTCCCCGGAACCCAAATCTGAACCCGAGCCATCCCCAGAACCAAATTCAGAACCGACCTCTGAACCTGTTCCATCCGCAGAGCCTAAGGCCGAGCCTGAACCTACGTCCGAACCAGAACTCGAGCCAAAATCCGAACCTGAGCTTTCTCCCGAACCCAAATCGGAACCAGAACCAACTGCTGAGCCTAAATCTGAACCAGAACCAACCGCTGAGCCTAAATCTGAACCCGAGCCGTCCCCAGAACCGAATTCCGAACCGGAACCTTCACCTGAACCAAAATCCGAGCCAGAACCTTCCCCGGAACCAAAATCCGAACCGGAACCGTCTCCGGAACCTAAGTCAGAACCCGAGCCATCGCCAGAACCTAAGTCAGAACCCGAACCGACTTCTGAGCCTAAATCAGAACCCGAACCTACTTCTGAACCTAAATCTGAACCCGAACTTACTTCTGAAACCAAATCTGAGCCAGAACCATCCCCAGAACCTAAATCAGAACCGGAACCCACTCCTGAACCTAAATCCGAACCGGAACCTTCCCCCGAACCGAAAGCAGCCGAAGATTCGAAACTTAAGGTGAAAGGGTTAAAAGAGGAGACAGGTAATGTTCTAAGCGCCTCGCTCTTTGCTCTTGCTATGCTATACCATGTTTTGTTGTTAGAACAATTGTGTATGAACACGTTTGTATAGTATTTGCGAATGGGGAATGTATTAAATGACCTATTGTAGTAGGTATATCGTCTAAAATACATTAAGAAAACTTCATACTTTGTTTCGTTTCTTCAAAAAGACAGGTTTCAAGTTGGCACTGTTAAATATTGTATTTTTATCATTTACAATTAAATAAGCCACAAATTTATATTATTTTTATGAGTAGAAATAAGTTTGGCAAATTGAAAGAAAAATGAGTATATACCAGTTTTTTTACTTGTTTCAATAACACGTAATAGTATGTATCCATACGAAAATAATAATGAAACATGGTACAGTATAGTCTGTTTATCAACTTCGCTTATGGTGTCTGTACATAGTTTTAAGATCTTACAATATTACGCTTGTTGCATGCTCTCACTTTAGACTGTACTCACTAAACCTAATTTCACATATCCTTACTAACATACATTATGTAATGTGATGACGAAATGAGATTAAAACTTGAATGTAATTTTAAGTTAATCGTCATTTAAGTAACGACCGTAGCAGTGTTGATACATTAGTTCTCGTTTGAACACTGTTTAAACAATAATTTTAAAACGTAAATAAAAAAACTTTGTTATTGTTGTTATGTTATATACATACATTCACGTCCTTCAATCCCTTTTGAAGTGGACAGAACCTCTGAGATTTAGTATATTCTAGGTCACTTTTTAGCATAAACATTGGGATTGTAATATCATATGGAACAAATGTGTCAGGTTGCTAGCCCATCGGCCAATTGATCGCATTTACCCCTAGTCCCTTAGTCGTCTCCTACGACATGCCGGGAAGAATGGGTTAGTATAGTACATGTGTTATATTAAGCGTTGACTATCTGGTATAAACGGATAGTCGGCAGCAAAAAGAATTGGGGAATGTCTTGATTTTTCCTTCATTACGATGTAGGTATTTAAAAAAATGGTCCTTCGAATAAATAATCGCTTGATCGGTTATAGAAAAAAATATTTTCTTATTCAAAGTCTAGTTTATTATAGTTGGCAAATGGAATTAAAGAAATAATAATCGTGTTACGTTATAACGTGATATCTATACATATAAACCTAAATTCATATAATTATATTATTGTTATATATAACATGAGAAAAACTATTTCAGTGGTGTTGGGTTTAAATTACCCTTTTGAGATCAAAGGGCATCATCCCCTACACCATCAAACATCTATTTATAAAGACGATAACTTATTTTCATTTCATAAAGACCTTTTTCCTAAGAGGTAGACACAGACTTGAACCCTAATGTATCTCAATATTAAAAGATTATTATAATTTCAGAATATTACCCAACGCACGAGTACAGTCCAAAATACGACTTCAACCCCATGGATTGCACTGATATAGTCATTGGCACGGCCAGAGGCAACTACCACAGGATTCAGGACTATTACACTAGGGACAGGTAATGCCTATTTTCTTAACATCATTTATTTCACGAAAAACAAAAATAAATAACTGGAATAGTAGACTATTACTTCTTTTTATATTCACATGTAAAGGATGTAATGTTTTTTTTAAATTACACATACAGTTTACATTTAAGAATGAAATACAATTTTTCGAAAAAAGTAAAGTTTTCAGAAAAGTTGGTAAACAAAAGAACTAAACACTTAAGTTATTTTGAATATTATCCTCGAAATTGCTCTAAGTAAACCTTTGACTCGTTAAGAAACTCTGAAATTATTTTAATCAATTTACTGACTTACCTACTTTGTTTTTAGGTCGACACCCCGCGTAGATACCTTCTGGGGAGGCCATGACGACATCACGGCTTCCTCAGGGTACGAAGAAAACGGGGTTACTACGCTCATGTTCAGGCGGAAGCTCAAGGTACGTATTCTTACTTTCCTCATGACTATTATGTTTTACGAGGTAGTCAGGGGTTCGCGTGTCTATCTTCGAAATGATTCATTCATGGTGATATACAATTATGGCGATATTTATTTGTTTTTTAACCTTTATTAAGCCTACAATGATTTGACTAAACCGGCTAATATAGCTACATCGAATCCACGTTTTACTACATAGTAAAAATCCATTGCCATCAACAATAAATCTTTGATTCGTACCTGCTTATTTTTAGAAAAAGGTAATAGTTAGTAATTGTAATCGGCGGTATTGTTCACCACTTATCAAGTTCGGTATCAGATAAAAAGCGGTGAACAAAGACCATCATAATGCTTAATGTATGTAGACTATCAATTTCTGACCTCAAAAGGGTTTTATCTTGTAAATGAATGAAGTTTAAGTTTTAATTAGATTATGCGTTAACATTCTAAATATTTCAAGAGTACTCAAATTTGTCTAAACATCACTAATGGATTCATATATTTGCCTCGAAATTGTCTGTTTCAAAGAAATATCAATCCAAACCTGCCAATTGGCCTTAAATTTTCATTATAAATAAGATTCTATCAGATTCGAAGGACCACTTTAATCGAAGGACCATTTTCAGCATCTGTTACTCTTATTCCTTCTTATTCAGGCCAAGGACCCCACCGACCACTCGATAGTGGACGACCTGATGCACGTGATCTGGGCGAGGGGGCAGGAGCCCTTGCACTACGTCCACTCCCCCCCCTCTGGCCTGGAGAGGGGAAGGGCGGGGGTCCCGGACTTCTACAGGCAGGACGAGCTTAAATACCATGGACATGGCAGCCAGAGGGGCGTCGCTAGTGTTAATTTCTTTGGTGAGTGGTATTTGAAATGAAATGAAAATCTTTTAAATAAGGATCATTGAAAGTAAAAAAAAACATTTTTTATAAAAAGAAATGTCATTGATATACACTAATTATTAAAATAAATCAAATTAAATTAATAAAACTAATTTAAAAGCCTTAGACCTTTATTACTGTGGTGCAAGAGGTGGGATTTAACTATGTGACCTTTGTTATTGGGGTCCGAGACTATAAATTCGTAGTAACGGAGACCTTACCAGGAGAAGCGCAATAATTGAAATGAAAATGAAAATCTTTTATTCAACATAAGGATATTAATATCACCTATTGAACGTCAAAAAATTGTAGTTCGGTATCAGTTAAATGGAGAGAAATTAAGTTAAGATAGTGGAGTAGCAAGTATTTCGAATTTAGTAATTCAGGCAAACTTTTGCTATTCCACTTATAACTTCACACCATTGAACTTTGATTCTGATTTATCCTAGAATTTTTTGGCAGCAGATACTGTTAAATGACACATATCTGGGAGTTAACTACAAAGGTAGAGTCAACATATTTCATTCTCGTCACAAATTTGTTTGTTTTGGAGTTACTTGATACTTTACTCTGATGACTACTCTTTTCTTTAGCTGTTGTTTGAAGTCGTTTATATATCAATCCCTCGTGGTTCTAGCATAAGATCAGCGCAGTGATTGTACTTCAATCATTGCATATATGCTGAGCTGGGACCGTTTCACTGGGCAATGACATGCACATGTTGGATTTAATAACTTACTTGTATAAACTCCTTTTCTCTTCTTTTTTTTTTAATTTCCTGTCTGTGTATGTTAATGTGTTTTTGTGAATAAAGCTTATTATTATTATAAAAATTATTTGTTCCCTGCAAATACACATTGACACGATCAATAAATAACTATTCCAGAGGAATTATAGTTTTAAGAGATTCGCGATTTATACTCTAATTACTAATTAACGGGACTTATCGCGTAAGTTTTATATAATAAAATTACCTTTATTAACCCGACATTTATTTATTTCAGAGGAAACCAAAACCTCAATGATGGGCGGAATCCTGTCCCTGCCAGAGGGCAAATGCGGCGGCTCCTGGCAGTTTCCAAGTGCCTGCTCTATAGACAACGGGACCTGCGAGTATGTCGCCACTTGGGAGTATTTAGGATTGAAGAGAGGCCGAGACTCAGTCCGATACACCATCAAGACCAAGAACACTAAATACTGGACCAGTATCGGGTTTAGCAAGGATAAGAAAATGGTGAGTACTGATGTTTGCAATTAAAAAACATACACAACACGCCTATTCCCTGTAGAGGTGTAGGCCGAGATCACGGATCCCCATTTGTCCCACTGACAGACCACTTTCGCTTCATTGACACTCATACATCTTCTCATACACTCTCGGTGGTTATAGTGGTGGTGGTGACCTAACGTCACCTTTTTCAATATAGCAATTAAATAATGTTAAAATTTTAGTTATTTGGATCCTCAACTGGAACGAACCGAAGAACAAGGAAGTGAAGAATTGGAGCTTCGTTTTTTTTCTTTGTTTGTAGCGGCTGGCGGCGTTGCTGTAACCATGGCGATGGAATAACAAGAAGTTCAAACGCCGTGGCATCAGTGTTTGTACTTCAGCCGATATAACCTTAGTGGTAAATGGCTTAGTGAAGAATTAAAAAAAACCCTCATTCTTTCTAGCCCCAGACAGACGCCATAATCGCGTGGGTGGACCCCCTTGGGGGGCCGGTGGCGGTGGACGCGTGGGCAGCCGGCTACAGTGCTAGGCAGGACGCCTCGCAGCACCTCAGCGGGGTGCGGGGGGCGCTCAGCGATGGATACGCCACTGTCAGCTTTGTCAGGAAGAGGAGTACTGGGGATTCGCAGGTTGGTTTCGTTGTGTACTTGGGTATGTAGATTATATATACAGGGTGGCGCATTCAAAACGGTCAGTATGGGAAAGTCTGAAACTATAAGAGATACGAAGATTTGTTCTTAGGAACCATGTCACCGATTTTGATAAAAATAAAAACTGCATTCATACTTTCTTTGAAAAAACAACTGTATCCAGTACGGGAATCGAACCCGGTTGCTTTGAAAAAATAAATTGGTCGTTTTCACTTTTTCTTTCTAAATATCGATTGTGTAGGTCTTAAACTGTAAATGTCTCTGTGAAACATGGTGTCGAAAATGAATAAAATGCATTGTTTTGGCATACTTTAGTGCGGTTTTTTTTAATAGATAGAGTGATTCAAGAGGAAGGTTTATATGTATAATAACATCCATTGAATAGTGGAGTAGGCTATATATTTTATACCCGAAGCGGGTCACTAGTATATACATAATGTATGTTCTGCAGGACCTGTCCTTCACCGACTCAGAGTGCCTTCACCTGGTGTTCACCATCCAGGGAGGCAGTTTCGACCCCAAGAGCAAGAAGTTCGGCAAACACATGCAGACTCCTTACGTGACTGACGAGAAGGTCTGCATCAAGCCATGCGGCCCTGGTAAGTCATCTACATACATATACACTCGACTCTCTAATTTAAAGACGAACTTTTTTAGTTACTTTGAAACCGTCAGTGTTTTTTTATACAGTTAGTATTATTGAACAGTAAATATATACTGATTAACTACAAAATAAGACTAATACTACTGAAATTTATTTACTACTACCGCTAAAGAGTATTTATAGACCCTTAGTCCCTTAATTTTCTTATACGATAAACTCGGAAGAAATATTTTACACGTCAAAGACTAGCATAGGTTTTAAATAATTTTTTATTATTAGTTTTTTCATAGGTTTTAAATTTTTCTATTAAATTACTTAAATTCTGATTGGGTTAGACTTGAATAGAATAAAAATTTCTTTTCACAATATGTCGTAAAAGGTGATTAAGAGCCTCCGGTTTTTATACACTTAACTAACTTACTAACCGATATTTCTAATCATTGCACCCTTCCTTGACTTCAATAACAAATGTGTAATATCCTAATAATCAAGAATTTCCAGAACTGGAACTCATATATATGAAGATCACTAAAACCGCTATTATTTACAATTCTTTTTATTCGCTATCTTGTATACGTTAGAAAATGACACTCGTACATTGACTACACATACCACATAAAAACCAACCCCTATCACCCTTACAGAGCCGACAGACGACCAGACCACAACGGAGAGACCGATCCCCGGTCTTGAAGCTTTCTCGGTCTTCATCCGCTTTACGGGTCTCGCCGACAGCTTCAGGCCGCCAGCCATGGGCAGCAGTTACTTCAAGGAGCTCACCAATCAGATCAACGACGCCGTCAACCGGGAGCTCAAGGGAAAGCCCGGCTACTACGATGTCAAAGTGGAAGGGTTCATGCAGTGAGTAGTTATTTTTAAACACTCGCGATTTATACTCATTTTATTAATTATGTGAGACCGGGTCAAATCAGTCTTCCCGCGACCACGGCCTATGCAACTGGGTCGAAACGTCGGGCAAAAATAAAGGTAATCACTTATCTTTATAAATTTATCGTGATTTGACCCGGTCTCACATAATTAATAAAGTGAGTAGTTATTGACATATAAGGCTTTATCTATGGCAGCGTATTATGTATAAGAAGACTTGCGTGTTTAATATATGTATTAAGTGTAGTTTTGAACTTAATAAAAGGCTAGGGATATATTTTGTTACTAGTATTTAAAGGTTTCGATTGGGTTATAAAGCTTTGATTATTTTTGCATATTAAAGGCATCACAGTAATAGAATCGTTGTAGGTTATTGATCCGATACTATGTGTACAGGAATCGACATATCGAGTAATATCAGTGCTGTGACGATCTATAGCCTTGTTCATTACTTTTTGGTACCATAGATATAGCTTTACTTTGAGCTTAATTGTTTCATTGTTTTGTGGTAAGCAGTCTTTTGTGAACAAATTGATTTTTTTTCTTTATTCAAATAATATACTTTTTAATATATATGCACTTTATTTCATACTTTGATTTGCCTCTAAAATCTTTACATATAGTCGCATAAAAATTAACCAATCTTTCCATCAGGAACGAAACCAAATCGATGATAGCAGAGCTTACACTAAAAGCCATAGACTCGAACAAGATAGAGACCGGGCGGTCTCTGAAGTCCAGCAAGACCGGTCTCAATGAGACCGTGATTGAGACCGAGACCGACAAGTGGATGGCGGCGGTCAGAGACATCTTGGCACAAGGCAGGGTCGGGAACCTGAATGTGGACCCCGATTTCTTGGTGTTCCAACCTCAAAGTAGTAAGTATTATTGTATATTATATTATTTATTTCCATATTTATGACATTACAGACCAGATATATAACAATATACAACGAATAGGACGAAAAAAATCCACCTATTCCGTATAGATAATAGTCGGTGCTTTTAAATGAATAAAATAAAAAATTAAATTCCTTTTATTCACACTAGACGCAGTAATACATATTCACAAATAGAGAAAAGAATTAATTATATAATAATTTACATTAATGGAACCAAGCGCACATGGCAACCCCGCGCAAGTGTGAATAGGATTTGTCTCAGCTAATGTTGATTGTGTGAAATTCACACTGCCAACGCTGAAATGACTAGACGTCTTACCACCGATCACATTGAGTACCCTATATCTGGAAAACACAGATTCGAGGTGGCCATAAAATTACAATGTTCGCAATTGCAAAGATTGTCCCGCAAACATCTGACTACTCCGCAATTGTCAACGGTTGTGAAAGTGTTTCTTTAGATTTTTATCTCATAAGTACTTTTTAAGATCATAGGACGTATATGATTGTGTATGTATTTCATACATCGCTCATTTGGTGCAACAACGTCGTAATTACATTTTTTTGCAAATTAAAGTTATTATGTCATTATGTTCGAAAAGTCTATTTACACCCGGAGAAACATCGACCGAAATGTTTTTTGAAAAATCAAACTTACTTTTAAAATGATTCGGATTATAATGAGTCTCCCCAAAATGCCATGCATCGTATACAAATTTTTAATCGGCTCTCCTTTAAAAATTGTAAAAGTGTAATTACGCCATTGTTGCACCAAATGAGCGACATAATATCTAGTTACGATATCCCACCTTACATTATTTATACTTTTTTAATTTATTTACCCCATTCAATTTAAATTTATTTACATTATCGTCAAGGGTTTTAGTTTTTTAGATTAGGTTTTAGGTATTACCATTTGATCTCATCCTATCCATACTATTTCCCTTTAGTATTATTTTTTATCTCTAACTCCCCCGCCACATTAAAAACGACAGCATTTATACACAAATCCAGCTTATATCTCTTACGTTTATAGTTTTTTTGAGGTTACTTTCTCTCTTTAACCTCATTTCCTACCCATTTCCAGTAACATCCGAGCTGCCCAGCCGTGAGAGTGGCAACGCGCGCTCCTTCTTCGGCATGGCGGAGACCAAGCTGTACATCGTGGTGGGCTGCGTGGCGGCGCTGGTGCTCGTGGCGCTGCTGCAGGCTGCGTGCACCCTCTACCGGGGCCGCGGGAAACGGATGGACACCAAGGTACGGCACAAGGGACTTTGGGATACTATTACGATGATATTTGTAAGAAATTCGCGATTTGTGTTCATTGTACAAGATAACAGGACTTACAGCGTATATTTTAATAGGCATTGAAATAAGGGTAGACGGCGTATTTGACATGTCAGTTGACCCGTGACCAAGGCCATTGTAAAATGGCCGAAAAGTCGAGAAGCAATGGTAATTCTTTGTTTATGAAATATACGCGATAAGTCCTGTTTTCTTGTAAAACTATTACGATGGTCAGAGCCTTAATATTGACACATGGAATATATCCTGTAACGATGAGTGCTGATAATACAAAGTATGGTACTTTTGTTTACTAAAAAGTAAATTAGATTTGGTTTTAAATGAAATAGATGGACATTTGAACTTTTAGTTTACTTAAAAGTGAATTTAAATTTAATTACATAGCTTGACATACGAACGTTTTAAGGAATTGTAATGTCATTGAAAGAAATAATAATATTGAGTACATTAATACACTAATTGAACTAGCCGCTTGGTGAAATTATAATATAAATACATAAACTAATTAGACTAATTCAACTAAGGGCATTTCGCAAAGAAAAACCTCCAGAGAAAAAAAACCAATAAACTCTGCACACACATAAATAAATATATGTTGACTTCTCAGGACCAGTTAATCCAGCCCCCCTGGAAGGAGTTCCCCGCCAGCACCAACTACGCCTTCGAGCCCTTCGAGGAGAAGTTCCAAGGCTCCACCACCAGCACCGTGCCCCTCCGGGAGCGGGTGGCCAGGCCGCTGGGACCGCCGCCGCCCGCGCCCGACCAGAGGGATGGACATGTGAGTTGTATAGAATGGTTTATATGTATACATTGATTTCGTTTAATCCTTTTTAAGGTGGGAATGTGTTCTAAGTCTATTTTTGGCTAGAATATATAACGCTGCTTTAAAACTAAACTGAAGAAACTCAAAAAATACTATTTTGCAAAAAACTTTGTTTTATAATATAGTTGATATATTTTTGACATTAAATTGCATATAATTTAAAAAATGATTAAATATAAATAATTTTTTTATCTTTTTATTACCTTCAATATGTTTTATGTACTTATTATTTAATCTTTTTGAGATAAAATGTTTTTCGAGTTTCTTCAGTTTAGTTTTAAAGCAGCGATATATATATAAAGAATAAAAAATAGTGTATTCACTGCATATTTACATTAGAACACAATACAAACATTACAACAACAATAAAATGTAAACCTTGATGCAGTGAAAAGGTGCTGCCTCAGTATACGATGCAACTAGGCATGCATATACATACATATATTGACATGGCTCACATGGCTAATACATGTATACATATATTCACGCCTCTACGTCCCCAAGGGGATAGGCAGAGACTGTCGATCGCCACCTGGAACAGGTGACAAATCTCCCTTGCTTCTCTCACTCCCATTAACCTTCTTTTGCAATCATTGGTCACCTTTAGGAAGAATATTGGCGTCTTTATGATATACGGAACATTTGGGGACAGATTGTTAGCCCAACACTGAATACATTACATTTACCCTAACGCTTCCTACGACATGCCGGAAAGAATGGCAGATAGTTAGCATTCTTTTTACATCTCAGCTAACAAAGCATATTTTGAAATTAAAACTTAAGATAAGGCCGACTTAACCGCAAAGTGTATGGCATATTAAGAATTACATAAAAAAAATTAATAACTTACGATAATTTTAACAAATTTCCATCTACCCTCAGAACACGCCCCAAAGCCACAAGATGGCGAACGGAAACGGAAGCAGCAAGTCCCGCCCCCCTCCCCCGCACTACTACCCGCAGGAGAAGGTGGAGACCAAGTCGCTGCAGAGGCCCAAGCACGGCCAGTATGGGTGAGATAGCACATACATATTAATTATTATATAAATAGCGGCTGTAGCCCAGTAGGTAGCACCTTATGAGAAAGGTCCTAGGTTCAAATCCCGGCTCTGACATGTATCAATGAATGAAAGTTAAATATGTGTTTTTCATTTACGTACATAGTTTACAGTCGCTAACGTTACTGTAGGATAGGTAATAGCCAGTGCCTATATAGGGTCATAGGGATCACTACCTATCACGTAAGGTACTGTCTATCTTGTGAAATGCGGGTTTCAAGTGACCAATACCTCATTTTCGAAATTTCGAAGATGGGTAATCGAGCCTTTGACTACCCTGCCACTAAAACAAACTAAAGACAAACAAAAAGGGAGTGTGTATACACAAGTCGTGAAGCGTATGTATGTATAAATATTATATAAATGACCTTAACCAACAACGACTTTAACATACCTTTCTCTATTTTCGTCACTAAATTGTCAAATTAATCCACAGACGATCAAAACTAGGGTGCATAGGCATTTTCTGGGCAAGCTCGCTACATCTTAGACTCTGTCTGTCGCCTCCTTTGAGTTGCAAACAGGGTCAAGAGTGAGCCCATTTCAGTTAAAAGAGAAGACATCTTGCGACATGTCATAAATTATTATTTATTAGTCGACTATGTAGTGGCAAAAATTGAGAAATGTGGGTTAAGGTGGTTTGGGCACATGGAGTGGATGGATGAAAGGAGGGTTACAAAAGGAATTTATAGAGCTAAAGTGATAGGTAGACCACGTAGAACATGTACAGATCAAATAATAAGCAATAGTTTTATCATTCTTACGACCTACCATATAAAAGGCACACAAACATTCCCCTTTCTACATCTGGGACGAAAAAGAACGCCAACTAGTTGCTGTTCTCCCCGGAATGTCGTAAAAGACGACTAGGGGTCAATGGAATTTATTAGTTATTAGGCGATAGGCTATCGACCTGTCACCAATGTTCTATATGACATCACAGCTTCAATATTTATACTAAAACAAGACCTAGAAGATTTAAGAGATTCGCGATTTATACTCATGATTAATAATAAACGGGACTTATCGCGTAAGTTTATACATAATATAATATTAATTTATTAATGACGGTAATTTTATTATATATTAATCATGAGACCTAGAAGATATTATATATGTAAGATTTAAGGACGTGAGTGTATATGTAAGTGTCAGTCTATCAAAAGACTTTATGAATGACCCTAATCCTTAACTATCTTTCAGAGCAAGCCACCTGCGCGGCGCCAGCTCCTTGCCTCGCGGAGCCCGAGGTGCCGATTTCTACTTCATGCCGTCCCAACGGAAGTACGAAGGTGAAGTAGTCAGTGTGTATGTGGACTATCGGGACAGGCCTAACTAGATCTATAGTATATTCGCATTAAGAAAATAGTGACGTCATCATGTCCCCACGATTTGACCAATGAGACATGACAACGGTTGTCTGCAATTGGTCAAGATGACTTTTTTTTTCATTAACTAACGTCTCATTGGCCAGTTTAACCTCTGAACGTAATGACGTCACTATTTACTTAACGCGAATAGCCTATAGATCAGTCTAACCACTAACTGAATGGATAATATCTAAAAGGCCGTAAAAACCGTAAAAATAATTCTACCTAGCTGTCGTTAATCTCGGCATGTTGTAGGATGCAACTAAAGGGTTAGAGCTAAATAGAACCTATTGGGCGATTGGTTAGTAACCAGTCACCAATGTTTCATTATGAGATCGCTACCCTATAATGTATATTTGAGGTTCTGTCCACCCCGAAAGGGATTAAATGACGTGAATGTTCTGTATGTACTTGTTACAAAATACAATGTGTGTAATTTTAGAAATTATCCATTCAAATGGGCTGGAATTAGGTCTGGTTAAATCTAGATTAGTTGAAGTACTAACTAAGATCTAGATTAGTTTGGTATAATAAATGTAAAGGCAACAAAATAATATATAGTTACATATAAATGCAATGAAAGGGAATTGAATATAGAGGTACATTCATATATTGTAATAAGCTTTTGGTATAAGTTGCAGTGGAATTCAGAATTGTTTCACTTAAAAATAACTTAGAAATTACAATAAAATTTCAAGTTAATGCAAGCGCAAATATTGTACAAATTATGTTTAAGAGTTTAGTGTAGTGTAGTGATATATAATATCTTATATAAATAAGTATCGTCTATAAAACAACAAATGATGTCAATTATCTGCCATATTCGTAACATATAATGACATTTATTTTACCTTATGTCAACTCAGTAGAATCGCCCATATATTCTCTATAACTTCCGATACCACCATAATTTATACATAGTTTTAATAAAAACATTGTTCAAATAAAAAGGTCGCAAAGATTCAAAATAACTCATTTAGTTTTTTTCTCTTTTCAGATGAATTTTGAAAGAGATATAGAATAGTACTCGACACGGGCACAAAACTCATACCAAACACAACTGACACAAAGACTTTGCTACTTGACAGGTAGAAACGTCATTTACAGTTATATTTTTCTGTCATTATCTTATTAGTTCAAATTTATTTCACTAGGGGGTATTAGTGAGATCCGTTTACAAGTTTTCATACCTACCTTCATTTTTTGTAAATAATTGACATCGTTTGTACGTTTATTGGTATTTTTAATGAAATTAACTTGATATTAATTAAAATGCTCAAAATTATCGATCGAAATTATTAATTTTAATTGGTTTTTGTGAATAAGCAATTTCATACTATAAGTTTTTGTAGTTTTTCTTAGATCTTAAGTTAACCTCATTTCTATATTTATATAACGCACCGATTCTCGAATATTCTTCTTCTGCCTACGTACCATAATTTAGGTTATATTCAGGTATTATATATGGTTTTATTATACAAATCTAGTCTCGTTGTCACAGTTTTAATACGTTTTATTTTTAATTAATGATCACGGATTATTTGGTCATTTATTTCAACCATGGGAGTGATATCTAAATACATGTAACAATGTATAGATATCTAATATTTAATACGAAAATAATGGCCTTTTAATCCAATGTAGGAAATAATTGTAAAAGGTATTAGTTATTAAGTTGTTTCTTATTAATTTAGGTTAATATCGGGTATGTAAGATTAATGAGAATATTTAATGTTATTAATGGTATACATCTATATAATTTTTATTTACAACTGTATTCACATGAATATAAACTTACTTGTTAAACTATTTACTAAACTGTTTATAAATAAATTATTATAAATAAAATATTTGAGCCAAATCACTGCCAACAGGGAGAGTGCCCAAGATGCTGGCAGCATTTCCGCGCTGAATGGCCAAACTTATCCTTTGGCCAAAATAAGCCCCAGCCCTTGGGTCCCCGCTGACCTCCTTCAGGCGACCAGACAAATCGTTGAAGAAGGCCATAGTGTCTGGACCCCATGGCCCCATAGTCTCTACCGCAAAAGGGCTGAAGATGTACTCAGGACCCAAATTCGAGTACTTATTCCGCTTCAGTCCTTCTGCGTTAGACGCGGCTGATCCAGCCCCGACAGCAGACTTAGAAACGTGAGATGGGGCCAATGTGTCGACACAAGTTGCGTCCCACACTAACACCATCCCACTCTTCCAAGGAACGAGCGTGCAACCGTCGGGCCTCTTACCATCGGCGCGAAGCAACCCGGACGGTTCCAGAATTGCCGGGACACGCACGCTGGCAAGAGCCCTGCGGATCACGTCATTCAATGCTGCGTGTCTGGACAAGCGACCTCCACTACGTAAGCAGGACAGGCCATGGTAACCAGACGGGTCCACCCACTCTCCACAGCGACAGCGATGTGGCTCACTGACCCTAGCACCCAACCTCAGCGCCACTGCAAGACAGAACGTGGATCTGTCGAGAAGAGTCCCTATTTTCGCTGAGGGCAACGCATTCAACCAGTACCCCGACTCCCGCCTAGCAACAGCAAGGAGACGAGCACGTTCTGCCAGAGCAGGAGCAGAATTCAGCAAGTTTTGTTGAACCTGTCTGCACAACGGCTCATCCCACAACCTCTGCGAAGCAACAGAGACAGGAATACTCTGATTGGGACCGACAACAACCGACCACGCATCTTTGGCTTCTGCCAAACCTAAAATATCTATATGTCCAAACGATGGGGACATAATTCTTTTAAAAAGTTCTGAACACCCGTGGGCCGAAGATAAAAATGCGGGCAACGCGACTGCTGAAGCACTGCGGACGCCAAGACCACCATGCCGAATGGGCAGAGAAGCCTGCGTCCAACAGCGATCATCAATAGGGCAATTTAAAATTTTGGAAAGTGTTTTTATAATTACTGAGTCGAAATCACTAAGAAGATGACTGAACTTCCAAAAATGAGTGCATCTTAAACTATACATTAATTTAGGTACAAATAAACAGTATTTGAGAATAGTGTATGCTAAATGTGGATTTAAATCAAAAAAATGAGAAGAAGATTCATTAAATTTAGATATTTTTTCTTTTACGAAATTAGAGTAAGCTGAATCTAAAATTGGCGCTCCTAAGAGGAAAAGTGAGTCACTGTCTATAACTTTGATATTTGGAGCTAATTTATTAAAGTCTAAAATAATTTCTTGCTGTCTAATGGTACTTAATTTTGGATTTACATAAAGTTCACATTTGTCAAAATTTAACTGTAGACCTATGGAGCCAAAATCGTTAATTAAGGTTTCGAAATCTGAAAGTACAGTACTCACGTCTCCTCCTAGGGTGCCATCATCCAGGTACCACACGTTGAATCCTGATGCCAAAGCCTCAACGTGTGGGTGTATGGCTAAACTAAATATTGCCGGTCCCAATGGGTCGCCCTGTTGACAACCAATGGTGGACATGATACAATTTTCGTTGAAATATAATTTTGAAGGATTATTGTAACATTGATGCAAATAACTATAGAGTTTCGGTGTTTTAGATTGAATTTGTGTTAACAGGGCGGCCCTGTCTATCGAGTTGAATGCATTCTTAACATCCACCTTCAGCAGCACATCTCCGTTCCCATGGTGGAGAAAAGCCCGAGCGGCGTGAACAGCGACCTCACAACCCCCCTTGGTTCCAAAACCTAGCTGCTTCGGTTGGAAATATCTAGAGCAATCTGCTTGTATTTTTCTGCAGCATAGTTTAGAAACCAAGCGACGAATTGTGTTGCCCACCGCAATCGGCCTCACTCCACCATCCTTCTTACGAAGGGCGCAGAGGCTCGCTCCATACAAAACGTCCAAAACCGCATCGCACACTAGACCAGACAGCATAAGATTCACAAGCCGAGTGATCTCCTCCAAAAGCCCTCCGCCTATGTCCCCGACAGCATCACCCAAGAGATCCTTAAGATGCTGTGGCGTGAGCCCATCAAGGCCAGCTGCGGAGCCGCTCTTGAAGGAAAGCACCCCGGCCAGTACCTCCCCTGCTGTCACCTCCAGTGCACGCTGCGGCCCCGGCGGAGCAGGCCTCGGAATGGCGCAGCCCGAGGAAGGCGGATGCTTCGCCCGCAGCGACGCCAGGGTCTCCGGAGTATCCGGGGCAACCGCGTCTGTGGAAAACAGAAGCTGAGATGCCCCTCGTAGGTCTCCATCACTTATTTTATTTTCAATTCTTTTTATATGATTAAGCTTTTTTCTAACTGTTTTTTCAATAGGAAGGTTACTGCCAAAATTGTGTGAATTATCTTTTATATTTTGAGTTAAAGACCCACCTTTGCTCCGATCCGAGTGCAATACCCTATAACTAAAAGTCAAAAGGTCGAACCAACTAGTTAAATCATTGTGCTCAACCACTTTTCTTACTACAGTGGTTAATGATTGTGCTACAACATTTCGAGCTCCTCTGGGAATGCGTTTTACTATTGCAATTGATGATTTTAATGAAGCAATGTAATCTGCAATATTATTTAATGATATGTTATTCGGGCTATTAGTTATGTACGAAGTAGTGATTGGGAGAATATCTTTATGAATTTTGCCAATGTGGATCTTCAAACCGCGCATGCCTTTGAAGAATCGTGGTGGAGCACAATGGGGGCATTGCACGTCGACGGAGCCGGATGCTCCAGAGCCCGCTGAGGCACTCGCGCTGGGTGCCTGGGACATTCAAGCCCTTACTTAAATTACGATATTAGAAAACTATTTTACAAAATATTGTTATAAAAAAAGAATTTACCTCGAAAACGTTCACAATATTTACACTTACTATCACCATGTTTACACACAAAAAAGCACAATAAACAATATATACATATAAACAATGTTTGAAAAATTGGTGCGCAGACAGCTGCGCAGCTTGAGTGGTCTCCTTGGCGACCTGCTCCTAGGGCCAATGGTACATTGCTCGACGACAACCTTGATGTCTGCTGCACCAATCCTCCAGATCCAGATCAATTTTTGGTAAAAGCCCGAAGTACGAAATTATGCACCAATTAATTTATTGCTGTCAGACCCAAAGACATATAACTTCAAATTTTTTTGTGATTTTCTGACTATATTTAGCGTAATCCTTTTAGCAGGAATCAAAACTTTAAAACAGAGATCAATGTAATTTGGTTTTGTTACTCTTGAAAAATGGTTTTATACGAAATAATCATTTGATTTATTTCAATTTTTAATCCTGTTTCATAGTGTCTATGTGATTGTTTGTTTTACATAAGTTGGTATATGTATAAATGAAAGCTATATATGAATTTATTGACACAGAATAATTCTAAAAAAGATATAAAGCATAAGTAAAAGTTATTTATATTTTTTATGAATTATTATACGATGATTATGTTATAATAAAAAAATAATACAACATTCCTTATATTATTCAAAGATGAAAAGAAAAGGTCTATTATGATTTTAAAGTAATAAATAAGATCGATGACAGTTATAAAACATTCCATTATACGTTTGTATATTTAGATAATACTTAATATTAATAGAATATGTAAATATAAGTGGAGAAACGTTATTCAGTGTAATCCGTCCATTAGCGTAATAAAAACACATTGTTGAATGTGGTCTGGGTTATTTTATATACATAATATTGCAGAGACTATCGATCGTCTTGAAAGATCCTGACAAATCTCTCTCGTTTCACTCAAATACATTTATCTTATCATATTTAGCCTTTTATTTTATTATTTACAAAAATCGCCTATCATTCATCATATTAAAGTAATGAAAATTACTGCTGTTTATACAATATAGATCAGATATATTATTTTAGTTAACCTAATATCCTGCAGTGTATTATGTTTTAAAATAACCGTAGACCATTTTTCAACATCTTTTATGTGTATAGCCGTCCAGTATAAGACTTAAATTTATATTTTTCAATCGTTCGTTTTACAAGCGTGTTTCAGTCTGTTATTCTTACTGTATTCATAATAATTACGTTTCTAATAATTTCTTTATATAGAAAGTAACATTTACGGTGAGGGAAAACATCGTGAGGAAACCTATCTGTTCCCCGAACAGGTAATAGTGCTTGTGAACGGCGACATGGCTGACCACCTGTCACATTGAGTACTGACTATCTGGTAACACGTGGGTTCGCGGTGGCCAGTTACGGAGATGGACACCTGAACCTCTGACTACCCCGCAAGGGTTAATGTTCTTGAACGCGTTTGTTATTTGGTTTAATGGTTTGTTTGCATAAAAAATCAGCTTTGAAAATGGGATAATGTATCTATCGCATACCACTTAACAGAATATTGCCAATCTAATGCGAACAAAAATATCTGTATGATAATTCATCTTTGTTTAACGCGAAACTATTCGTCGGACAAGCTGAAAGATATTTGTAAAATGAACACATAATATACATATGTGTATTTGATATAACATGTACTTAATTAAGTTAAAAGATAAATGTATATGGTATAGGACGTAATATTGTGCCTTGTAAAGTAGTAAGAATGGGGTAATATTAAGTTTCCATTAAACTTTAACTGCATTGTAACTTACCGAAGATAATACTGTTATTTTTAATGTAGTTTATTTATTATGGAAATAAAAATATACAAATTAAAACTGGCTTTAATTTCAACCTACGGTGCACGGTGGTATAGTGTTCTATGAAGGGGCGGTCATAAATACATATCTTTAGTAAAACGGATTTTTTTTGGCAGAATTTAATTAAAAACGATGCGTTTATGTGTTTTATCATTTATTTAAAAAATTTGAAGAAAAAAAAACTTTAGCACCTAAAATGTATGTTATAAAATTTTGAGAAAGTAGTACATCAATAATTTCCTTTTAAAAGCAGTCAAAAAACAAGATATTTTATATTATAAGAAAAATATTATGAAAACATTAAGAAAAAAATAATATTAACGAAGAAGTCTAAAATCTAAAGCCTAAAATCCTACAAAACAAAGATAAAAGTCTTTAAAAAAATTTGTTTCAATTATTACCCTTTTACATAAGCAATTTATATACTTACCAGATATATGTTCATATTACATTTAATAAAAGTCTGTTGAGTAAGTCTGTGTTAGTTTTTACTATTTTTTGTACATCACGTTACCCATCCTTTGATGACGTCTAAAACCTAAATCTGCCAAGGTCCGCAAACGATTTTTTTAATTTTTAAATAAGACACTATGAGCTTTGATTTAAGGCACGTGTCGATATTCGCATGATGTCGCAATTTTTTGTAGGTCCACGCAAAGTTATCGTTCTTGCTTAAAGTTTCGTAAAAAACACGTAGAGATCCCGCCACATACATTGGCAGTAGCCAAACTTGGAACTAAATTTGACGTTTCCGCAATTGCGTGTGATTTTGTATGAAAGGTAAATTTAGTATTACCAGCGTTGTGTTTTTTGCCCACTCTTTGTAATTTTTATGTTTGTTAAGGGTGATTATAATAAATTGATTTCCGGAGTTTCTTGTTAGTTCTTCTCCAAGCTAGGGTCTCCGCTGATCTAACCTCGGTAAAAAATATGTAAAGACAATGCTCAGTGCCATGTTTGAAATAGTTTTTTTAATTTATACTTAGATCATAAGATAACTTACAAAGAGAGCTTGTGATATTTATAATTTTGAATATATTATGGCAGATGGAGGCGTCGCCGCAGTTGCATAATTCACTGTTGCCAGTAAACACGCCAAAACTAGCAATCACTGTGCCATACGGCTCGATACATTATAGGTTTCATTTGTAACGGTCTTTGGTATATAAACTCAAATAAAACAAATTAATATATCAAAGTCAAAATATTTTTAGACCGTTACAAATGAAACCTATAATTTATCGAGCCGTATGGCAAAGTGAGTGCTAGTTTTGGCGTGTTTACTGGTAACACTGAATTACGCGACTGTGGCGACGCCTCCAACTGCCAATTTATATGGCGGGATCTCTACTATTCAGAGGCTCATAAAAAAAATTAGGAAGCTAAAATGACATTTAAATTCAATAGAATAGTAAGATCATACCTTGTTCTTGGAAATCCATTTCATAAATATAAGTCACAATCAATAATAATCTTGAATTAGCTTTCAAACAAGTAAGCGTTAATTGGTTGTTGAATTCGTTTTTATGCAACACAAAAATCTTTCCCATTCGCGAGTCCAAATATAAGTGATAATTAAGTAAAATGGGTATCATGTTTATGATTTCGGATGTATTATCTATCGTATGATAACTGAGGGTTGTTTTTGAAACGATTCAAAACAATGTTTTTTTTTATTTATGACCTATGGCACAGACCGTGCGGTGAGGGAAAATATCGTGAGGAAACCTACATGTTGAAACAGGTAATAGTCAGTGCTTGTAAATGGCGACGTGGCTTACCACCTGTCACATTGAGTACTGACTATCTGGTCAACACGAGTGTTTGAGGCGGTCATAGAATTACTACCTTCGCAATTGCGGATATGGACACCTGAACCTCTGACCACCCTGCAAGGGTTAATAGTCGTGAACGCGTTTGTCTAGTTGTACCTCTATACGTACATATACTCTCAATTTTAGGTCTCTTTTAGGGTGGACAGAACCTCGGAGAATAGTGTCTACTCGATCTCATTTAACATAGTGTACCGCCGAGCGTGTATGAATGTCAATGAAGCTAAAGTGGTCTGTCAGGATCGATACAAATGGTGATCTTTGATCTCTGCCTACATATGTACATTTAGCATAACTACTGGGGTTGTTATGACAATAATATTGAATATTGGTGACAAGTTACCTTTCGCCTAATAGATTCCATACATCCATAGTCCCTTTGTCGCCTCCTACGACATGTCGGGAAGAACGGCAGCTAGTTAGCGTTTACGTCCCAGCTAATAATAAAACCAACTTATTTTTCCTCAACCTTTATTCACATAAAATATATCCAAAACATAATAAATTTACAATATTTCTTAATCTATTACCACATTAGATATACAACATTTGAACTATACATAAAATCAGACTCAAGTATAATATTATTCAACAATATATTTCCCATCTCATCAATATTGCCTCCACCGGGAATAGAACCTTGGTCTTTAGAAGTTAGTCTTTCGTTCTATGGCAGAATAGTTTGTTTTATATGCTTATAGGTTACATCTAACGCCTTTCACTTGCTTTGATCTGTATTTCCAAATATCCTGAAACAAAATACATACATAAATATACTTCACGACAGTAAACTTTCTCGGGGTATTTAGTCACTCTAAAAATGTATTATGTAAAAAAATATATATATAAATATATATTTATGTAATAAATATATTTAGCTAAATGTAATATGTATGTGTTTGGTAATAGTTGGTGCTTGTAAATGGCGACATGACTTACCACCTGTCACATTGAGTACTGACTATCTGTCGAACACGGGAGTTCGAGGTGTCCATAGAATTACTACCTTCGCAATTGCGGAAATAGATACCTGAATTGACTACTCAACCTGGTTATCAACTTGACAGCGTTTGTCTTTTTATTGTTTTTATTTATTTATTATATAGTATAAGTAAATATACTATAGTAAATATATATAGTATAAGTAAAAGTATGTATGTATGTACCTGGTAACTGAGCTCCACTCCCTTTCGTTTGGATATCTCCATGACTTCCTTCGCAATGGCCTCTTGCAGCGTGCCTTGGACGTCTATGTACTGGCATTCCGAAGCGGCGTAGTGGCACGATATAGACTTCCTGTAGTTCTACAATACAGAAACAAAAATAAGAAGACAAGACAAACACGTTCACGACCATTAACCCTTGGGGTAGGTAGGCGATTTTTTGCGAAGGTATAAGGTAGAAGTAGTAAGATTTACATAGAAGGCACCTAACTGGATAGGTAGTGAATCGTATCGCCGTATACAGGCACTGGATATTACCTATCCCGTTGGATAGTTCTGTTTCCTCACGATGTTCTTCCGGACCGTTAGCGACTGTAAAGTGTGTACGTAAATGAAAAACACATTTTTAAATTTCATTAATTGGTACATGCCAAAGCCAGGATTCGAACCTAGGATCTTTCTCATAAGAAGTCAGAGATCTCACCCTATTGGCTACAGCCGCTTATTATTTAGTATACAATCTCCCTATATTATTGTGTCAGTGTAGTCAGAGACTCATATTTTTATCTTCAAAATTTCAAAGGCATGTTATGTATGAACCACACAAAGCTTGCGTTTCACTAGAATCTATATATCTATAGTCGCGAATGCGTTAAGTAAATAGTGACGTCATGATAATCAGAGGTCAAACTGACCAATGAGACGTGAGTAAATGAGAAAAGAAGTCACATTGACCAATAACAGACAACCCCTATAAAATCTCATTGGTTAAATCATGGAGACCTTGATGACGTCACTATTTTCTTAAAGCGAGTATACTATATATCCCTTTAGCTCCCCTACCTGTGAACTATTGTCCCCAGACCCATGCACCAGTAGGGGATGGAAGAACACCGTGTCCCCAGGGGCCATGGTTAGGGGCACGCGGACCTCTGAGGGAGCCAAACGCCCCTCGTCCAAGATGCCATGGTACATCTTGTTTACAACGCCGTCCTGCAATGGAAACGTTGAAAGACTTTTAAAGGTAAAGAATTGTGTTGAAATGATATTCTTTTTATTTAATATAAGGATGAGAAAGATCACTTATTGAAGGTAAATTAAAAGAAAGAAAATCTAATGGAAAATTGCATTTAAATTATGAAAATATTCTCAATCAATAAATATAGATTGATTATTTGGCACTTCGTAAAAAAAATCTGTAAGGATTAAATGCCAAGAAACTCGGCGTAAAGGTAAAAATTCGGCGGACCTCATTCGTCGCTTGAGTCTGTATCAATGGGTACAAGGTTCAAGTCTCGGAGAAATTAACAATGGAAAGAAAGTTTTGTGATTTTCTATATATTCTATGTTCACAATAAAATTTCATTTTTTAATACACAAAATACTACGGTAAGGGAAAAATCGTGAGGGAACCTAACTGTTACCCGAACACGTAATAGCCAGCGCTTGTAAATGGCGACACGGCATACCACTTGTCACATTAAGTACTAACTATCTGATCAACACATGGGTTTGAGGTGGCCATAGAATCACTACCTCCGAAATATTGGAGATGGATACTCCAACTTCTGACCCCACAAGGGATATTTGCCATAAAAGTTAATTTTTTTGTTGCTTTCAATGACAGGTTCCCATCCCATCACCCACTAACCTTATCCTTAGGATATCCATGTTCATACAGCGTCCCCGCCTTATGAGACTTGGGTATGACGTATAAACAGCCGTTCCGTTCTGTCACGTGGTCTATGGCGGTCCACGCGGCCACTATCTTGTCAGCTGGCCGGAAAGGGAAGTAGTATAGGTCCTGCGACAAAATGGCGGCATTGGATATTCAGGAAACTCAATGACAAGTAATTGAAAATACAGTTTCGTGCTGGTTAAAGTGCTAGGTAAAATAATGCTAAACTAAATGCAGTTTTTCTTGGTATGTCGTAGGAGACTGTGGGATTAGGGATAAATAGCCTGCCACCAATGTCCATAGAGCATTTGCACCCTAATACATATTCTACTCGTATGTATACATTTCTTAAATATGCAAAAAAAGAAACAAACCATATACTCGTATAACGGTAGAATCATAGTTGTAAGACAACCAGTGCCACTCATTATATTTCGACGTTCAATAAATGTACTATTACTGTGCTTATATTGAATAAAAATCCTTTTACTTTATTCGGACACAGCTCACAACAGAAACAGAAAAATAACAAATAAACATACAATTAAAGTCAGAGAGACGCCATTTTTGTTATACCATGGTACAAGGTAACATAAGTCTTAATGAACTTACTAAGGGAGCTAGTTCAACATGTTACAGCGTCCCAATAGCTTTACTTTAAATGTTACCTGCACGAACCAAATATAAAGAGGACCCGGCGAAAGGTGCATTCCCCGTTACGCGGTGCGGAGTCCAAATGTTTTAATTGGTGCGGAGTCTAAAAATGTGTAGTAGAAAGAAGATACCTATGTTTTGTGTCACAAAATGCCGTGTTTTGATTGGTTGTAATATCTCCCCTCCATCCCGCGTACCTCGTTTCACCCCGCGTAATACCACGCTAATTTCCATACAAATATTGCGTAAGGCCCACTCCTCTTATTAATTACTCCATGGTTACCTGACGACCTCCGTGGCGCTATCGGTTAGACACCTGAACGCTAATCGTGAGGTCCCGGGTTCGATTCCCGGTGGAGGCAGAGTTAAGAACTACGCTTTTCTACTGCTTTCCAGTCTGGTCGTTGATTATATATGCTATATATGTATGTATCTATATATAATATGTATACATTTCTTAAATATACGTTGACTAGTACCCTTAACACAAGTCTTAAATGAACTTACCAAGGGGCTCGTTCAATGCCCACATTTTTTAAGTTCCAAATTAGTGGCGCTGTAGTCAACGGAGACCTGTCAAATGCCAACCGGTCGTTTTCATAATGTAAACAAACATCTATTTGTTAAATAATAAATTAAACATACATATTTTTCCGACATTTTTATCATAAACAACGTTGAACTATTGATAAACAAATAGATTATTAGAAACTGATTAGAAATTGACTCTTGACAGGTCTCCATTCTCACTAGCGCCCCTAGCGGGATAAAAAAGTGAGGAATGCTGCCATTGGTGTAATAATGTCCAAATATTATTATTGTAGGATCCACAGTGTCCTACATGAAAAGAGGAAGCTTCCTACCTGGGCAGGTGTTCGTCCAGGCTAATGGCCTGACTTGGAAATTTGTATATATCTTGTTTCCGATAAATATTTCACTTGCGCGTTCTAGGAATTGATTTGTGTGCAATTATTATTTTATATTCTTGGCGGCGTCATCTGTGGTAATTATGTTTAACTAATTGCAACCTAGGTTAACTTAGGTTTCTCTGTGTGTGTGGCGCTCTAGAGGTCGCCACATTATTATTACCTGATGTGGCGGATGCCTGGTGGAACGGGGTGGCTTGTTGATGAGCATGCTGTGCACCGCGGTGAGGTGCTCCCCCAGGAGTTGGGAGACCACGTGCAGGAGGCGAGGGTTCTCCAGGTAGGTGGTGAAGATTTCATCGTGGAGGATATCTTGGATCTAAAAGAGATAGTGGTAATGTTGTCTTTAGATTGTCAATAGTCAGTAGTTAAGCGAAACTACATACATAAATAGAAAGAAAGAAAAACATTTATTTACTGCTACACATATACATTTTGACATAACACTATTTATACACACTTTGATACAACAACAAAAGTCGTCCATATAAGGAGTAGGCACTTGATGCAGTGAAAATAAACGTATACATAATATATTCAAGTGCCTAGTTTTAAATGAACTTCAAAAACTAAAAAATAATTTTTTGAGGGAATCATTAAGCTTTTTAAATACATACATACACATCACGCCTGATTCCCTGTAGAGGGGTAGGCAGAGATCACGGATCCCCATTTGTCCCACTGACAGACCACTTTCGCTTCATTGACATTCATACATCTTCTGATACACTCTCGGCGGTTATAGGTACTCTTAACGTCACCTTTTTTCAATATAGCGAAACTGTTGCCTGACATGTCTTAGAATACTAAGGGACTAGGGGTCAATGGAATCTGTAGGGCGATGGGCTAGCAACCTGTTTCTGTTGTTCCATTATGACATTGCAACCCCAATATTCAAGCTAAAAGGAACTTTGTAGATATCATTGTTTTCAAGGTTCTTTCCACCCCGAAAGGGATGATAGGACGTGAATATATGTATGTATGTATTTACTCTAAGGTTAATAGGTGTGAGAGAAGCAAGAGAAATTAGCACCCGTTCCAAGTGGCGATTAATAGTCTCTGCCTATCCCGTTGGGGACTTAGGTGTGAATATTACATAACATACGTTTCACGACTTGTGTATACACACTCCCTTTTTTATTATGGCGGGGTAGTCAGAGGCTTGAATGCCCATCTCCGAAATTTCGAAGGCATGTTAGGTATGGGCCAGTCAAAGCCCGCGTATGAATATAATAATATATGTATATGTATGTATAAAGAATGCTGAATTGGCATACGAGAGATATACTCAGTAGACAAAACATCCTGTAATAATTTATATTTTCAAGCTCCTATCCACCATTGTTAGTAAACAGTTACCTTATTGATAAGATCCTCCCCTTTGGCACCAGAGTTGATGAGCTTGATCTCCTTCATCACTGTCATCTGTCCTTTATCCACTAGACCCTTGGCTATCTTTATAAACTGCTGTCTGGAATAAGCATGTAGAAAATAATATTATTATTTATTAAATACACTGGTAGCCGACATAACCTTAGTGGTGAATAATCTTTAATAATCTTTATTAAACAAAAACAAGCATACATAAACTCAACCTTAATGAATGGCTTAGTAAAGAATTAAAAAAAAAATACACTGGCAGCTCTTTAAGCTGATGCGTGTGCACTTGAGTTTTAAAATGATTATCAAGCCTGCTTTTAAAACTGTTCACTGAGGGCACACTAATCACAGTCTACAGAATAGAGTTTGCTTTTTTAGTTATTGAAGTAACATCTCATATTACAGATCCCACTTTAAGCATGTAGCTAAGAATTTGGTGCCTTGACACTGAATTAAGGGGCCAAGTCTACTAATGCGTTTTAGTACAATCTTAGTTTAATATTGATTCAGTAATAGCCTAAAGTTGATACTGGGGCCCAAGACCAGTAATGCATTTATAAAATATCAGTTCAATATCAGCAGTGGATTAACAAAAGTGATTGCTGATATTAATGGTGAAATTCGACACGTTTGCTAATCCTATTTATATTATATAAAACTTCACACTATTACTTATTTCATATTGAACTGCGTTTGTGCTAAAACACTGTTGTAGCAAAACTGTAAAATTTTGCCTTAAAAATGGAAATTTATCACTTTTACTATTCCACAAACAATTTCACACTGTTACTTAAGAGATATGGAATTGATATTTTGCTAAAAGCATTAGTGGACTTCAGGCCTTGTCAATGTACATATGTGTTTGAGTTAGTTATGAATTACACTCATTTCAAAGATAGTCTTTCAAACCTCTAACTTCCAAACAATGAATGTGTTTGCTCTTATTTATAGTTTGTGTTTATATAAAAAATTAGTAAAAATAGTAATAAAAGTTAGCAACTATGTATTAACTGTGATTATATTATGGGCTGAGATTGAAGTCATCGCAAGATAGGCTTAGGTGGCATGCTTCGTTGAAGGCCCTATGTCCCTAATTAGACATCCAAGGATTTAAGTAATAATAATAAAAGCGTTTATTTACGGCCACAAAAACATACACAATACAAAACGTTTACAATAAAAAAACTTACAAACTAAGGGGTATAACTTGTGCATGTTATTGTCGCAGCAAAAGGGTTCTAACTCAGCTGGGTATTTTGCGTCTGTTGGCAAACACAACGCTGGTTTTATGTCAGAACCACTCAGTATGTATTAACTTACTTGCAAGCATACAAGGTGCCAAAGTCAATGAGTTCCTTGACCACCAAGTAGCCATTGGCCCAGTAGAAATCCAACTGCTCCTGGGACAGGTGGCAGGTCTCTGGCAGCTCAGCAAATGTACTGGAAGATTCATAAACAAATTTATCAATAATACATAATAATAAGATTTGGACATTATTACACCAATTGAACTAGCCCCTCGGTAAGTACATTTAAGACTTGTGTTAAGGGTACTAGTCAATGTATATTTCAGAAATGTATACATATTATATATAGATAAATACATATATAGCATATATAATCAACGACCAGACTGGAAAGCAGTAGAAAAGCGTAGTTCTTAACTCTGTCTCCACCGGGAATTGAACCCGGGACCCCACGATTAGCGTTGAGGTGTCTAACCGATCGCGCCACGGAGGTCGTCAATACATAACACAAATACATACATTTGTAATTTTTGCTTAATAACTTATAAGATGGAATTGACCTAGTATAAGTAATATCACTAATTAATTTACAAACGTCATGCTGTTTCCTTACAGAAAGGTAGGCAGAGAACAAATATTCTTACTTTTCACAAATCTGGTAAACTAAAGAACTATTTGCGGGTTGCTGGGATGTACTGAATTATTAATTAACTAATAGTCAAGGTTGTGATGGTATTGATATGAAATGTTGGTTACAGGTTGCTAGCACATACCTTTATAGGCAATTTACTTCTGGGGCCTTACTCCACTCATGCATTGTAAGCACAATATTACTTCAGTATCGTAATTTGGCACTTTTGGCACTCCACTATGTGCCAAAGTATCAAATTATGGCCACTGAAGTATTACTGTATCAATACTGAAGTAATATTGTGCTTACAATGCATGAGTGGAGTAAGGCCCCTGATGTTTGTAATTATTACGATGAAGAATGATATGTTTGTAATCATTAATGCTTCATCATCAATCACTAATAAAGTAATATTAAACAACTTACCAGTTAGCACGAACATTTATAGTCTTGAAAGCCATGTTTATAGCTCTTCTTAACATATTTTGAACTGTGATACTTTTCAAATGATTGTAAGAGGATATTTTTAAACATCTATTACATTATCAATATTAGATAGTACCTGCAAAAATAGAAAATATTGAGAGCACTGACCAATCATAAAATCACAAATACTTTCACTAGAGATAAGAATATCACCTTTGCACTTAGAGCCTGTTATTGAATTACATATGTAATAACATTATTAATAACACATAAGATATGTTAAAAATAACATATTATAATTAGATTTGTTTTTTAGAGGAAAACTTATGCAGGTTTAATGTCAGTTAAACAATAAGAAAAGACAGGATAAATGAAGTCAAAAGGACATTAGGTGACTTCTACGTCAATCTATCTAAGTAATAATTAATTTGAGCTGGCATAAAGTTATTAAATGTATAATGTAGCAGTACTTACCCACTTTTAAGTACTTCTGTACATTTATATAGTGTAGGTGGCACAATATTTATATGAAGACCAACAACAATTCTCTTTTATCAATAAGCTAACATAATCTTATCCAAAGTAATATTCTTAATACTTTTGTCCTATCAATACAATACAAGGAAAACAAAACAAACTTTATCCAATGTTTTCATTTATAACTTTTAGAGTACCCGCCACATAAGGTGGCAGTTGGAGGCGTCGCCACAGTCGCGTAATTCAGTGTTGCCAGTAAACACGCCAAAACTAGCACTCACTGTGCCATACGGCTCGATACATTATATTGAGGTTTCATTTGTAACGATCTTTGGTTGCAGAGCTATAAACTCAAATAAAACAAATTAATATACCAAAGTCAAAAGTCAAAATATTTTTATTCAAAATAGGCCCTATCATAAGCTCTCTTTGAAAGTTATTTTATGATCTAAGTACAAATTAAAAAAACTATATATTGACAAAAAGAATATATATGAGTGAAGTGGAAGGGCGGTTACGTAGGGGCCGGCCTAATAAGACATATATGTAACAGTCAGATAGACGCTATATTGAAAAAAGGTGACGTTAGGAGTACCTATAACCGCCGAGAGTGTATTAGAGAATGTATGAATGTCAATGAAGCGAAAGTGGTCTGTCAGGATCGGGACAAATGGGGATCCGTGATCTCTGCCTACCCCTCTACAGGGAATCAGGCGTGATGTGTATGTATGTATGTAAAAAAACTATTTCAAACATGGTACTGAGCATTGTCTTTACATATTTTTACCGAGGTTAGTTCACCAACCATTTCGGCTGCTCAAGATGCCACGTCATGAAGACCACGACCGCTCTGATAAGAGCGTAACGATTGAGAAGAAGAAGTTCAGCGGAGACCCTTGGAGAAGAACTAACAAGAAACTCCAGAAATCAATTTATTATAATCACCCTTAACAAACATAAAAATTACAAAGAGTGGGCAAAAAACACAACGCTGGTAATACTAAATTTACCTTTCATACAAAATAACACGCAATGGCGGAAACGTCGAATTTAGTTCCAAGTTTGGCTACTGCCACCTTATGTGGCGGGTACTCTATATAAGTGATATAGAGTACCCGCCACATAAGGTGGCAGTAGCCAAACTTGGAACTAAATTCGACGTTTCCGCCATTGCGTGTTATTTTGTATGAAAGGTAAATTTAGTATTACCAGCGTTGTGTTTTTTGCCCACTCTTTGTAATTTTTATGTTTGTTAAGGGTGATTATAATAAATTGATTTCTGGAGTTTCTTGTTAGTTCTTCTCCAAGGGTCTCCGCTGAACTTCTTCTTCTCAATCGTTACGCTCTTATCAGAGCGGTCGTGGTCTTCATGACGTGGCATCTTGAGCAGCCGAAATGGTTGGTGAACTAACCTCGGTAAAAATATGTAAAGACAATGCTCAGTACCATGTTTGAAATAGTTTTTTTACATACATACATACACATCACGCCTGATTCCCTGTAGAGGGGTAGGCAGAGATCACGGATCCCCATTTGTCCCGATCCTGACAGACCACTTTCGCTTCATTGACATTCATACATTCTCTAATACACTCTCGGCGGTTATAGGTACTCCTAACGTCACCTTTTTTCAATATAGCGTCTATCTGACTGTTACATATATGTCTTATTAGGCCGGCCCCTACGTAACCGCCCTTCCACTTCACTCATATGTATTCCTTTTGTCAATATATAGTTTTTTTAATTTGTACTTAGATCATAAAATAACTTTCAAAGAGAGCTTATGATAGGGCCTATTTTGAATAAAAATATTTTGACTTTTGACTTTGGTATATTAATTTGTTTTATTTGAGTTTATAGCTCTGCAACCAAAGATCGTTACAAATGAAACTCAATATAATGTATCGAGCCGTATGGCACAGTGAGTGCTAGTTTTGGCGTGTTTACTGGCAACACTGGATTACGCGACTGTGGCGACGCCTCCAACTGCCACCTTATGTGGCGGGTACTCTAAGTTTTGATGTCATTATTGTTTGACAGTTTGTTCTGTCAAACTGCTGTCAGTATAGGCGGCAAATATTGTAATTTAAAATTATATGTCATAATGAATGAAAATATCATGAGAAAACCTGCCTATTCCTTAGGAATCAGTATTAGCTATATAGTCATCACCATGGCATGGCATAGTCATCACGTTAAGTAGATACTGACTATGAGTTAAGGAGTAGGTTGGTTGGCTTTATAACAATATTAAATAGGTATGTATATAATTCTGCAATTGCAGAGATGAACTCACGAACTTCTGACTACCCCACAAAGGATATAGGTGCGTGATTTATATGTACAAATAGGTGTAGATAGAAAATATTTTCTCATACACTTTATAAAACTTTTATTAGGTAGAGCAAGGACCATATTAAAAGACCAAAAGATACTATAATAATTCCAATTTATTTTCACGATATATCAAAGATCATAAATCTAGTAATGACATGCCAATAAGGCTGCGAACGCCACAGAATACATAAAGAAGAGTATTTTATCAATAATCTCTGCTAATTCTGATTTATTTCCCGGATTAATCACATTTTCCGTTTCCATAGTCTCTAAAGTACTTCTAGATGAACCCACAAGTACACTTGAATCCTCATCTTCCATATTGCTAAATCCCTCATTTATAGACTCGTAGACTTTACAAGTTTTTAACGCTGGCAAACAGAAGATTATCCTCACAAACTTATTCAACAAAACCGCTTGCAACACTCTATGTTTACACAAATTTTCTGCTGCATCTGTGATGAGCAATATCTGCACAAACATCGCGAATAGTACAGCAAATAGCACACAAGAATAGAGAACTAGTAAAGTGGGTACTGAATGACAAGGAACCAGATAGTCTATGTAAGTCAATCCGGAGCAAATCACCACAGAGGTAGAAGAGTAAAACCAAACTCTGGACAAAGTTAAAGAGTCAGACCAGAATGACATGAGCACGAATGAAACCAAAACTAGTAAGGGCGTGTAGAACACCACATTATAAGTATCAGCCTTCCTTTTTATGTTTAAACTGACAGCGAATTTATCACTCTGCGCCGCCGCGTCATTGTCTTCGTCAGAATGAATCATTTTAGTCCAAACTGCCGGTTTTAATACCCCTTGTTTACCAGAAACTTCCCACTGCGTCTGTATAGTTTGGTCTAAGCCTACAAACATCCTCATTTTAGTCGTTTCTGGACTTAGATACGCTAGTTTGATCACTTCATGACTATTCCAGGGTTCTAGAAGTATTGTACAGGAATATTCGTCACGCGGCCATTTGCTATACTTCTCGCTATAGTCTATGCACCAAGTTGAAATCTGTGCGTCAAAATGGAAAGTCGCTTCTCCGCTGTGCAACATGGATATCATTTCCGCGTTCTTAGGGTTCAAATAGCCTATATCAGCGGAGTTCACCACCAGAAACGTTGGCATCCATATTTGTCCAACTCTATAAAGAACGCTGGTGGTTCCGTTGTATTTATTCGGGTTCCAAGCCAGGGTATTGTCGGTCCAGCTCATGACTCCTACAAAACTGGTAGTCAATCTCCCTTCAAAAGCGTCGTACGTCACATGGGTGATCTTGAGACCAAAGTTCACCGTAACCACGGGTCCTGGGGCCCAATAAACCGGTCTGTCTTTTAGAAAAGACCTCTTTAACTTCTCGGTCCCTGGTAGATTAGGCTCCACTTCTTTAGAATTTGTTGTTTTAGACTCCGTTCCATTAGGATACACTAACGGACAGTCATATAGGAACTTAGCTTCCACTCCATTCCAAGAGGTAAAGCTGAAGAACCTCACTGTAACAGGATCTGTGTCATAGTAGCTCAACAAAGGAGTTTCCTGGCCTTCTTGACCGAATTCTACAAGACCATCTTCTTTTATTTTTATATAAAATGGCCGGTACTCGATCGCTGAAAGGATTCCGGGTGTTTTAGCCGTACTTTTAGAGTTCCTTTTTAGATTTCTTCTTAGTTCTGTGAATCTATTTCCACCTCCACCGACTACTATTTCGTATACCGGGTCATTCGCTCCCGGCTGTGGAACGGAGGATAGAAGAATGTGTCCGTTACTTGATGCTAGTATGGCGAGATGCATTTCGAAGGCAATATCGATGTCGGAATTCAAATTCTTCGTTTTTCTTTCTTCTGGATCAACCGCGTAGTAGGTTTCATACTTGTAACCATGTCTACATATATGTTCTTTGCAATGTTGAGCCATCTGGTATGTGAAAGTGTAATTCGCGAGCACAAACTCAAATAGAACACTTAATAGAATCAATTTAAAAACACCCTCCATTGTTATTAACACTTTAACTGCGCACAATTTTAGTTGTTATATCATAGTTTAGTTGTTATTTTATATAATAGTCGTAAATATAGCTAGTCGTTTATTTCCATTGACGTCTAGTCGGGATTTAAAACTGCAATAATAAATAAAACTCGACAAATGTTATCGTTTCCTCACGATAACTGTCCTTATGGCATCCTGTGTATTGTTTAACTCGATATTACATATTAAATAAAATTCTAAACCCAGTCTCTGACTTAAATAGACATTTATGTCCTTAATCCATTTCGGGTGGACAGAACCTCGGAGATTTAGTATCTCCTAGGCCCCTTTTAGCATGAATATTGGGGTTGTTATGTCATATGTAACATTGGTGTCAGGTTGCTAGCCCATCGCGTAATGAATTCAATTTAACCCTAGTCCCTTAGTCGCCTCATACGACGTGTCAAAAAGAATGACAGTGAGTTAGCATTCTTTATAGGCGATAGGTTAGCAATCGTTAGACGACATTATATTTTCGAGGTTTGGTCTACCCCGAAAGGGATTAAAAGATGTGAATGTATATGTATGTAGATAAGGCGCAGTTCAATGGAGTGAAGTATCAAAAATGTCAAATTTCAATGGCGTGGCATGATAATATTATGTCTCTGAGGTTCTGTCCACTATATACGAGATAAAACGATGTGTATATATGAGATTTACGTATGAAAGTGTCTCTTACGATCTGCAGTTAATTAGCAATATATTAGATCCCAGACAAACACAGCTTTGTATATTTCTATATGAATACCACCCCAACCCAGCTTTGCTTAAGTTGACCAAGGAAGTATCTCCGAGGTTCTGTCTACCCCAAAAGGGTTGAAGGACATGAGTTTGTATGTATGTTACACTGACTCTCAGTGGCTTGGTGATAAGAGGTCAATGATAAGAGACCTCTATAACTTATGTTTATATTTAAATTAACTGGAAGTGTGTTTGTCTATTATCAAATTCAATTTATTGATTTGTAAACCATTGTACTACTACCTTCGCGATTGCGGAGATGGATACCTGAACCTCTGACTATCCCACAAGAATTAGTAGTAGTTGTTTTGTCTTTAGAAAAAAAATGTTATAACATATTATTATGTATTTTCATCCAAAAACTTAAAATTATATATTATTTTTGTCCTTATAGTTTTATTGCCAATTCCTTTAAGTACATATTGTTAACCATATTAATCAATATTCTTATGTATTTATATTAACAGTCGCTAACGATTAGGGAAAACATCGTGAGGAAACCTGCCTCTCCCTCGGGATAGGTAATAGCCAGTGCCTATACTCGGCGATACGGTTCACTGTCTATCACGTTGGGTGCTGTCCATCTAGTGAAACGCGGGCTTCGTGTGACCCTTACCTAACAGGCCTTCGAAATAACGGAGATGGGCACTCAAGCCCCTGACTACCCCGCCGCAATAAAAAAGGGAGTGTCTGTACAAAACTCGTGAATCGTATGTTATGTATTCATATGGTAAGATCGAATTTTGACTTTTCAGTGTGTAGGGCTCGTATATATCAGTGCTGTTAAGTTACATAATCAATACTTATGCTGAGTCGGTACTATATGGTGCCGTAAAAGATATTGTCTTCTTGAGTTACTAATATTTAAGTTGCTTTTGGAGAAATTTCAATTTTTGTAAGCAAGTAAGGTGTCGTTAGGCGTACATATAATCGCCGAGAGTGTATGAGAAGATGTATGAATATCAATGAAGCGAAAGTGGTCTGTCACGATCGGGACAAATGGGGATCCGTGATCTCTGCCTACCCCTCTACAGGGAATCAGACGTGATGTGTATGTATGTATGTAAGCAGGTAAGTAATAAATGTTATTGTTTCCTTTCGATCCTAATTACTACATTTATCCAAACTACAATTCTTCTTACACTTCATTCTGACGTATTTTACGCCTATAAAACCTTCTCAACAACCGCATTTCAAGCGCATTAATACACTAGACACATATTTACATTCTATTCTCGTCGCATCCATCTTTTTGTGGCTTAAAAGCTTTATAAGACATGCGCAGAACCGAACTTCAATAACTCAAACAAAACCAGGATAGTATCATAGCGTGTTACCAAAACAAGTACGCGATTCAGTCAGTTGTCAACGTTGAAACGAGTAAGAGTATTGTACAAGTAAAACAATGTATTTCAAGTATTTACTCAGTATATTCGTGTTGTTATACGCGATTAGTGATGTGAAAGTTTCGGGACAATGCGATATTCCGACGTCGAATATGTTTTTCAAGAAGTACATTTACGAATTGAACTATCAGCTGGCGAATAAAATTAGTTATGCAAACGGCGACAAGAACTTTATAGTAGCCCCTTTGTCTGTATGGAGCTTTATCACTCAGGTTTGTACTATAATGGCCAAAAGCGTAGCTAGAAACTTCTTAACTCAACCTATTTGGAAATATTTTTGGTGTTAGTTTCAAGAATCTTTCAGTTCATTAGCAAAGACCTTCACAGCTGACCCTTTTATATTAATAAATTCATATATGTATACTGATGTACTTCGATCCCTTTCGGGGTGGACAGAATCTCTTCGGTTATTTTTAGCGTGTATGTTAAGGTTTTGATGACATTGATTATAGAATGTTGTTAACAGGAATTATATAGAATGTTGGTTGTATGAACTTGAACCAATTTATTTATATTGATTTCCAGTCCCATTCTATTTAAGTCCTCAAGACTGGAATAGTCCTTGTATACTTCATTGTATTAGATTCATTTATTGACACTCAACACGGATTCAACAACAAAAAAACAAACAATAATTTTCTTTGCCTACTCTATACATATACGTTATTATACAAATGTAACCTTTAAAATAACATACAAAATATAATAATACAAATGCTTAATCAGCATATATGATCGCTTGGAATCCACGTGTTAAGCAGTTGATAGTTAGTACCTAATGTGACTAGAGGTAAAAAGATGTCGCCAATTCCAAGTACTGACTCGTTTTAAGGAATAGGTAGGATTCCTTACGATGTTGTCCGTCAATGTACGAGTAATTTCAGCATTTCCTAATTGATATATTATGTAAATAGAAGAACAGAAACTTTTATTTCCATTGATACATATTCCGGGAACCGCGAACCTACTGATTAAAAGTCAAGGCCCAAACGACTGAACTACACCGAACATATAAATAATAATACTACTTTAAGATGCATATTAAAATAATCTCCCTATTTCCAGGTGACAGCCGGGGCTACAAACTTGAAGAAAGAACTTCGAGAGTCCCTAAGACAGCATCCTCACCAATGCTTCAACAGCATCTTCATTGAGATCATAAGAAACATCACGAGCGAAAACTTCCTCTTCAACAACCAGACGGTCATCATGAACCAGGACAGTTACTCCGGAGACTATTTCCTCGATAGCCCTATCCCGATATTCATAGAACTGTACCAAAATGTCTATTACAACGAGAGGTATCAGTACGGTGATCTAATTGGCGATATGGTCAGCTGTCCAGGAGTTTGTGCGGTCTTGTATGATGAATTCACGATCTTTAGTAACCGGTTCAGTGTGGAATTTGAAGACAATGGCAGGTCTACCTTTTACAATGGCATCTCGAATCCTAGCATACCTATGATGACATCTGTTGCCGAATTCAACTTCTGCAAAATGGATTTGGTTAAAGCTCATATTGTAGAACTGAATTTTGATAATCCGAATTTCGCAATGTTGATTTTCAAACCTTACGACCGTGTGAGAGTGGTTGATGTTATAAACAATTTGGAAAAGATTAGTGTGAGGTCTATATACTACATGTTCGAAACTACAGGAAAAAGAGTTTTGGAGTTTACAATGCCTGAGTTCTTTGACTCTTACGAAAGTAACAACTTGGAAGAGCTGTTAATAGATATGGGATTAAATACCGTGTTCAAATCTGAAACCTACATCCCTCTACTTAGTAACAAAATGGCCAGTTTAAGGCAGTATATACAGCATACAGTTATAGCTTTGCGGCGGGCGTCGTCGGTAGAAAATGCCATGATTCCTCAAGAAATATTTAGAGTTGACAGACCATTTTTGTATATGCTTGTCCATAAACCAACTGAGGTTGTTTTGGCTACCGGCGCGTATATAGAACCGCAGCCTGATGAATAGATAAATATATAATAAAAGAATTAATAAATGTATAACTATGTTATAATGTTTATGGAGGTCCAATTGTATACATATCTTTAGTTTGGTGTACTATAAGTATACTGTGTTTTAAAAAATATTGACAAGCAATATTAGAGTTTTTTATAGATATATGCAGTAAATTTAATATGGATTCATGTGGTAGAGTATTTTGATTGAAACTATGTATATGTATGTATTGTTTATAAGCAAGAAATTTACGACTGGTTTTTAAGTCAAATATTTTTATCAAACATTATGATTCAATATCAAACCATTCAATACATTGTGTAGTCTCTGATTTATATATTTTATATTATTTTAAGTTATGCTAGGTTCCTTACTGCCATTTGAATAACTCATAATATTAAGAAACTTAATACATAATATTAGGAATACTATGCAAATATACTTTTGTAATAAATATGTTTATGTATGCAAGTCATTAAAAGCAACTAACTATTCTTACATGTACAATAAATAATAATAATCTGTGAAGTAATATAGCATTATTTGATATTATTGTAAATTCAATTCAATTATGGAATAAATAATAAAAAGCCAATAAAATAGAAAACAAAAACATTTATTTCCAAATAATCTCGTTGACTAGTTAATTTTACTAGCAATAACTAACACTTATTTACTAAAGTACAATTCGGATAACGTTCTTAATTATACAGATAATTTATACAAATACACAAAGTCGTACAAAACTTTAGGGGTAGTCAGAAGTTGAGTGTCCACCAAGATAACTAATTTCTTTGTTATGGTCTTTGGGTACTCGAAACAAGGTAAAAAGTGTTTACCTGATTATCAATAACCAACGAGACAGGTAGTAAACCATGTCACCATAAAAATACATATCAATCAGCCTATGTCAGTCCACTGCTGGACATAGGCCTCCCCAAGAGTACGCCACAAAACACGATCACTCGTGGCCCTCAGCCAACCACTACCAGCGACCTTTTTCAGGTCATCGGTCCACCTACAAGATAATATACTCAAAAATACATACAAGATAATATACTCAAGTATTACAATCTCTGTGGGTTGGATAGAACTTCAAATGTTTTCCTCATATCTATCATCCTAGACAATCAGCATAGTTTTGAATTCAAATAGGTAACAATAACAATTGTACCTAGGTTATAAGATTTATCTGAATGCCCTCCGTGGTGCGAACGGTTAACCACCTGGGCCCTTACTCCACTAATTCATTTTAGCCACAATATTACTTCAGTATCGATACTGTAATACTTCAGTGTCCGTAATTTGACACTTTTGGCACTCCACTAACAAATTTTGGCCACTGAGGCGCTATCGAACTACATCTGAAGTACTTCTGCGTCTGAAGTACAAAAAAGCTACTCCACTAACCAAACGTCCGTCAATGTCAGGCCAATAGCCTTATATTTGGTACTCCACTATTGACATTTCTATACTTGAGTGGCGCTTCAGTGGTGCTTCAATGGCAACTCAAGTATAGAAATGTCAATAGTGTCAATAGTGAAGTACCAATTATAAGGCTATTAAACTGACATTGACGGACGTTTGGTTAGTAAAGCCTGCCAACCATGGACGCTAATCGTGAGGTCCCGATGCCCGGTGGAGACAGAGTTAAGAACTACGCTTTTCTTCTGCTTTCCAGTCTGTTGGAAAATGTCTATAAGAAGTATATTTTTCTTAAATGTATGTTGATTAGTACTCTTAGCACAGGTATCATAGTGATTTGAAAGCCACTTCATATGAATATAATAATTTGCGTTTACAATTACTTTTTCATCATATAAACTTAATTACTATTCTAGCATTTACAGTATAATATAGGGCATTGGCACAACCTTTGTAAATTCGATAACATAACATACACTTAACGACCCTTGCGGAGTAGTCAAAGGTTCGCATCTCCATTTCTGCAATTAAAGAAATGCATAAAGATGAATTCTATACTTTATTTCTAATAATAAACAAATTTCGTATATTAAATTTACAAAAGATATACTATACAAGACTTATTTTATATACCTACATAGTACAATTATGTTTTACGTATAATTCCTAATTTTCAGAAAATCATACATGTTTTAATTATATTTAGTTACATACTAATATCACTAGATGGCATTACTCAATTCATTTGTAGTTTGTCTTATATACTAAATAGACTATTAATGGCACTTATTTTTGTGTTTTATTAAAATATAATTACATTTTGCTATTTTCTTACAGTTATGTATATTATACTGTGTAGATTGATACTTATTTATGATACATTACAACAAATCAGTCGATTTTAAAAAATATAACATTTTTGTACTAGCAATAATAACTTTTTATCTGTAGCTTAACAGGTATCAAATTTATTAGTTAATTACCGTATCATAATAATTATTCATACCATTCACAAATTATTTTACTTCTCTGTAACAAATTTTAAAATTTTCGTTACACCAAAACTACCGTATATTATATTCATCTTCTATTTAAGACTCCAGATTATCATATTTAATTTTTAGATGTCTTATTATGTTTTTTAGAACCACTTTATATTATACTAACATCACATCTTCGAGGCAATCAGAATTAATTTCATTACTCTTTCCCAATTACCATAGTCACTAGCACCATCTGTTATCACAAAATAATACTTTGCGCTTTTCACTGAAATGCGAATAGCATTATGAGGAATGGCACAGAGATGGCGCAGATTAAGTAAATAGCGGTCCTGGGTTCGCATTCCGATATGACTACGAATTGCTCGTTCCATAGCGAGTCGTTGTTGCTTAGTGGAAGTTCTAGTATGACCTGAAAAGACAGACATAAAAACTCATAAATAATCTTCTTGTGATGATGGTATTGATAAGGAATATCGGTAAACAGTTGGTAACCCAACATCCAATCGTGTTATTTACCCCTAGTTACTTAGTTACCTCTTACGATAGATCGGTGCTAAAAGCGCTGGTTAGCATTTTATTTTCGATCCACATCAGAGGGGCATAATAATTTGACATACGACATACTGAATAAGAGTGACATGTCAAATATCTGTAACTATTGGTTAATAGAAAATGGTACTCTATATATAAGTATGATAAGATGTACTAACACTAACATTTTTTACATGGTCATAAAATCACGTAACCATCTCCACAATTGCGTAGTAGTTAGTTAGTTTACATTAAACCCACTCTTCACTAGATAATCTGTACCCAAACTGACAGGCAACCGAGTCAACCGCCAAACCTCAACCGTTGGAAGATGACTTTATATAAGTGGGTATAGGGTTCAAACCCTGAGCACCATAATGGAAAAGAAGTTTGGGATTTTCTACATACGTTATCGCAATGTTTTTGTGAAATGATGGTGAGGGAAAATATCGCGAGAAAAGCAATGTTTCCTCAACAAGTAATAGTCAGTCCTTGTAAAAAGCGACACTTACCTCCTCTCACATTAGGTACTAACTATCAAGTCAACAAGTGAGATCAATGTGAACATAGAATTACTTCCTCCGTAATTGCGGTTATGGACAGTCGACGTTCAGTCTACTCCGCAAGGATAAATGTAGTGAGAGCTTTTGTTTGTTTCGTCAAACCTCTGATTATACAAAAATAAAAAGCCTAAATCTTCATAAAGTTAACATTCTAACCTAAAAAATTTCCTTACCTTCTGATCGCTAAAGAAGTCCAGATTAAGGTCACATCTCGCAGTGGAGTTCCGACACTCTCTCAGCGTGGTCTTGGCGACGTCATAGGCCGTCTTCTGGAGGTCAAACCTCACGCTGATGTGGTTCACTTGCACCTCATTTTCTGAGTTGAACACGAAGAAGTAGTAGCCGTTGGTTGGTACCCTGGAAGAATGGGATATAAGGTGAGACATGGAGAAATATTTATATATTCCGTTTAGTGGCCTAAAGGGATAGATAGGCACAGATTAGCTTTCACCACCTTGAATGAGAGTCATAAGTCTACTTCAGTCATTCCAATTAACCTTCACACATTCTCCTATGTTTAGGTTCTGTTCAAGGTAGTTTACAGCTTGGCAAAAAAGAGTAGAAAATAATGGGGGCGCCACAAAGTTTTTTCATAGCAACCCTTAAAGTGGACAACCTAGTCTTGGTACTTAGTACATAGACGTATTATTTGTGTAACATTATGGGCATTTGCTAATACCGTCTGTTTGTAATGTATTGTTAATCTTCAGGCTTTGATTAATATATGTACCAAACTTCAAAAAAAATATCCATATTTTATTCAAATAAATTTTCTTTTAAAATAATTAAAAATACTCAAAAGTATCAACTTCATTAATGCGCGCCACAGTACTGAACAAAGATGTAAACATAACCCTCGTGTTCGAAGTTTATTGTATAATATTACACTTATCTCGTATGCAAGCAATTCACAATGGTTTATAGTTCATCAAGTAATGCATTTACCAACTATATACAACAAAATAAACGTTCAGATACCGGTAATTTTAGCAGTTCTTTGATAAACATTGTCCACATCCGAAAGAATAGATATGTTCTTTATTTCCGCCAGACATTTATTATAAACTTTGTAAATCACACTCCTGACATCACTTCGGATAGTCTTATTCATTTTAATTAACTTTCTACGTATTTAAATAACCGTTTTATGTTAGAGTTTATTTGAAACAAATATTTGGAAATTTGACATCACTTTGTTTACATAATTATTTTTTTATTTTTTAAGGTTGCAAGATCACAAATAAAAGTTTACGTTTCTAGACTTTTTTGCTCTTTTTTGCCAAGCTGTACATTTTCTTTCTGTCATAGACAACCAACATATTGTCCAATAAAAACAGTCTGAACATGGATATCGTTAAAACTAACTTTAACCGCAGAGTATGTATGTCAAACTAATGGTAACGAAGTGATCTAATAATAAAAAATTGAGATCCGAGATCTTCCTTCCCTAGCTAAACAAACATACATACACACGCTTCACTTGTGTATATACACCCCCTTTTTATTCAGGTAGTAGGCTTGAGTGCCCTACTCCGAAATTTCGAAGGCATGTTAGGTATGGGTCACTCAAAGCCCGCGTTTCTCTAGATAGACAGCACCCAACGTGATAGGTAGGCAGCCTTATCGCCGAATACAAGCACTGACTACCTATCCCGACAAACTAAACATACGTGACCTATTAGAAATAATCACGAAACTACTATTGCTAACTACCTTGCAGCAAACTCACACCTGTTAAAAACTCTTAACCTTGCAACAAACTCACCGATAAGTCAACGCATTCTTCTGCGCAGCCACCAGCTTTTCTTCCTCAGTGCTACCAGCATGGCACTTCGCGTGGGGTTGGAGAGGGAGATTGAGTATCAGCCCATCGCACTCCAGGAGGGCTTCCTCGGAGCTACTGAAAGAGGACCAGAACTCCGAGTTGCTCATGTCGAAGGGAGTTGACTCGTTTATGCGGGTGTGGTGTTCTGCGTAGCCGTCTGGTTCTAAGCCCTGGAAAAGATGTATTTTAAGGCTAACTTCCTGTAATGCCTACTATTTTCCATTTTATAGTTTTATAGTATAACTTTTGTAATATATTCAGGACGTATTATATCGTTAATAACACGGACCTGTGTTAAGTTGGCGATATGCGTAAAATGGTAGTTGTCATTAATTTTTTGTCGTGTCGCAGGAGGTCTGAAGGTATTTATTAAGCAATGGATTCTATACTAATGCCACCCCATATAAAAACGAAATCTATATAAATAGCAGCATAATTAACGACCAGGCTGTAAAGCGAAACTAAGGTGTTTGCTTTAATTCTGCCTTCACCAGTAATCGGAACCTCACGATGAGCGTTAAAGTGGTTACATTTTCACGCCACTGAGGTCGTCAAAAGAACTGTGCTTTAACCTTTTAACCGCCACAACTTTTCTCAGTTGGCGTGCCCCCAGCGCCCGGTACATTAAATCTCTTATTAGATAATATTAGTAAATTTACCTTATTGAAATAGTATTTTAATTTGTTTCTTGTTATGGTAAATCTGAATTATAACATTAAATAAAAGGTTGAATATATAAACTTTCGAAAAGGAATGTATTTTAGGCTAAAACATCGCAATATGTATAGAAATTGTGTAAATAATTAACTAGGTTTTGTGTCCGATAAATCCGACTCAGGCGGTTTAAAGGTTAACATACCTCCTCGGCAGCATAGTCCCTGGCCTCGTCATCCTCGTTCAGCATTTCCCTGAAGCTGGTCTTGCCCAGCATCAGCTGCCTCTTGGCTCTGGCTTCTTCTCTTGCGTCTCTTCTCTTTTCTGGAAAAAGAGATTTTTGTTTTCAAAACGAAGTTACCATGTGGAATACACTCATACAGCTATTCAGAGGGGGGATGCTTTCAGTGTCTTGGGAACCCTACCACCCTCTGACAGCGATGATTATAAAGATATTTTCTATGTAATTTAATTTTTATTTCTACTTTAGGTGTATAGTTTTAATTCCTTGTTGTATTGTATATAATAAAATTTATTCATCTAGGTGTCTCGGCTAAAATATATATCAGTACACACGATAGATTGAAAATGAATTTATCATGCTCTCTGGGTGGTGTAGAATTTTGTCGAATATGTTTATAAATTGGTTTCTTGACTCATGTATAAATTTCAGTATTAACGTTAGATCATATTAGATTGATTGGAAAGTGTCCAGCTTGTTGGTAATAATTTAAAATGTTGAGTCATGAATAATTTTCTTCGTAATATAAGAATTTACGTTGTTTTAATACATATTGGGAGTTAAGAAGAATATAGAATATCAAATTTGCCTGTAAGCACGAAGCTTGTGTATAGTAATACATTTCAATGAAACAAACACAACCCAGTATTAGCAATATTAGAGAGCTGTGATACTTATATGGGACCACAAACTTAACCTCGTATACACTAAATTTAGTGTAGCTCAGTTGTTTTGGGTTTGACTCTGTATCAGTAGCCCTAGAGTTACTACCTCCGCAATTGTGGAGATGGAAACCTGAACCTCTGACGCAAGGGTCGTGAACAGGTCTAACAAATGGGACAGTTTTCACCATTGATACTTGGAACAACAACTTCACTAACAACTTCACACCATTACTGAAATGATATTGAACTAATTCTGCTAAATGTTGTAGTTTTTTTACTCACGTTGTCTCTCTGGTCTAGTCTTCTCTTCATCAATAGCCTCAATAAGTATCTTCCTCAGTCGGTCCAATTCTTCAGTGCTACCAGTTAGTCCAGCAAGTATTTCTACCTTTTCGTCAATAGTGTTGTTCTGGTAAATAATATTGAGGTTAATAAAGTCGAATGCTCAAGAAAAAATCTTAAATTGTAGAAGTTTTAGGGTAATTATATAAATTTTAATTGTCACTAAAAAGAAAGGAAAAGAGTTATTGTCTATGTATAATATATCATTAGAAACGAGAATATAAATTTTTCTTTTTACATTCTCATTAATGATTTTGCAAATCATTTGAAAAATCATCTATTTCTTCTGAAACACTGAGAATATACTGTGAATCATTGTTAATAAACAGAAATAATTATATGAAAGTTAACCGAGGAGTTATGTCTCTAGGATTGAGTATTTGCAAAAGGGTTAAAATCCAAAAAGATATGTGTACATACAAATATACAAAATTCTTTATTCAGTTTCTAAAACTTAATCTATAACTATAGCAAGTTTCAGAACCCCCATTTAAGAAGGGTACTTCCTGTGTTAGGGAGCTCCGCTCTTCCATTTTTAATTGCTAGGATTACACAGAACAAACAATACAGCATCAAATAAAACTATACATTAACAACCTATATATGTATTACCTTTACTTCTTGTTGTTCAATTCCCATGGTTTCATGTAGCCTCTTCAGTACTCTTTTGCCTCTATCTCCGAGAGATTGCAGTCTATCTAAAACTTCTTCAAATATTTCTTTGGATGACTTCGTTTCTTTTAGTTTCTGAAAATAAACGAACAATTACAGTGAAGAAAAACAGCGAATATCAAATATATTTTTAAATAAATAAATAAACGCATTTGATATTTTTTTTAAATGTATAGAACAAAGCTTTTGATGGATGTGATAAAATGTGTCAACGAGAAAAAGATCGAATCTTATTATATACTATCTCTGAGAATTGCATCTACAAAAAAATATTAGAATGAAACTGATTAGATTTCTCAAGATACCTAAGTCTCAGGAGTTCAACGGGAAGTAGACAGATTTATAATAGGATGTGTTTATAAATGTCCTAATACAAAGGGAAAAAAAATTTAATGAAGTAAATACTTATAAAATCTATGAATTACGACAGTTATTCTTTTAAGTTTATCAAAATAAATCATCTCCTACAATAGATAACAGACTTACCTCATCCCCAACAGTAATATGAACAGCAACTTTTTCAACACCTGGTTCCACATAATTATCATCTCTCACTGTGACTCCATCCATTTCATTTTCATCTAGCACTTTTTCTTTAGACGCTTCATTAGATTCGGTTAGAGGAAATATAAAAGTTGCTGTAGTAGCTGATTTAGTTCTTTTTTCAATATTAGTATTGATATTTGCTTCAATGTTGTTTAATTGATCAACAATATTCGTATTCTTTTCTATAATAGAAGGTTTGGTTGCCTTCAGTGTGTCATCTACTTTTGGAACAGAATCATTATGTTTGGTTCCATCTTGATCAACAGTTTTTGTAGTTTTCTCTGTTATACTCTTAGTAGTTGTTGGTATATCTATTGTTTTAGTAGTCGTTGCGGTGTTGTTCGTTGTATCTTCTGATCCTTTCTCAAGATCTGAAAATGAAAAGGGTTTTTAAGTTGTAAAGATTATATCACAAATATATATTAGCGATTTTCTTTTGGGGTAGAATGTAGTTAAGCATCAATGATATATGTATATTCTGTGAACGTTGATTGGCTCAAAGCTAGTTAAGATGCTAAAAGAAACGGAGTTTTGAATGACTGTGGACCTTCACAATTATATAGGTGACTCAAACTGACACAGAACCACAGATAATACAATACTATACAGAACTAACTATTATGTTATGTTTACTTCTCGGCATATCGTAGAAAGGGAGTAAGATACTACGACGAAATTGACAAACATAGAAGGTGTTGCACTTATTCTAAATGAATTCCACAACAACTATACAATTATATCGATACAAAACCTATAGTTTGGTAATGCTACTTCAGCAATACTTTTGCGATGACGAAATATCTATAACCACCGAGTGTGTAAGAGGTGTATGAGTGTCAATGAAGCAAATGTACTTAGAGCCCCTTCTACAGGGAATCAAATGATCAGTATGCATGCTTTCCCGATGAGGTGGTACCATGGAGTAATTAACAGGAGGAGTTAGCGTGGCATTACGCGGGGTAAAACGAGGTACGCGGGATGGAGGGGCGATATTACAACCAATCAAAACACGGCATCGGCCAATCAAATCAGGTATTTTCTTTCTACTACACATTTTTAGACATCGCACCAATTAAAACACGCCATTTGGACTCCGCACCGCGTAACGGGGACCGCTCTTTACGCTGGGTCCTCTTTATATTTGGTTCGTGGGTAGTACATATAAAGTTACCTTTGAAAGACAACCATCTGAGCTCGTCCCTGTCAACATTGGTGTCTCGATGCCTATGCTCTAGTGCCGGCAGGGACATGAGATGTGCTGGTGGATGGAAGTTCTTCGCTGCCTCGTCCTTCATGGCTTGTCTGTAAGCGTGGAGACGATCTAGGATGTCTTTTAGTTCCTGGAAATCAATACATACATATACATTCAAGTCCCTTTCGGGGTGGACAAAACCTTGGAAACATGAAAACATCTCCTAGTTCACTTATTAGCATGTATATTGGGGTATTGTCATACGGAACATTGCCTCCAATGTCCCCTACTCGCCTCCTATGCCATGCCGTGAAGAACGGCAGCTAGTTAGCATTCTTTTTCCATCCCAGTACGTGACACTTAGTTGAAGACTTGGCTCTACCTTGGGATCGTGATCCGTGACGTCAGCGTTGGGAACTGACTCTGATGAAGTGGCGTTTCTCGTCTGTGAGGGGTCGTGGAAGCTTACCCCCGCCTTGTATCGCTTCATGGATTCTGTAATATAACATAAGTACATGTATTAGTAGTCACAGGGCCTCTATATTTTAGCCTTACAGCCTTTTACATATAGGGTTGCTGAGTGTCAGCAATGAATTCACGTTGGTTTATGAAACTGCGTGGGATTTTGTTTTAATACGCGAAACAAAAATAATTAATATTAATAAATATTTAACAAAGTTTCAGAAAATTGAGGCCCATTGTAGATGTTAAGGGTGAGTAATCTATGTAAGACACAAATAGCTGAAGGCAATAGGACTGTAAGACTATTTGAATCATCATACAGTTACAGTGTGTAAGCCACTCATCTAAGAACTTTTTACGACGCAACATGAGCGATCGTCTATGCTTAAAGTAATGTGATTTTAATGAAACTTTGTAGTTTTATATTTCAAACATAAATGTTCTGGTATCAATTCTTGATAGAAGCACGAACTAGGAAAAATTCTCAAATTTTACTCTAACTTTACGTTGAGTCTGTCTATCTATTGTAAAAGAAACTAACCTAACCTATCACATTGGGCGTTGCCTATCATATCATATCATTTCATTCGATGAGACTAGAAATAAGTTATAAAATACGTGATATCCTGAAAATACATGTACATATGTTTCTCAAATTAAGATATTTGTTTCTTACTTACCAGGTACATTTGACTTCTCCTTGGTAAACATCCTCAGTTTCTCCATGAGGGTGCTGTTGGACAATAGTCCCAGTTTATTGGCCTCCAATAGTTCGTCTATTTCCTCTGAAGAATCGTCCCCTATGTAGGCACAGTCTTGCAAGTGCTTGTAGCCCTTTATCATTATCAGGGAGGCCCCTGGATATCTGGGAAGTGGAAAGGGATCATATATTACTATATACATTCACATTCTTAGAGCATACATATAGGAATTAGTCAGATGTTCAGGTTTCCATCTCCGTCATTGCGAAGGTAGTAGTTCTACGGCCACTTCGAACCCACGTGTTAATCAGATAGTCAGTACTCAATGTGACAGGTGGTAAGCCATGTCGCCATTTACAAGCACTTTTACCATTTCGGGGAACAGGTTTCCTCACGGTGTTTTCCCTCACCTTAGTATTCGACGCATTTCGTAAATGTGTTTTTATTACGAAAATGTACATAGAAATTCTTTAAACTTCATTTCCATTGGTACATGCTCAAGCGGGATTTGAACCCTGTACCCACTGATACAGAGTCAAGCCTCATACAACTGAGAAACGTCGAATTAACTAAATTTACATTTGATAAATAATTAACGGGACTTATTGCGTAAGTTTATATATAATAAAATAACCTTTTATTAACCCGATGTTTCGGCTACGTTGCAGTAGCCATGGTCACGGGCAGACTGACGATTTATGTTTCTTCAATAAATTATAATATTTATTATATATAAACTTACGCGATAAGTCCCGTTAATTATTAATCATGAGTATAAATCGGGAATCTCTTAAAACTATAAATTTACATTTCCTTAAACTAAATTGGGAAGACCATATAGTCTTTAACTATATGGTTTAACTTTAACATGGCAATTAACTGTTTCGGAGAAGTCTAAGCTTGAGTTTTTACCATCAACTGAGCATATGGTCTTTTGACCACTCGAAATCCACTTTTACATTATATACAGCTTCCAACATGACAGGTGAAAATCCATTCTTACGTATACAAATCCTGACTACCTAATTCGAGTATACTTCCACTTTTCCCTTTCCTTCCATTTTCCCCCACATTTACGGACGTTGGAAGACCTACCAATAATTAGAATAGGTGATCAATGAAATCTTTACAATAAATTAACAAAATATTTACAAACTTAAAACTAATTAAAATTATAGTTAAATAATTTAATTAGTTTTAAGTTTGTTAATATTTTGTAAAGATTTCATTGATAAATAAATAAAGTGACTATCAGTCGTAAATTAACAGGTGATGGACTAGCATACCTGACACAAGGCGACACGGTGACCGTGGATCCTTGCAGCAGGTAGAAGCCCCAGTACTCCTTCATGTCGTCCTTCAGCTCCATCTGGCGCGTCATGGAGACTGGCACCAGCGCACTGGCCAGGGTTGGAGGACCTGGCACCACGAACGCGTTGAAGGTCGTGTTGGACCTTACTAACTGGCGCTGGGAATAAAGGAGATGATTTAGAAGGTTATTTGGTTGGTATCTACCCTCATACAATGTTAAGGGTATTGTATTCCAAAAATAAATACACGAACTGTCAAAAATCCGACATTTCTAGCGCAGCGGCGCTGAGTACCGTGCGAGTCAGTGCTGTTTTTAGCGGCCGGACAGAATATTAAATATAAAAAGGCGCGAATTTCAAAACATCGCGACACGTTTACGGGAGTTTGCGATCAGCACCCGACAATTGATGTGAATGAGTTGTTCTTTGTATAGTTTTTAAGGTAAATAAAGTATTTTGTATTTGTATTTGGTATCTATATAAAATAATTATATAGAGGAAAATATGATAGCTCAGTTGTTTGGGGCTTCACTCTGTATCAGTGGGTACAGGGTTCAAATCCCGATGAGCATGTACCAATGGAAATGCAGTTTGATGAATGTATATGTACATTTTCGTAATAAAAATACATTTACGAAATGCGTCGAATACTACGGTGAGGGAAAACGTCGTGAGGAAACCTACCTGTTCCTGGAAGGTAAATGGCGACATGGCTTATACCTTTACCTTTCATATTGAGTACTGACTATCTGGTCAACACCTGGGTTCGAGGTGGCCATAGAATTGAAACTAATTTTAAGATTGTATATCCTATTTACGCATGTGACACAAATCAAGTTTCTTTCTTTCACGATTAGACTTCATTTCCTCTATGTACTAAAGGCTAATGCGTTCACGACCTTTAACCCTTGCGGGGTAGTCAGAGGTTAAAATGTCTATCTCCGCAATCGCGAAGGTAGTAATTCTATGTCCACCTCGAACCCACGAGTTGACCAGATCAGTACTCAATGTGACAGGTGGTAAGCCACGTCGCCATTTATGAGCACTAACTATTACCTGTTCGGGGAACAGTTAGGTTTCCTCACGATGTTTTCCCTCACCGTAGTATCTTTCCTAACCCTAAGTTATATGCCAAACGTGTCTGCTTATCTAAGTCATAAAGGATGTGCGTTATCTATATTACTAATTATTGTTTTATGAAAATGAGCCTAAGTTTTAATCTACATCAATATTTGATATTGATAACAACAATATGACTGAATTGATTGTTGTTGCTGTCTTCTATCTATACATATATATATATTCACATCCTTCAATCCCTTTTAGGGTGGACAGAACCTTGGAAACTATATTTCCTAAGTCACCTTTATGATAAACATTAGTGATAGGTTCCTAGTCTATCACATAATATATTATATTTACCCCTAGTCCCTTAGTCACTTTCTACGATACATCGGGATGTAATGCAGCTAGTTAGCATTCTTTATACGTCCTATACTATACGATTACTATACTATTTGTCGACCTCCGTGGCGCGATCGGTTAACCACCGGAACGCTAATCGTGAGGTCCCGATTCCCGGTGGAGGCAGAGTTAAGAACTACGCTTTTCTTCTGCTTTCCAGTCTGGTTGTTGATTATGTATACTATATATGTATGAATAATAAGTAAATATTTCTTAAATATACGTTGGCTAGTACCCTTAACACAAGTTTTAATGAACTTACCAAGGGACTAGTTCAATTGGTGTAATAGTGTCCTAACTATTAATTTTATATTATTACCCTTCTACCACACTTATCTTCAACATCTTATCTCTGTCTACTCCAAAAGCAAACTTAGTCGTGATTATGTATCTTTCTAGAATGGTTGTGATGTGCAAATACAGTTATCAAGTTGATAATTCTTATTTAATGTAAATATTAAATACTACATGAGACTTTGTAAGGCAGAGATATTTGTTCTGACATATTTGTATTGCAAAACATACATTAACATATTTTACATACATATACTAACGTATGTATGTAATACAACTAAAAATTCGGCGTAGCTAAGTTGTTTGGGGCTTGACTCTGTATCAGTGGGTACAGGGTGCCAATCTCGCTTGAGAATGTACCAATGGAAAGACAGTTTAATAAATTTCAATGTAACGTTATTGTAATAAAAATACATTTGCGAACTGCACCGAATACTATGATAAAGAAAATATTGTGAGGAAAGCTACCTGTTCACTGAACAGGTAATAGTGCTTGTAAATGGCGATATGGCTTACCACCTGTCACATTGAATACTGACTATCTGGTCAATACGTGGCCATAGAATTACGTGATTGCAGAAATGGACACGCGAACCTTTGACTACATCCCAAAGGTTAATAAGACGCGTTAGTCTTTACTTTTGACATACATACACATCACGCCTAAATCCCTGTAGAAGGGTAGACAGAGATCACGTATCCCAATACCGATCCAGACAAACCACTTTCGCTTCATTGACACTCATACACACTCGACGGTTACGAGTAGGTACTCCTAACGTCACCCTTTTTTAATATGTCTTTCTAATCATAATATATTAGCACGTGTACGCACTAAATACAGCATAATAGTGCCTATATAGACATAAAGATACTTTTTATTGCCATTAACGTTGGAATAGTACTGGGTGCCGACAGATAGCGGATTCTGTGAGATAAGATAAAGAACATTGACTTTGTCGCAGATTGGCATATAACTTGTAGCTAACTGGTGATTTGTGCTAGTTTGTAATGATATCTACATAGTTTTAAGTACTTCAATTCCTTTCGGTATGGTCAGAATCACGGAAGTATAATATTTCCTTTGTAATTTTTTAGCGTAGCGTAGCGAATATTCGTGACAGATTGTTAGCCCATCGTCCTATCGTCAATTTATACGTAAGTATGCTAAAAGTCACCGAAAACATAGTTTTGCTTATGATATAATACTCCAAAAATGATTACAGATATGTAGCAATCCAGTAGCTATGACACTTTTATCTTTGCAACCGACAATCTACCCTATCCACTTTAAAGTCGTGAGGCATTCGTATGTATTCGAAGCCCGCATATCACTAGATAGACAGCACCCAACGTGATACGTAGTGAACCGTATCGCCGTATATAGGCACTGACTATTACCTATCCTGAGGGATAGGCAGGTTTCCTCACGATGTTTTCCCTCACCTTTAGCAACTGTAAATTATGTACGTAAAATACCTAACATGCCTTCGAAATTTCGGAGATGGGCATTCAAGCCTCTGACTACCCCGCCATAATAAAAAAGGGAGTGTGTATACACAAGTCGTGAAGCGTATGTTATGTTTATGTTTTGTATGTATGAAGAACCGACCTACCTGGCACCACATGGGAGAGATCTTGCTGTCGATCAGCCGCATGTCTGTCATACCCATCGGGTACATCTGGCTTGAATATACGCGGTGCCTGCAACGGAAAATTCAACTGAATTAAGTATGATTACATACATACATATCACGCGCGATTCACAGTGGGTAAAGATCACGGATCCCCATCTGTCCCGATCCTGACAGAACATTTGCGCTTCATTGACACTCATACACATTCGGCGGTTATAGGTACTTCTAACGTTACAAATTACAATATATAACCCTATTACAAAATGTGATAGTCATATGTTTTATTGGGCCGACACCTACGTAATCAATAAGACATATTTTGAGTATGAAGTAACGTATAATATTTACTTATTATATCACAGCCCTGAAAGTTATGCTACATAATATGACAGATGAGATATTATTATTAATAGTCAGTGCTTGTAAATGGCGATACGTTTTACCACCTATCACATTCTGATTATCTGCTTAATTTAATTTAAGATAATCACATAATCAATACCTCCGCAATTGCGGACATGGGCACCGAACCTGGGTTTACCTCGCCGCGAACGCATTTGTTTTGTCTATAGTCTGTTCAATTAATAATTGACGACGTGTCGGTAAGAAAAAAAATATTATAAAGAATTGAATTATATTCCAGAATATCATACATTCTATATAATATAATACATAGCCAAATGAACAAATGAACCTCTAACTACCCCGCAAGGGTTAATGGTCGTGAACGCGTTTGTCTTTTTTGTCTAATATAATATATCGGGTAACATAATCATAATGATATAACAAGGTAGAGTTGGACGGGGTAGGCCGTGTAGAACTTATACAGATCAAATTGGAGACATTCTTTTCAAGGCGGGTGTAGTGTGAAGAGCATGTATGAGAAGTTTAATGGGTGTGAGTGAAGCAAGAGAGATTTGTCACCCGTTCCAGGTGTTAGGGCCGTAGATACATGTATGTATATAATTCTATTCTATAAATAACTTTATTTATCTACATATTTAAGGCGATAGATAATTTTGACCGTGACATACTATTTCAATATGCAGGGTCGCCCTTATGAAATCTAATACTTTTAAATTGATAAAAATAATTCGTAATATATATTTTATACATACATAGCATTACTAAAAGTGATTAATATGATTCATCAAAGTTTAGTCTACCCTGAAAGGGATATTATAACGTATTATTTATTCTAGTAACATGTTTTTACCTAAACTTATTAAAGTCTAATTTTAAAGAGAAACCTAATGTGACAATGCATTATTTTGTTTTCCCTAAAAGGGTTAAGGTATAAGATAAGATTGGTGACTGGTTTCTATCACATCACCTAATAAATTGTATTCATCATCCTATAACATGCATAAAGCAGCTACTTAGCATTCAATTTACATCCCAGTTTGTTCAGAATTTATATTATGAGTAAATTATCAAATACAATACTAAAGCTGAAAGTAATCAATTATATACATATTTACACATCACGTCCGTATCTCTTTAGAGAGATAGGCAGGTATCCATCTTTCGCTTACGCTTCATTGACACTCATGCACCTCTTCATACACAGGCGGCTATATTAGAAACCAATTGTATTATTAAAAAAGAAAGAAAACACTTTATTCATTACATATTACAAACAAACATGGAAAAAATAAATGTAAAGGAAACCGTTGATTTAGTGAAAAGGTGCTGCCTCAGTATACGATATATATGTACATTATAAACAGTAGTAACATCAAATACATCGTATAAACATACATATATATATTACAGACACACATATTAATTCAAACTCATTTATGGAAAGAAAAATATATGTATATGGTATTTGTATTTGTATTATATCTCCGAGGTTCTGTGAAGCCTTAATAGCCTACCAAACGTGAACCATATATAGTCTTAAATATGTATAAATAGTCCAAAATTTGACCTAGAGACTCGTATCAGATAATATCTAATCGAGGCCTTAATGGTTATGCAATTGACGTTATCAGAGAGAGCTATGGGAATAGCCACATGTACGGAAACACTTGAAATGTTCACTATATTGTATTTAAGGGCATGAGGTAAAATGCCGTTGAAATGCGGTCTCTGAGAGGCATAAGGAGTGACATTGAATGATAGAAATTAAAATACTTTGATAAGGGATTCCACGTAGCTCAGTTGTTTGGGGCTTGGCTCTGTATCAGTGGGTACAGGGTTCAAATCCCGCTTGAACATGTACCAATGGAAATGAATTTTAATGAATTTCTATGTACAATTTCGTAATAAAACATATTTAAGAAATGCATCGAATTATACGGTGAGAAAAAACATCGTGAGGAAACCTTCCTGTTTGTCGAACAGGTAATAGTTAGTGTAGTTAGAGAGCTTGTAAATGGCGACATTGCTTACCACCTGTCACATTGATTTGAACCCTGTATCCACTGATACAGAGCCAAGCCCCAAACAACTGAGCTACGTCGAGTTCATTTAATAGCATTGAAAATGTGGCCCTTAAGTCAATGAATATTGATGTAATACGTTATCTCTCAATGTCGGACATTGATCTGCCTAACACGTTTTGCTTAATTCTTCTACGTCATTATTTACGACCATGATCTTTAAGCGGATGGATAGAAACTTAGTTACTTGTTAGATACGTTACAAACATTCTTCTCAAGGCGGTTGTACGTAGTGAAGAACAGAAGAGCATGTATGAGAAGGTTAATGGGTGTGAGTGAAGCAAGAGATGTCAGGATCGTTTCAGGTGGCCTAATAGTCTCTGCCTATCCCGTTGGGGACGTAGAGGCTTGAATATATGTATGTTAACAAGATATATAGAAACCTACCTATCTGTAGATGTAATATTAAATCATACATTGGCTTTAGGTCGTATTTATGATCACACAAGCATATAATATTTTCAAAATCCTTACTTATTTGGTTTACTTCATATTTGTAATATTCAACACAAAATAACGATTTATTAATATGGTAATCCCGTGCTAACTGGGACGTACAAATAATTCTAACTAGCTGCCGTTCTTCCCAGTATGTTTTACAAAGCGACTAAGGGATTACGGGTAAATTTAATTGATTGGGCGATGGGCTAGCAACCTGTCACCAATGATCTATTTAACATCACAACCCCAATATTCATGCTAATAATTAACTAATGAGATGTTTTCGTGACTCCAAGGTTTTGTCCACCCCGAAAGGAATTAAAGGACATTAATGTATATGCACGTATCACTACATAGTATAAAACAAAGTCGTTTTCTTTGTCCCTATGTCACTTTGTATGCTTAAATCTTTGAAACTACGCAACGGATTTTGATGCGTTTTTTTTTAATAGATAGAGTGATTCAAGAGGAAGGTTTATATGCATAATAACATCCATTTAATAGTGGAGTAGGCTATATATTTTATACCCGTGCGAAGCCGAAGCGGGTCGCTAGTTTTATTATAAAGAGTAAACAGTAACACAGTGTCAAACTTACCTCATATACACGGGTACTATAATGAGCAGGGTAGGCAGCAGAATGAGGAAAAACATCAACCTTAGTACTTTTAAGGGGGTTTTGACACACGACCTAGGGCTTAGACGGTGTGTCCTTAATCCAGGTCTAGATATTGACAACTTGGGACCTAAGCCGGCTGGAACAAAAACATTATATTACCTACCATGTGATTGCAAGTAATATATTTATCACTACATAGTATAAAACAAAGTCACTTTCTCTGTCTCTATGTCCCTTTGTATGCTTAAATCTTTGAAACTATGCAACGGATTATGATGCAGTTTTTTTTATAGATAGAGTGGTTCAAGAGGAAGGTTTATATGTATAAAAACTTCCATTAAATAGTGGAGTAGGCGTAGCGTATACCCGTGCGAAGCCGAAGCGGGTCGCTATATTAAAGGACATTATTACAACAATTGAACTAGGCCCTTGCTAAGTACATTTAAGACTTGTTAAGGGTACTAGTCAACGTATTTAAAAAATATATACTTATGATACATAGATAAATACATATATAGCATATATAATCAACGAGCAGACTGAAAAGCAGAAAAAAGCGTAGTTCTTAACTCTGCCTCCACCGGGAATCTTTAGGACCTCACGATTAGCGTTCAGGTGGTTAACCAATCGCGCTACGGAGGTCGTCAAATATGTGTTATGATTATTATCTATAGGGTTCCGTGCTAGTTTGGGACATAAAAGAATGCTAACTAGCTGCCTTTTTATTCCTTCATGAAGGAGGCGACTAAGGGACTAGGGGTATATAGAATCTATTGGGTGATGGGCTAGCAAGTTGTTATATTCCTAAGGACATTGCAACCCCAAACAACAATATTTATGCAAACCCAAATATTCAATATTACACACATGTATGTAATATAAGAGACCGGGTCATATCACGATAAATTAATAAAGATATCTGATTACCATTATTAAATGAGTATAAAATGAGTATAAATCGCGAGTATTTAAAAATAACTATGTATGTAATAAACCCCAATATTCGATCGATATTCTCTGCCTATCCCCTTAGGGAAGTAGAGGTGTGAATATATGTATGTATGTATTCAGGCTAAAAATTATGGACATATCATCGTGTCTCTGAAGTTCTGTTTACCCTGAAAGGGATTAAAGGACTTGAATGTTTATATATACACACACACACACACACACATATATATATATATATATATATATGATGTCCTTACCTTCCAAAGGCTCTAACTCCAATTCTTGTACTTCCATATTGATCTATTTATTTATTTAATCTATGTTATACTATTTTCAGTAATCTATCTATATATTCGAAGAAATCGTGACGTAGTTTTCAATTACATTGTGAATGTATTTAGTATGCTGGTGCGTGAAAATCTGAAACAAAATAAATTTTAATAAATTAATAAGTAACGGAAACTACATATAACAAAAATACATTAAAAAAACATACGCTTTACGATTTGTGTATACATACTCCCATTTTTATTATGACGATGTAGTTAGAGGCTTGAGTGCCCATCTCCGAAATTTTGAAAGCATGTTAGGTATGGGTCACTTGAAGCCCGCATTTCACTTGATAGACAGCAACCAACGTGATAGGTAGTGAACCGTATCGCCGTATATAAGTACTAGCTATTACTTATCCTAAGGGATAAGCAGGTTTCCTCAATATTTTTGAGAGAAAATGGCCAAACCGTCGGGTAACAAAATTAATACTTTGTTTATAAAATATACGCGATAATATAACATAATAGTTTTCTTGTAAAACTAAACAAAATTATTGTTATTTTATATGTATGTACATAGAAATTACCAATGATAAAAACACTAATTACATTAATTGATAAACCGCTATAGAGTACAATGATAAGGTGTATGAGTGTCAATGAAGCGAAAGTGGTTTGTCAGGATCGGGACAGATGGCTTGATCTCTCCCTACCCCTACAGGGAATCAGGCGTGATGTGTATTAATGTAGAATGAAGACCAAATATAATTGATAAACCGTAGTAAAGAATCATCATTATTATTTAACAAAACAGAGCCATATAATTAATTGTTTATCTCTATCAAGAACATTGTGTTTGTTAAGGAAAGTGTTATGACATGTGATGAGTAGACATGTAGCAAACCATTGCTTAAATTAATTATAAAATAATGTATAGTGAAGGAAATAATGTAAGAAAATTATATTACCCCGTATAAGTAATAATAGACATACACATATACTAATCACACCTGTTTCCCTGTAGAGGGGTAGGCAGAGATCACGGATCTCCTTTAGATCCTGACTACTCGTTTGAGTTTTAGTCGCGTTAGTAGTTGACTATTGGTATATAAGTTGCTTTTGCGATAATATCATAAATGTAGGTAAGATTGCAATAATTTTATTTTACCATCTCCTAACAGAACATATTATTTATCGTCACAATACATTGTAGTTGATAACATTATTTTCCTCACTAATAACAAAAATTTAAAAACAGAAAATCCAGTCCCATAACGCAGTTACTACATTATTTTTCAAAATCAATTGTTGCAAACTTAAAAAAAGTGAATTACACCCTTTCCTAACTACATCTCCAGTTATTCCCTAAAATACCAATTTTACAAACCAACTCGCAACATACGCAAATAGTACCTTATCAGCAACCAACCAGAGATAAGTTATATGCCTAACCTACCTATCAACGCACCAGTGTTTAGTACAAAGATCTCTAACGCCAATTTTGTATATTTAGACCCATTAAATAACAAACACATTCCTTAAATTCCTTTCGGGGTGGAAAGAACAGAGATATAATGAAATGAAATGAAAATCTTTTTATTCAACATAAGGATATTAAAGTAAAAAAATATATAAAAATAAAATAAATAAATTTAAACTAAGATTGAAAAGAGCATGCTTCGATGGTTTGGACATGTTATACGGGTGAATGATAGCAGATTGAGAAAAGGAATATATGAGTGAAGTGGAAGGGCGGTTACGTAGGGGCCGGCCTAATAAGACATATAACAGTCAGATAGACGCTATATTGAAACGTGACGTTAGGAGTACCTATAACCACCGAGTGTGTATGAGTGTCAATGAAGCGAAAGAGGTCTGTCAGTGGGACAAATGGGGATCCGTGATCTCAGCCTACCCCTCTACAGGGAATCAGGCGTGATGTGTATGTATGTCTGTACTTGTGCAGACAATAAAATTAATTAATAATTGATTTTCATATAAAAATAACATTACATATATACGATAGTAAATTAAATAACAATTTACTACAGGCAATAGGTTGTAGTCTGGTATTTAATAACAATAATATTTGGACATTATTACACCAATTGAACTAGCCCCTTGGTAAGTACATTTAAGACTTGTATTAAGGGTACTAGTCAACGAATATTTGAGAAATATATACTTATTATACATAGATAAATACATACGGCCAGACTGGAAAGCAGTAGAAAAGCGTAGTTCTTAACTCTGCCTCCGCCGGGAATCGAACCCGGGACCTCACGATTAGCGTTCAGGTGTCTTACCGCTCGCGCCACGGAGGTACTAAAAAAAAACGTTTAAAAAGGTATAACTATCTGTCTTAATTAGTAAGTTCATTTAGGTATATAGGGGTTAGTTTTAAGAGGGGATGTACTAGCAACTCATTACTATTTATCAACTGAAACGTGATGGGTATACATACATACACATTACGCCTGTCTTACAGAGGGGTAGATAGAGATAATTATAATTATTCTCGATTTGTCTTGATCCTGGTAACTTTCGATTCATATATACGTCATCTCCTCATTCACACTCGGTGGTTCTAGATACTTCTAACGTCACACTTTTTCTATATGTATATTTATTTACATATTATGTGTTTGTTATTCTTCTTAAGTATACCTTAATGTATTTGACAGCATATTCTAAGATTGGACTAAAATTTAATATTCTTTAGAATTAAAAATGATATAATTAAACTAATTTAATTTCATAAAGGAAGACCTGCAGAGAAGAAATGCCATGAAACTCTGCAAACATAATTCAATAGAAAATTTCTATAACATCAGTCTTAATACTACAACGGGACAATTGGTTTTTGAACCCCTAAATTCTGTCTATGCCACCACGAATTAAGGTCGTGATAGTGTATTTTAGATCTAACTCGATTTTCTTTTAAACATTTTGTTTCGTCTAAAGTTCAATGGCCTGAGATTTGGGTCATGATGTGTTATGCCAAAACGTGAAGTTTTGTTGATTTTAGTCATAGTATTCATATAAACATTACGCGACTTTAATCCCTGATAGGATGGGTAGAAGCACAAGGTTGAAATGGTGACTTAATTATCATATATGGAGTTAGATATTACACTCTCATGAAAAGTAGAACTTAATTTTAAATAATAATATACTATACACTTTGCACTACTTTATACATTATATATTATTTAGTATATTATTATATAGCTTTATTTTGTAGCTTAGTCGACGGGGGTTAGGTACAGGGTTCAAACCTCGGAGTATGTACTAATTGACATTAAGTACTTTGATGTAATATGTACATTATTGCAATAAAAATAAATTGCGTCGATCACTACGGTGAGAGAAAATATCGGGAGGAACCCAACCTGCTCTCTGAACAAGTAATAGTTAGTGTTTGTATATGGCGTCATGTCAATTTGGGTCTGTCAATTTGAGTACTGACTATCTGGTCAACACGTGGGTTCGAGGTGGCCATAGAATTACTACCTTCTTAATTGTGGAGATGGAAACCTGAACCTCTGACTACCCCACAAGGGTTAATGGTCGTGAACGCGTGAATGGATGGAACTACGTTTAGTCTGTCTACACGCTGTCTCGGCATGTAAGCTATCTGAGGTGATCTAAGTTCACATTCCCAACACTAGATGGTGTTTTATCTGGCGTAAACAAAGAGCGGCTTGTAACAACATCCTAGTATAAATAATGTGAATGCACTAAAGACAATATTCAAATAATGAACGTTACGAACTGAGACGTTTATAGAATGCTAACTAGCTGCCGTTCTTCCCGGTATGTCGTAGGAGGCGACTAAGAGATTAGGGTATATTGGGCGATGGGCTAGCAACCTGTCACAATTGTTCCATATGATATCGCAATCCCAATATTCATGCTGATAAGTGGCCTAAGATATATTATATTTCCGAGATTCTGTCCACCCCGAACGTGATTAAAGGACGCGACTGTATATGTATGTATGAGGTATACAACAAATGGGTATGGTTCAGATGGTATGATAAAGGTTTGGTAACTAAAAGCTCAGGGTTCGATTCCTAATTGGAGTTTTGGGTTCATCAAACATATCTGACGAAAATAAAATCATGTGTTAATCTGCGACGCAAAAAGAATGCTAACTAGCTGCCGTTCATACTTATATGTCGTAAGAAGAGACTAAAGAACTAGAGCACTAAAAGAACTAGGGTTAATAATACCTATATAATGGTAACGTGTCACCAAAATCCCATATTAATACAATCTCAACCCCAATATTCATGCTTGAAAGTTACAAAAGAGATATATTCATCACTCCGGGGTTCTGTCCACCCCGAAAGGTATATAAGCCGTGAATGTATGTATGTTAGTTACATACACACATTTATTGATTTAACATATATTGGCGAGGACAAGGTCTGAGTTCAATAAAAAATGGAATTATTTCAATAAATTCAGGGTTAACATACATATATATGTACATACACATCACGCCTGATTCCCTGTACAGGTAGGGAGAGATCACGGATCCCCATTTGTCCCACTGACAAACCACTTTCACTTCATATGTATATACTTCTTAAATAAACGTTGACTAGTACCCTTAACACAAGTCTGAAATGTACTTACCAAGGGGCTAGTTCAATTGGTGTAATAGTGTCCTCAATATTATTTCATAACTAAGGGACAGGTGGTAAACTGAATCTATCGGGTGATGGACTAGAAATGATATCCATACAGCTTTACATACACATTTTATGTATGCAACATAGTTCAATTAAATAGAACGCAATTAGGTAACACGTGTATGACCTAACTAGTTAGTGCTTAGGAAATGTACTGAACTTTAGACTTAGGAAGCAATATGCTGTAGATTAATAAATATCACGCCTGATTCCCTGTAGGGGTAGGCAGATATCACGGATCCCCATGAACTGATTTAGACAAACCACTTTCGCTTCATTGATATTTACAGACCATCATGTCTCATTATGAATATGCCGTAAGAGGCGAATAAGGGACTAGAGGTTTTTAAGCGATGGGTTAGTAACTATTTGTCATATACATATGTTTATTTACTTATATGTTTGTTCCTATATGCTTAATAGGTATGATGAAAAGTTGTTTAAATCCATAGACTCATATCATACGACCATACGTAAGCCGTGTTGCCATTTACAAGCACTAACTATTACCTGTTCGGGCAACAGGTAGGTTTCCTCACGATGTTTTCTCTCACCGTAGTATTCAGTAACAGTTTCATACAATAATATCGATGGCAGCAAAGTGTATAAAGACATCTACAAAAACGCAATTTTACAGGGGAGCGAAAAACGTGAAAAAACGGTGTATTTTCTAAACCATTCATACAATGTTTATGAAATTTTCAGGAATGGTATTTAATATTACTATTTATTAAATATTATTGAAAAATCATTATATTTGTTTATAGTTTTTGAAATACGGTACTTGTTTTTTTTGACGCTGTATTATAGAATCAAGCAATAAAGACAACTGACTGATGTCTCTATTTACTTTGTAAAATTAAATAAACTTTTTAATACAAAATAAACACGTTATTTGCAATAAAAACCATAAACATATGTATAAAAACTAATTAAACAAATAAATTATATATCTTCGTAAAGACAAAATAATATTTTCTAGCCAAATAATGCAGATGTCTTTAGTAACACTGGAATGTTTAAACACGTCTTTATCTACTTCATACTAATATACATAAAACTCAAGAAATATTATTATGTAATTACAATCATTTACCTGTAAAATCAAATATATTATTGAGATTCAGCTAAAGTATGGCATTCCTATTTATTTTAATTGTTTTAGTGCTACATTAGGGGTTTTTTTCGTTAACTTAAACTTTAATTAGAACTATATTTGATTATAGTTTTTATTTTTATACATTACATTAAGTATCTTTCTTATTCACGCAGAAAACAAATTAAAAATTTGAATGTAAGTAAACGAAAATGTATGAAATAAAATAGTCTAGTAAGTCTTCTCGTTTTGTCTCAATCACAAAGTAGGTTGAATAGGAAGTATTCATCAGTGTCAACAATCTTCATCACCTAGACCATGTTTTAACTCCTTAAAGAAGTTGTGATCAGATGGTGGGATTAGATTTTGCAAACACAAAGACATAATCATTGTATTTAGCAGTCGTGATTGATATTCCTGCATTATAAGAATTTGAGAGTTCCAATGGAATGGTTTCATTCTGCTGAGACCGTGCCTTTTTTGCAACATTCAATGATCATAGACATTTCATCTAAATATCTAAATCGTAATTTTAAGATATCATGTCCGACTTATGAGGTTGTACCAATGTTTCGCGCACACCAAGTCCTGGGTTTTTTAATCATGTGTAGGTACTGTTCAAGAAACTTATGAAGTTCAGAATTTCGTTTAGCTCACTTCAACAACTGCATAGGGTTCATTATTGAGTTTACTCCAGCAAACGCAGGTGTACCATTCTAGTGACAGAAAATCTGTTTAGTTTTAGAAAATTAATGCATGGACTCTGTCTCCTTCTTGTTATGTATGACCTTTTTCTAAAAAGCGATGGCAAATACGAATATGTAAGGTAATGAGTCCTGCAATGGCAGAAGAATCATGAAAGCAAAATTATTGTGGTAGAGATGAGGTCCCTCAGGAGAGTGTGTAATGTTAGGATCTGTGAAAGGCTACGGTACAGTGTGATGCGTGAACGTTGTGCTATGAAAGAACATTTAGAGACGAAAATAGAGATAGGTATGTTAAGGTGGTTTGATGTATGGATGGATTAAACGAGTATTATTAAAAGAATCTATAAAGCCAAAGTGGAAGGTAGATTCGGACGAGGGAGGCCGCGTAGAACTTATTGAGATCAAATTGGAGACATTCTTGTCAAGGTGGGTGTACGTAGTGTGAAGAACAGTAGAGCATGTATGATAAGGTTAATGGGTGTGAGTGAAGCAAGAGATATTTTGTCAGAAACCTTTCAGATGCGGATCGATTGTCTCTGACAATTCGTAAACACAAACTTATAGAAAAACAATACGGTTCCGATTCAGATCACCGTAGCTATCTGACCATAAGTGCATATCTTCTAGACCCTCTTCAGCTTTCCTTCTAATAATCGTAAAGGCAACTGACAACTTCGTTGGAACCCCTTTTTGCCACAGTTTCATCTTTAGCAAATTGCTTTTATCAAACCCTAGTCGAAGATGGTGAAGTTGTATATTGATAATTTTTTTAAAGTAAAAAGACTGGGGATAGCGTATGGGTGAGCAGAATAAACGACCAGCTTCAACTTGCCTCATCTGCTGGGGAGTTGCAAGAAATGCTCTCGTGTGTGGATCATGCACTTAAGATGAGAGGTATGAAGCGAAAGTTATGACAGTAGAAAGGAACGGAAGGACATTGTGAAGTTGAAATTGATAAGGAGATTGTGGAGCTAGTGAATGACTTTGTATAACAGGGATGCCTTTTTACAAGGGATGGTACTATCTATGAACTTGCGTGCAAGAAGATATGTATGGATGTAAATATAAATATGGGATGGACAGAACCTTGGAGGCATAATAATACCTCTTAGGTCGCTTTTAAGCATAAATATTAGAGATGTTGTGTCATATACAACATTGATCACAGATTGCCAGCCCATCGCCCAAAAGATTCCATTGAATCACGGCACCTAGTTAGCATTATAACGTCACAGACTTGAACGGGACGGGTACGTATCTACGACGTAAAATATAATAATATAGTATCTTTTATTTAGGGATTGTGTTTCAATTTCTCCTAGGATGCCCTCTTATTGTATAAGAGCTTTCTCGGTATCTGAATTAACTGAAAAAATAAATTTCGATCAAAATACTTGTATGAAGTGGTTGTAAATAGAGTCATCTGAAAAGTATAGTCCGCAGTAAATAATGACACCTGCCAGATATCTGCATTTACGCCGTAATAACCTCAAGTTTTGAATTAGTCTAAATAAGAACGAAATCAACATCGAATAAAGTAAAATGTATTAAAAGTTATTAAAATATATTTAAAATAAATGTCTTACATAAACTTGTTCTTTCCATAGTTTCTGTTTAATTAATTTGTTAGACCGGTGCTGTCGTTAATTTCTTTCTGGACGCCTTTTTTGCCATATTTAAAAGTATTTTGTTCCTTGTCACACTTATTTTTTCTTCTTTTTAATATAAAATCATCTAGTTTCATGTGCAACTCAAGAAAATTATTTTTAAATTATTTTTTTCTGTAAAACATAACCTGTCCGCGCAAGAACATGACAACTGCCACATGTTCTTGTTTACGCCAGATTACGGGGCGCAAACTCCCGCGCAATTACGGACATAGTTACATGTCACTGTTTACGTTGCTTGTTTTAAAAAAAGGAGGGTATATATCTTTAATTACTTCCGAAAAAAACCACAATAATAGGAAATTTTAAAAAATTGTTTCGTGAAACGGTAGATATTGATATAATATGCTATTTTCTATAAAAAAAATTTTTTGTCAAAATTGCAGTTGTCCGTAATTACTTTGCTGCCATCGATATGTTAAACGTATCTTTTAAAACATTTTGTTCTGTCAACCTTAACCGTAATTATCAATACATAGTATAAAACAAAGTCGCTTTCTTTGTCCCTATGTCCCTTTGTATGCTTATATCTTTGAAACTACGCAACGGATTTTGATGCGGTTTTTTTTAATAGATAGAGTGATTCAAGAGGAAGGTTTATACGTATAATAACATCCATTAAATAGTGGAGTAGGCTATTTATTTTGTACCCGTGCGAAGCCGGAGCGGGACGCTAGTAAACGTATATAACGAATAACTAACTACCTTTCCGCTTCTTCAGACTTATAAAAGCTTTTAAGCTAAAATAGTGTTTTATATAATTATGTATTATAGGGTTCAGTGTCGTAAAAGGCAACTTATATACCAGGAAAAGAAGAAAATACTAATGGACTAAGGGTCAATGGATATTGGGCGATGGGCTAGAAACCTCTCATTAATGTTCAATATGGATAGCATCAGTTTTAGTAGATATTTCATGTCTACAAGGTTCCATCCATCCCGAAAGGGATTAAAGGATGTAAATGTATATAGGTAAGAATGAAATACAAAAAACGCATTCACGACCATTAACCCTTGCGGGGTAGTCAGAGGTTCAGGTTTCCATCTCCGCAATTGCTAGAATATATGATAGAAAACACAAGAGTGTTAAGTGCTGCAAATAGTGTTAAGTTAAATTATAAAAAACTGGCCTTTTTATTGTATGAGATTGAGAAACTATAACATCTGTCTATCCCAAAGGGCAAACAATCTTCAAATCTAACAATCAAACAAGACGACGCTAAATTTCATAACAGGATAAATAGAACATCGAATCACATTGTACATACATACATACGCTACACGACTTGTGTAAACACACTCCCTTTTTAATTATGGCGGGGTAGTCAGAGGCTTGAATGCCCATCTCCGAAATTTCGAAGGCATGTTAGGTATGGGTCATTCGAAGCCCGCGTATCACTAGATAGACAGCACCCAACGTGATAGGTATAATATTATAGTAATATAATATAATATTATAGTAAACCGTATCGCCGTATATAAGCACTGACTATTATCTATCCTGAGGGATAGGCAGGTTTCCTCACGATGTTTTCCCTCACCGTTAGTTACTGTAAATAATCACATTGTCTTCTAAGATTTTATGAAGTGAGGTTATTAAAGTTCTTAAAAATGTGTATTTTTACTTTATACATAAGGAAAAACGTGATTTTAATTCAAATATTTCATTTGAGACACCTCTATTCTAATCTAAGAATAACATTGAATGAAGCTTATTTGAATTTATAATATTGTTTGTACAAAGAATCAGGTTTTGAAAAGATACGCATATAATTACTAACCGATTCAATGAAAAATCCCTTTAAAACACAAAAACACTTAACACTACACAACTTTTAAATTCAATCGCGTTACACTAAGTTTATAACCCGACCGATTAGAAATGTCACTTGCGAAATTCCAAAACAAATAAACACACGCTTTCTAATTTAAACGCCTTATAATTTCTTTGTTGTACTAGATAAAAATGCAAAAATCACTTTGGAACTATCAAAAGATTATGCACTATATTTGCTGAGGAATAGAGTTCATTATACGTTAAAAGAATAGGGTATAAAAATAGATATTTCGCACACGTGTTCCGCGCACTAAAGTTAAGGAAACACTGAAAGATATTTATTTTGTTATCATATGTATATAGGAGAATAAAAACTAAAATTATCATAACCAATTTAAAAAGACCCGCGATTGCCTTACCTATCTATGTAGATTAGAGCTCTTGTTAATTTGGTTTTGTCACGATCGCCTCGCGGTTTAACAGCACGTCAAGCGATACAACAAAATGAATAATTAACTCTTTGATAATGAACTTTGTATGTAAATAGGGGTCTTGATAAAATGGTTTTGTTAACGTTGATCTGATTTGTTTAACCACAGCTGTATCTATTTTGAAGATTGTCATAAATTATAGTGATTTAAATTTTAGATCATTACTAACATACCAAAACTAATTTTACTGATATATAATATTATTTAGATATGTTGACAATCATAACAAAATACGTACGTAGTCATACATCACACCCGTTCCTCTATAAGGTAGGCAGAGATCATGGGTTTACAGTCACCTACACCTCCTCATATACACTCGGTCGATGTAGGTATTTGCAACGTTATCGATTTTCAATATAACGTCTATCAAACAATCATTATCCTTGAGCGAAACGTACATAAAATGCAAACTAGTTTGCAAATCTATATTTGTTATTCCCGGTTTGTTTTACTACTTACTAGAGCTTAACGGAATCTATTGGTGATGTGATAGCAACCTGTCGGGAATAGGATACCTACTAATACTAAACGTAACCAATGAGACATTATGTTATTAAAAGCCTTTTAGGACATATTATGTTTATTAAATGATTATGTATGTTAGTGGGGCTCATGCATTCACGACCTTAAATCCCTTTTGGGGTGATCTTAACCTTGGGGACACGATATTATCTCCTAGGTCACTTTTAGCATAAACATTAGGCTTGTGATGTCATATGGAACATTGGCGACAGGTTGCTAGCCCATCGCCCAATAGATACCATTTACCCCTAGACCCTTAATCGCCTCCTACAACATGTAGGAAGAACGGCAGCTAGTTAGCATTCTGTTTACGTCATAGCACTATCTATAATATTACACCATTGTAATTTAAAACTATGAGATGGGCCTACTCTTAACTATTGTAAACAAGTTCATTACTACTACTATTAGAGTACCCGCCACATAAGGTGGCAGTAGCCAAACTTGGAACTAAATTTGACGTTTCCGCCATTGCGTGTTATTTTGTATGAAAGGTAAATTTAGTATTACCAGCGTTGTGTTTTTTGCCCACTCTTTGTAATTTTTATGTTTGTTAAGGGTGATTATAATAAATTGATTTCTGGAGTTTCTTGTTAGTTCTTCTCCAAGGGTCTCCGCTGAACTTCTTCTTCTCAATCGTTACGCTCTTATCAGAGCGGTCGTGGTCTTCATGACGTGGCATCTTGAGCAGCCGAAATGGTTGGTGAACTAACCTCGGTAAAAATATGTAAAGACAATGCTCAGTGCCATGTTTGAAATAGTTTTTTTACATACATACATACACATCACGCCCGTCCCGATCCTGACAGACCACTTTCGCTTCATTGACATTCATACATTCTCTAATACACTCTCGGCGGTTATAGGTACTCCTAACGTCACCTTTTTTCAATATAGCGTCTATCTGACTGTTACATATATGTCTTATTAGGCCGGCCCCTACGTAACCGCCCTTCCACTTCACTCATATATATTCCTTTTGTCAATATATAGTTTTTTTAATTTGTACTTAGATCATAAAATAACTTTCAAAGAGAGCTTATGATAGGGCCTATTTTGAATAAAAATATTTTGACTTTTGACTTTGGTATATTAATTTGTTTTATTTGAGTTTATAGCTCTGCAACCAAAGATCGTTACAAATGAAACCTCAATATAATGTATCGAGCCGTATGGCACAGTGAGTGCTAGTTTTGGCGTGTTTACTGGCAACACTGGATTACGCGACTGTGGCGACGCCTCCAACTGCCACCTTATGTGGCGGGTACTCTAATGTCAAGTATTTTAATTCGACGTAGCTCAGTTGTTTAGGGCTTGGCTCTGTATCAGTGGGTACAGGGTTCAAATCTCGCTTGAGCATGTACTGGAAATGAATCTCTATGTACATTTTCGTAATGCATCGAATTATACGGTGAGGGAAAATATCGTGAGGAAACCTACCTGTTCGTCAAACAGGTAATAGTTAGTGCTTGTGAATGGCGACATGGCTTACCACCTGTCACATTGAGTACTGACTATCTGGTCAACACGTGGGTTCAAGGTGGCCATAGAATTACTACCTTCGAATTGCGGAGACGGAAACCTGAACCGCTGACTACCCCTCAAGGGTCTTTCTTCTTACTTTCTTTTACCCATAAATCAACATTTAGTACATATGCATAACACCTTTTATTCCCTTTCAGGGTGGTTAGAATCTTGAAGACAATTTGTGGTCACTTTTATATTAGTATTTGGACATGTTATGCGGATGAATGATATCAGATTTACAAAAGGAATATAATGAAATTAAATGCTTTTTATTCAATATGAGGATTATAAAATCACTTATTGAAAGTAAAAAAAACATTTCCACTGAAAAAGTTGTCATTACAATTAGTTACTTTAAAAAAATAAAAAAAACAAAATAAACTAATGTCATGTCGTAAAGCTAAATCCTGCAGAGAAGAAATGCCAAGAAACTTTAGGTTACTTAGGTTAGATATATATGAGTGAAGTGGAAGGGCGATTACGTAGGGGCCGGCCTAATAGGACATATAACAGTCAGATAGACGCTATATTGAAATAGAGTGACGTTAGGAGTACCTATAACCGCCGAGAGTGCATGAGAAGATGTATGAGTGTCAATGGAGCGAAAGTGGTCTGTCAGTGGGACAAATGTGGATCCGTGATATCTGGCTACCCCACTACAGGGAATCAGGCGTGATGTATGTATGTCTTGAAATAGGTATAGCATTAATATAGACTATTGGTGACAGTTTACTAGTCCATCGCCCATAATTCTCTTACATTGGAGATATGCAGCTGGTTTTATTATATTCAGGGGACAATAGAAGTTATTTCTGACTCCTCTGTCACGCGAGTAGAAACGTGATTTTTTTATATTAATTTGTCTGGCTTTTAGGGGTCTTTACGCAACGAAGAAATTTATTTTAACTTACAGTGATAGTCAACATACATACACATATATTCACGTCCTTTAATCCCTTTCGGGGTGGACAGAATCATACAGAGATGAATACAAGTTGTATTACATGTTTATTGGCGTTTTGATGTCATATGGAATATTGGTGAGATAGTATTATAGTTATCCCGAAAGCTATATATTTACTTGTTTGAATAGTCTACTATATTAATAATTTGTCTGGGTTATATAAGTCCTCAAGCAATGAATATATGTACATATGGGGTGGATGGAGATCACGGATCTTTTTCTTTCTTCACTACATAGTATAAAACAAAGTCGCTTTCTTTGTCCCTGTGTCCCTTTGTATGCTTAAATCTTTGAAACTACGCAACGGATTATGATGCGGTTTTTTTTAACAGATAGAGTGATTCAAGAGGAAGGTTCATATGTATTATAACATCCATTTAATAGCCAGAAGCGTGAAGCCGGAGCGGGTCGCTAGTGTAATTATATAGCTTTATAAGTATATAATACCCTGTCGTAGAGTGATCTCTGCCTACCCCTCTACAGCGAAATGGGCGTGATATATGTGTGTGTCAATGTATGACGCTGTTCAAATATAAATTAGATGTAACTAGGTGTCTTTCTGCTTATGTTGTAAGAGTGTATGAGGGACTAGGGGTAAAAGGAATAAACTAAGAAGTAGCTATGGCTAAGAATGTTGCTAATGTGCTAATATTGTATATTTATCATATCACGATACCATACGACACCAAGATTAACGCTAAAGGTGACGACAAGATTTATGTTTTATGAGAATATGAATTAAAGGTCGTGAATGCATATTATGTATTTCAAAATACGAAAATTATGGTGAACGAAATGATAAAAACAATGATTCGCACTTGACCACATTTTTTATTTTTTGCGTGGGATAGTCTGCACTGAGCTAAGATATTAGTGTTTTCAGCCGAATGGCTACTTACAAATACATTACATAGTGATTAAAATATCAATTGCATAACCTTGCATTTTCATATTGCATAATGTAGTTGACAATAGATCAAATTACCTTTTGATTGAGATAAGCTATCAGAAAGCATATTTAGTTAAAAGATCATCTATGTATGTGTGTATGAGGAGGTGTATGAGTGTCAATGAAGCGAAAGTGGTTAGTCAGGAGGATCAGATGGGAACCGTGATTTCTGCCTACCCCTTTGCAGAGAATCGGACGTGATGTGTATGTATGTATTTATCACCTAAAAATGAAAACGTAGTAAAAACCAAATAGTTTCTTACAATACTGTTGAATATCTATCTACTTCATACAGATGACATGCGTGAATATATTAAGCACCCACCCCAAACAGAAAATCGATTCTGTTTGCTTAATAAACAATTTTCCATTGGCTGAATGCACACGCCCCTAGTCCCGCCTACATTGACAAAGGGTTGTTGGGAATTCAGTCCTGGCTGAATCGTGACCTTATCCAGACCCCACGTAGGAAATTGGCGGGGAAATAATAAAAACAGTGTATTTTTGTGATTATTTAGAATGTTATTTTATGATTAATTTTATTAAATATAAGTAAAATATAGGTGTATTTATTATAATTATTTAATGAATTACGAGTTTTAATTTAGTTAAAATTGTGATGTAGGTTTGTGTGTAACATTTTTATGCCAACCGTGACGAAGAAAAAAAGCAACAATAATTGTAAGTATACTATATTATATAAACATAAGTTTTGACTACACAAACGGATTACTGTCATATCTCCATATATTTCATATAGGTTTTATTATCATTTCCATACAGGTGCATATGTATAAAAATGTCTAAAAAGACGCCATATTGAAAAAGGGTGATATTAGAAGTACCTATAACTGCCGAGTGTGTATACGGAGGTGTATTAGTGTCATTGAAATGAAAGCGCTTTGTCAGGATCGGGACAAATGGGGATCTGTGGTCTCAGTCTACCCCTCTACAGGGAATCAGGCGTGATGTGTATGTATGTATGTTAAACAAGTGATGGGAAAGAAATATCGGAAACTTAGATTTTTCTCTTCAATTTAGTCACCTCTAATTTATCAGGGTTATAATAGCATGGATATGAATATAACTGATAGTTTGCTAGCCCATCACGCATAGCTTATATCTACCAGAAGTGCCTACTTTTATATATTATGAAGAAAAGCAGCTAGTTTCTTTATATTCACGTTCCATATCACGTGACTATGTCAAAACATGCATATTTAACTAGTACTATTTATATTTGTACTAAATTCTAATTTTAAACGCTTAATGTCGGCATAGATAACAATATCCGTCGTCACAATATAAATGTTTGTTCTAATTAAATAAAGATCTTTTGATATGTGGAGTTTTGTTAAATATTTTGTCACTATCAGCACAAAACGAAATTTTTGTTATCTTAATTAAACACATACATATAGTTTTGATAAAGTAACGGTTGTAAACTAGTTAGATCATACATACATATGTATTACGACTGTTTATTCTTTCAGTGCTTGAGTGTTCACCATCAACTGAGTATTATTATGGTCTTTAGGTACTGGAAAGGTATTTTTTAACTGATTATTCATATTATTGATCATATTGATAGTGGACACTCAAACACTGACTACCCCGAAATAGTTTACGGTCGTGATGTCCATATATGTAGGTTCTAAACCATGCCACCGTATACACAAACTGACTATTATCTATTTCGATAAATAGGTCTATTTTCGGAGTATGAGATTTGTGGTTACAACGAACGCATATTTCAGATAGTCAGCACCCAACGTGACAAAGAGTGTTTCATATCACAAGATACTACTGCTAAGGGCTTACCTAATATTCAACCCTTAGGGGAGAGCAGGGTTCAAAGTGCCGGGGGTAGGTTGTTCCGATGGAAATAACTCCGCGAAGAATAGATAGCATCATAGGTAAAGTCGGTGTGGAATCTTAATAACTAACGGGACTTATCGCGTATGTTTTTAAATAATAAAGTTACTTTTATTAACCCGATGTTTCGGCTACGTTGCAGCAGCCATGGTCACGGGCAGACTCAAGTCTTTATTATTTAAAAACATACGCGATAAGTCCCGTTAGTTATTAATCATGTGAAATCTTAAATCAATCGCGCTGGTGTTTGCTATAGTAAAACATATCTGTATTAAAATATATTGTTATTTGATTCGATTTCAATGCAGATTCTGAAACTAGAAAAAATTCTGCATCTAACATTTAGGGAGATAAATAATAGATGTTGCTATGATATGAATATTTCGTCTTCTCTTCCCGTACCGACAAATTAATGTATATTACAAGTTATTATGTTTCAATATGGTTTTAAAATGTATAGGAAATCTGGCATGTCGAAAGAGGCAACTAAGGTGTCAGGAATCTATTGGGTGATGGGTCAGGAGGTATTATCGTGTCTCCAAAGTTCTGTCCACCACAAGACGGCTAAAAAGACGTGATTAATATGTATGTAGGAAATTTCTATTGACATATATGTATGTTTCAGCTGAGTGTATATATATATATATAGGTGACGTTAGGAGTACCTAGAACCGCCGAGAGTGCATGAGAAGATATACGAATGTCAATGAAGCGAAAGTAGTCTGTCAGTGGAACAAATGGGGATCCATGATCTCTCTACCCGTACAGGGAATCAGGCGTGATGTATATGTATGTACTATGATCTTTCTTCGGTATAATATCAATGTAAGAGACAACCAGTGTCAGGCAAATGTTTTGACTATCAATGAATGTACTGTACATGTACTTATGTTGAATAAAAACATTTGACTTTGACTTCCTTCCTTTCTGTGCCAGGTGCCATGGCTTCGGAGCCAGAATCCTGCTCTGATGATGAGAGGGACAGTGAGATGCTCAGTGACGACCTCTGTCTGCAGGACAGCGATGAGGAGAGGAGAACGCAGGTATTATATCAGCACCCTTAATGAAATCAAATGCTTTTTATTCAACATAAGGACCATATTTATTGACAGAAAAAAAACATTTAAATTCATTCATTCACACAGTCATTAAAATTAGAAATAAATGATGTTAAAAATATTAAATAAATCTAAATAAACATAAGAAGTGTAAGTATAAAGTTAAAGGCGTTCACGACCATTAACCCTTGCGGGGTAGTTAGAGGTCCAGGTGTCCATCTAAGCAATTGCGCCTCAAACCACCTTGAACCCACGAGAAAAAGTGAGGGTAGATATAAAGGTATTCCTAAATAATAAACATACTATTTCTAATGATATAGTTCGAGGTGGCCGTCGAATTGTGGAGATGGTCGCATAAATCTCTGACTACCCCACGGGGGTAATGGTCGTGAAAGTAGTTATCTGCCTTTTATTAATGAAAGGTCTAATATTACAAAATATGATCTAAAAACGATTTAGTTCTGATTTTTTTTATATAGAGCCTAGTATTGTATTCTTATATCTGTGGTAGAGTATACACATTCATCATTCAAACCACTTTGAACCACAAAAGCACCAATAGTCACTAAATAAACCTTTTACCCCACCAGCTGCCTCCAGACGAAATAGGCCTTTTACCGCCCCCTCGGAAACTCTTCTCCAACTGCCGGGAGCGATGGAGACAGCAGAACGTGAGTGGCGCTTTTGCGGAACTACGGAGATTGGTGCCTACCCATCCACCGGATAAGAAGCTTTCTAAGAGCGAGATTTTGAGGGTAGCTATAAGGTATGTTCGGTTCTTACTCGATATATATATATATATATATATATAATACAATTAATAGTGCTTGTAAATGGCGACATGGCTGACCACCTGTCACAATGAGTACTGGCAACCTGGTCAACACGTGGGTTCGAGGTGTCCATAGAATTACTACCTTCGCAATTGCGGTGATGGAAACCTGAACCTCTGATCCCACAGGGGTTAATGGTCGTGAATGCGTTTGTTTGTTTTGTTTTGTCAATCATTAAATCAACCTATGTCAGTCCACTGCTGGACGTAGGCCTCGCCAAGGGTACACAAAACACGATCACTCGTGGCCCTCATCCAGCCACTACCAGCGACCTTTTTCAGGTCATCCATCTAGCAGGGGAGCGTCCTACACTACGTTTACCGTTTATATATGGTAGTCAAATAATAATAATAAACATAGTGTGATGTAAGATTCGGCCGCGTTTCGGTAAACGTAGTGTACGACGCCCCCCTGCTAGGTGGACCGATGATGAAGTATAGAAGAGCATGTAAGAGATGGTCAGTGGGTGTGAGAGAGATTTGTCAGGATTATTGAAGGTATATAAAGTCTCTCTCTATCCAGTTAGGGAAATAAAGGCGTAAATGTTTTTGTGTGGTCATTTTGTAAATATTAGAACTATTGTAATAATTTCTGTATAAATGTTTTTTTCTGAATAAAGTAAATAAGTAAATTGTACATACAGAATAAGAAAGTTTAGTTTCCTTACGTAAATGTTCCGGGTCTTATATAAGCTTCCAACGGTTAAGCTTTACCGAATTAATTGGTGCAATACAATAGACAAACGCGTTCACGACCATTAACCCTTGCGAGGTAGCCGATGTTCAGGTTTCCATCTCCGCAATAACGGAGATAGTAATTATATGGCCATAATTGGTGTAATAGTGTACCAAATATTTTTATAGATACATCCGTCTTCTTTGTGAAGTGTTAGATTGGCAGAAGACCCAAGGTCTCAATGTGGTCAATAAAGAAAACACGTTAGCCATCAAATGTGAGAGTGCCCTATCACCATCGCAAAGTTTGAGAAGAAGATACAAGAAGAACTATCTTCTAGAAGGTAACAATAGCATAAAATACACACATACATTCACGTCCTTTAATCTCTTAGGGTTGGACAGAACCTCGGAGATATAATATCTTCTTGGTCACATTTTAGCATAAAGATTGGGGTTGTGATGTCGTTGGGGACAGGAAGCCGTCCCATCACCCAAAAGATTCATTTTACCCCAAGTCCTGTAGTTGTCTTCTACGATATGCCGAAAAGAACGGCAGCTAGTTAACATTCTTTTTAAATCTCTTTCACTCGCTTAGCCAGAAACTAAAATAACACACAAAGCTGTCATGATCATGACTAACTAGTGTGGGGTAGTCAGAGGTCGAAGCGTCTGTGAATCTGAGGAGTTAATGATTCGTTGGACATAACCATATACATAACATACGCTTCACGACTTGTGTATACACACTCCCTTTTTTATTATGGCGGGGTAGTCAGAGGCTTGAATGCCCATCTCCGAAATTTCGAAGGCATGTTAGGTATGGGTCATTCGAAGCCTGCGTATCACTAGATAGACAGCACCCAACGTGATAGGTAGTGAACCGTATCGCCGTATATAGGCACTGACTATTACCTATCCTGAGGGATAGGCAGGTTTCCTCACGATGTTTTCCCTCACCGTTAGCGACTGTAAATTATGTACGTAAATGATAACCACATTTAAATTTCATTCATTGGTACATGCCAGAGTCGGGATTCGAACTTAGGACATTTCTCATTCAAAGTCCGAGGTCTTACCCACTGGGCTACAGCCGCTTTCTTACCCACTGGGCTACAGCCGATTATAACCATATAGTCAGGCCTTAACAGTTAGTAAACCACAGTTGTCACCGTTTACTAGCACTGACTATTCTACCTGTTTGAGAAATATTAGATGAGTTTTCCCATGATGTATACCTCTATTGTTTTCTAGCTAAATAACATTCCATATCAATATCATCGCATACAAAAAGCTTAAAAAAATGTATCTGCAAGTTTTTATCCGAACCGACTTCTATATAATTTAGTTAAATATAGAAAGTTATTCAGTGCTACATACGTTGTATATTTAATCAGAACCTTTTTGATCCGAATTATTAATCACTACCTGATTCAAACTTCCTCCATTATCCTTATTCTTCTCCTATTCTTTTAACAGAAGATGAAAGAAGAATGTTCCTAGAAGGAGCGAGAGGAGAGGCAGATTACCCTGGCTACCACAGTCGCCTCTACATTAACAAGATCGACCAATATCGGTAAGAAACTTTTTGTGGTATAACCGCCAAGTGTGTATGAGGAGGTGCATGGATGTCAATGAAGCGAAAGTGATTGGCACAAACCAAGAAAAGGCACGTGATCTGTGTTTACACCTCTGTATAGAGACGGGCTTGATTTTTATGTACGTATGTATTTAATGTTATGATAATAATTTGTTACTCTGCTAATGTGCTACGTAAATAGAATGCTAATTAGCTGCATATTTTGTCGGCATGTCATAAAAGGTGAATAAGGGATTAGGGGTAAATGAATGTTTGTCGAGCGATTAACTAATCATGAATATTCCATATTACCATTTCTTCTCGTATATATTTTAATTGCTTACTGCTCATTAGTAAGAAGAAATCTATGAGAGTAAGGCTTTTACTATTTGACCAGAATTGATTTTCTAGTTATTAACTAAAGGCTTTTTTATCATGAGGTTTCATTTCTGACAGATTTTTAATCCTATTATTACAGAATACGAGAATATCTTCCATTTTAACTATTATAGTTAGCGTCATTGAATACAGTTATACTCTGTTATACACAGATTATAACTAATAGAATAGCTGTGCTGGGACGTAAAAAGATTGCTAACTAGTTGTCGTTCTTCCCGTTATGTCGTAGTAGGCGACTAAGAAACGAGGGGTAAATAGAATCATGTTAAAAAGTGACCTATGAGATGTTATATATCCGAGATTCTGTCTACCCCGAAAGGGATCAAGGGACGTGAGTGTATATAGGTATGTATGAAATAACTACATAAGAAATGCCTTTCACAGGGTCCTAAGAAACCAATACCTGAATCATCGATGGCGTGCCTACCCCCTGCGGAACGTGACCAGTGATAGGAACAACTTACTCATGATAGCACCACCAAAAAGGGAAGACAGGAATACAAATACCACAAGGACTAAGGACACGAAAGATGTTAGTGATGATAAGGGTAAATAAAATGTGGGATACTGAGTGTTGTTTGATTTGGGATGGTGGGTACATGATTTCTGTTTACCCCTAGGCAATAAATAGACGTAAGTGTTTATTTGGATGTATTATTTACTGAAAATGAAATTATATAAAATATATCTGTATAGTCATCGCTGTCAGAGGGTGGTAGGGTTCCCAAGACACTGATAGCATTCCCCATCTGAATAGGTATGCTAATTCTCTGAGAGAAAAATGCTCCAGCCTTGGGATCCCCACACTTATCAATTAAACGGAACGATATTTCTTTTAGTTGAGCTCCAAGGACCCAAAGTCTCAACAGCAAACGCGACAAAACAATACTTCAAAATTATTATCAACCTTACTTATATGTATATTATTCAGCCACTTTTAGTTCAAGAGCTGAGATGGTTAATTAATCTATATAAACAGTTTATTATTCTATGTTAACCCCAATAAATTCGTTTCACCTCTAGTTCCTTTGTTCATCATTCCTGATTTACACAGGTAAAACACACATACATATACACCAGTTTTGTTAGTAAAAAATAGGCTAACTTTTTCTTAAATACAATAATGTATTGCATATTTTGGAAATACAACTACGCTTCTTCGCTGTAGAAAATAGTCGGTCAGTGCTTGTAAATGGCGACACGGTTTACCATCTGTCACGCTAGATCCTGACTATCTAGTCTATCTGGGGCCATAGTCTACTAATGCCATATTAGTTCAGTAGTGATACAATAGCACGTCAGTAGCAGTAATTTGACACTAATGGTATTTCAGTAACAACTTTACGTCACTGAATCGCGTCACTACGTCTGAAGTACAAAAAAGCTATTTCACTACTCAAACGTGTCTCAATATCAGTTCAATCGCATTATTTTTGGCACTCCACTATTGTTTTGATAGCTTTGTCTATGCTCAATCTTAACCGAGTGTGCGATAGAGTTGCCACTGAAGCATTACGGACGCGTGATTAAGTCACTATCGAGGTACAACTGTGGAAAATAAAAAATTTAACAGACTACCACTTTAAAAGCAGAGATGCAGTAGCAACGCAGTTGTATCGCCGTCAGAGCTAGTCAACACGTGGGTTCGAGGTGGCAATAGACTAACTAATCTCGAAAATAGACACAAGTCCACTTAATGCTTTTTGCATAATCATTATTAGAATGGCGAAACATGACACTTTAAACTAACTTACGTGTACAAAGGATAGTAAGACAAAAAGACAAACGCATTCACGATCCAACCCTTGTGGGGTCAGAGGTTCAGGTGTCCATCTCCGCAATTGCGAAGGTAGTAATTCTATGGCCACCTCGAACCCACGTGTTGACCAGATAGTCAGTACTCAATGTGTGTAATGTAGACTGTGTGTGCTTCTTTATTTATTTAAAATATACGCGTTAGGGATAGCCATTTTTGATGACCTCCGTGGCGCGATCGGTTAGCTGCCTGATCGCTAATCGTGAGGTCCCGGGTGCGATTCCCGGTGGAGGCAGAGTTAAGAACTACGCTTTTCTTCTGCTTTCCAGTCTGGTCGTTGATTATAATGCTATATATGTATTTATCTATATATAATAAGTATATATTTCTTAAATATACGTTGACTTAACACAAGCCTTAAATGTACTTACCAAGGGGCTAGTTCAATTGGCGTAATAACGTCCTACAATTTTAATATTATTTAAAATTTCTGATCTATATTGTTTAAAAATAAAAACAATAACATTATACAATAACTTTTATTAAATTTACCACTCTTAACCTACCCAACTCTACTCCAAAACGCCTGAAAGCCCCTAATCGCATTATACAGTTCATTCGCGAATAATTTAGGCTGTTCGAACGCGTAGAAATGTCCCCCGGTTTCTGGGGTAGACACATCGATGAGGTTCAAGTACTTGGTTTGAAAGGTTATGGGGAATAGTTCTGCGTCGTTGGGAGCGTGGAGGGCCCAGGTTGGAACCTCGGTTGGGATCCTGGAAGGAAGAAAGATTGGTATACCGTAACGTATTAACCATTGCGGGGTAGTCAGAGGTTGAGGTGTCCATCTCCGCAATTGCGAAGGTAGTAATTCTATGGCCACCTCGAACCCACGTGTTGATTAAGTTAGTACTCAATGTGACAGGTGGTAAGCCATGTCGCCATTTACAAGCAATAAGTATTACCTGTTTACCGTTGGGATGAAATGTAGTTTATTTAGAGCTTAAAATACATATTGATTTATGTTATATGAAGAATGCTAACTAGCTGCCGTTATTCAATGTCATAGGAGGCGACTAAGAGACTAGGGGTTAATATAATTTATTGGGCAACGGATCGCAATATTCATGCTATAAAGTGGCTAGGATAAAATATTATATCTCCGAGGTTCTGTCCACCCCGAAAGAGATTAAAGGACGTGAATGGTATATGTATGTATTTAGTGTTTAAAGGAGTGGAATATTTTGGGCGATGGCCTAGCAACCTGCCACCAATATTCCGCTTTCAACCCAATAAGATACATATGTAGTTATCAACAGAAAGATAACCTCAATTCTATTTTATTCTGCAAACATATATTTTCGCATATAACTCTGATAGTCATGCTAAAAATACTTCCATCCTTTATGTGTTTAGCTCCCAGATAGACAAACTATTTAACTGTGTATAGGCACAGACTTTAGCCTATTTCGAAGAATAGGCAGATTCAATAACCGTAGCGGTGATGTGATTCACAACTTGCGAAGTCGGAAATGGATATTGATATAATAGTCACATAACATACGCTTCACGTCTATTTACCCTTTTGGGGTAGTCAGAAGCTGTAATGACCTACGTCTCATCTACGAATAGATCTACTCATATCATATCATACTCATTGCGATAGTTAGTAAACCATATGAAAATTATATTTCATCACGATATTCTAAAAAAAAAATTTCTTTTATTCACACTAGACGCAGTAATACATATACACAAATAGAGAAAAGAATTAATTATATAATAATTTACATTTATGGAACCAAGCGCTCATGACAACCCCGCGCAAGTGTGAATAGAATTTGTCTTAGCTAATGTTGATTGTGTGAAATTCACACTGCCAACGCTGATATTCCGACAAACCCTAGAGTATTCTCCCTGATCGTAAAACATATTTCAAATTATACAAATATACAAAACTACATACATTACATATACATTCACGTCCTCTAATCCCATTCGGGGTGGACAGAACCTTGGAGACGATATCTCCAAAGTTACTTTTTAGCATCAATATAGGGATTGTAAATGGTATATGGAACATTTGTGACAGATTGCTAGCACATCTCCCAACGGATTCCATTAGTCGCCTCCTACGACATGCTGGCAAGAACGGCAGCTAGTTAGCATTCCTTTACGTCCCAGTTAGCACGGAACTACGGTAGTACTAAAATAATCCTTAACAAAAACACTAAAAGCATGCTTATACGTACTCGTACATCCGGTAAGCCAGACTCTTTGGTGCAAAGACCTCCTTGGTGAACCGGGCGCTGCTGGTGAAGGAGTTAGTGGTCCAGATTACCATCACCAAGTCCAGGAGATCATCGTAACTGTGGTGAAGTAATAATAATAATAATATTTGGACTTTATTACACCACTTGAACTAGCCCCTTGGTAAGTTCATTTAAGACTTGTGTTAAGGTTACTAGTCAACGTATATTTAAGAAATATATACATATTATATACAGATAAATACATATATATCATATATAATCAACGACCAGACTGGAAAGCAGTAGAAAAGCGTAGTTCTTAACCTCACGATTAGCGTTCCGGTGGCTAACCGATCGCGCCACTGAGGTCGTCAAACGAAGTATGGTGTTAGAGGAATATTATGTAAAGAATTGGTAACCAAGTATTTGTTTGAGGGTTTCAGTAAGATAACGTACGTACGCGTTCACGACCATTAACCCTTACGGCGTAGTCAGGTTCAGGTGTGCATCTCCGTAATTGTGAAGGTAGTAATTCTATGGCCACCTCGAACCCACGTGTTAACCACATAGTTAGTACTTAATGTGACAGGTGGTAAGCCATATCACCATTTACAAGCACTACCTATTACCTGTTCTGGAAACAGGTAGGTTTCCTCACGATGTTTTTCCCTCACCGTAGTATTTTTCAGCAAGATAAATACGTTTCAATTGGCCATTCAAATCAGAGACATAATTAAATGATATGTTAAAATCCTGACTTACTTAAGCAGTGGCGAACACTTATAGTGGACAATTAATTCACGTCCTATAATGGTTTCAGGGGTAGGCAAAACCTTGGACACGTTTTCTAGTTCACTTCTTAGAATGGGTTGTGATGTCATATGGAACATTGATGACAGTTTGCTAGCCTATCGCCCAATAGATTTAAATTAGATTTGCCCGTAATACCTTAGTAGTCTCTTACGACATGCCGGGAAGAACGGCAGCTAATCTTTTATGGTGTGTAAGTATGTATGTAGTTACACTTTAGCTCCGCCTACCCTCATTTAATCAACTAATAGCTTAGTCAACAAAGGACTATAGTCTATTCGCGTTAAGTAAATAGTGACATCATGATAATCAGAGGTCAAACTGACTAATGAGACGTGAGTAATTGAGAAAAGAAGTCACATTGACCAATAACAGACAACCCCTATAAAATCTCATTGGTTAAATCATGGAGACCTTGATGACGTCACTATTTTCTTAAAGCGAATATACTATAGTAACCTGTAAGCAGATAGGCCTCCATCTTTCTTCTGGAGGTTGTTCATAGAGGTTCCAGCTGAAATCCTTTCCAGGACAAAGGCGGCGAGGCCTGCAGGCGAATCTGTCATTGATACACCTGGAAAATGAGGTTTAGAATGAATTCTGAAACTGCTACTTTAGTCAAAATCTTACATACATACATCACGCCTGATTCCCTGTAGAGGGGTAGGCAGAGATCACGGATCCCCGTTTGTCCCAATTCCTGGCAGACCACTTTCGCTTCATTGATACTCATACATCTTCTCATACATACTCGGCGGTTATAAGTACTCCTAACGTCACCTTTTTCAATATAGCGTCTATCTGACTGTTATATGTCTCATTAGGCCGACACCTACGTAACGTGAAATCTTACACTATATCTGTAAAATATAACTTGATTCGTATGACGGCTGTCTTGTGTGTGATCTTCAATCGCTATACATCGATTCAGTCCATAAATAATATTATTATATACTGTTTACTATTTAAATTAACTTTGGGACTACTTTTGGAAGAGATAGTAAATAAAACACGTAAAAATGTTTTAAAATAATATCACAGATCTAATTCGCCAAATTCTGATTCGCTAGAATTTTTTAAAGAATGAAGCAATAAACAAAACATTTTGTTTCCTTTGTATAAATAAATAAGAGAAATAATGATAGGATCTACATTTTTGCCGATCCTACTAACACCACATTAATTCTCATCTATAAACCTCCTCATACACACTCTATGTAAACCTCACCTATAGTATCAGGCTTAGTGGCTTGTAGATGAAAATGTCCAGTTTCTTGTAACTGCATTCCTATATAATTGGAAATGGGGTATAGTTTCTTAGGGAATACCGGCGTTACCAGCCAGGGTAGATAGGAACCCAGGAGTAGTTTGGTAAAGAAACCCTTGGTCGGGTTTAGGGGAGGTGTAGAAGTGTGGTAGCCTAGGATTTCCTGAAAATGAAATAAAAATTATATATACAGATCAAATTCTCATATAGGTTATGATAAGAATTTTCTTCTCTATTACACCAATTGAACTAGCCGCTTGGTAAGTTCATTTAAGACTGTGTGTGACAGTGTTAAGGGTACTAGTCAACGGATATTTGAGAAATATATACTTATTGTTTTTAGATAAATACATATGTAAAGTATATTTTATCAACAATCAGACTAAAAAGTAGAAGAAAAGCGTAGTTCTTAACTCTGTCTCCACAGGGAATCGAACCCGATATCTCACGATTAGTGTTCAGGTGATTAATCAATCGCGCCACGGAGGTCGTCAAATAAAATAATATTGTCAGATATATACATACATATATATTCCAATATGTATGTAAGTGAGATAATATAGATTTGTTAGGATCGTTCAAAATAGCGATCGATATCGCTACCTATCCCCTTAGGGACGTAGAGGCGTGAATATATTGATGTATATTAATTGAACAAAATTTCTAAATAATATAATTTGTATATTACTTAACTACTAAAAGTGAAAGTGGTCTGTCAGTATCGAGGCAAATGGGGATCCGTGATCTCTGCCTACCCCTCTGTTAGGAAACAGGCGCGATGTGTATGTATGTATGTATAAAAAAAGTTGTACCAAAACAGTGCTAAATACTGTACATACAATTATGTTAATAAATTTATAAATATATATATCTGACATTGCAACCTCTATATTAATGGTGATAAGTGACCTATGAGATATCATTGTCTCCGAGATTCTGTTCACCCCAAAAGGGATTAAAGGACGTAAATGGTATATGCTTTTTCTTATTATTTCATAATTATGTAAGTTTTTTATAACCTGTCTACATACATAAAAACATACATAAACATACGCTTCACGACTTGTGTATACACACTCCCTTTTTATTATGACGGGTTAGTCAGAGACTTGAATGCCTCTAACCTAAACCTAAACTAACTAACTCATAACCTCTCTAGTTACCTTAATACCTCTTTCTTTCTTCCTTTCTTTAGCCCTTAACCCTACTAACCTTAGGGAACAAAGTAGCCATATCTGACCCCACGTAACTGCCAACGTCACCTCCTTGCACGTAGAATTTCTTGTACCCCAACCTCTTCATTAGATTCCTTAGCACCACTGCCATCTCTACTTTGCCGAAACCGGGTCGTGAAGGTGCCTGGAACATATACATGTACAGTCAGCGCTAAAAGTGCAGTCCCAGTAACTTTTTATAGGGTTTAAGTTTATACGAACAAGACAATATTTTAAATTTTAAAAACTGGTGCCACTATGCATTGTCATGGCCACTATACGTTCGCGTGCTTCGAAATGAAAAATATTGTCTTTTGTTCTTATAAACGTAAACCTTATAAAAAGTTACTGGGACTGCACTTTTAGCGCTGACTCTACATTAGTTACCGTAAAACCAGTAGTCAGAAAATCAGCTGAACCACTCGAAACCCACTGTCAGTCCTTGTGAATGGCAACACGGTTTACCACCTGTCACAATAAGTGTTTTTTGGTCAACACGTGAGTTCAAGGTGACCATAGAATTACTTTCTTCGCAACTTATACTGTTTAATTCCCCTTAAGGAACTAAAATTTGTTTATTTATGTGTGAAGGTCGAGATAAAACCTTTGTATTTAAACATTAATTATGAACACATTTCACAAGTTTTTAAATAATTATATACGAACATTTGTGTGTACTCACATCAGAATACCCAAACCCGACCAAGCTGGGTACCACGAGTTCGAACACGAAGTCATAGCCAGGCATGGGCTTCGTCAACCTGGGTATCACCTCGTAGAACTCTCTGACTGACCCTGGCCAACTGTGCAGCAGGAGTAAAGGAACCTTCCTCTTCTTTTGTGATAGCTGGAAAATTAAACATAAAACATAAACATACGCTTCACGACTTGTGTATACACTTTTTTTGCAAAGGCTTGAGTGCCTATCTCCGAAATTGTGAAGGCATGTTAGGTTGGGGTCCCACGAAGTAAGGATTTAAGATATTGTGGTTTAGATTAGTCTGATATATAGGGTGCTAGTCTAGAACGTAAAAAGAATGCTAATTAGCTGCTTTTAGAGATTAGTGATCTCTATCGATCACTCTACACATATAATATGATAACATGTATCTGCTAAAATTTCGAAGGCATGTTAGGTTGGGGTTACTCGAAGCCCGCGTTTACTAGATAGACAGCAGATAACGTGATACGTAGTGAACCGTATCGCCGTATACAGGCACTGGCAATTACCTATCCCGAGGGATAGGCAGGTTTTCTCACGATGTTTTCCATTGCCGATTAACTGGAAAACCTTTATGAGCTGAAAAATTATTTATGATACATATCCTGCGGGAACTACCATAGATAAGATGATTATTTATCTTTACAGGATGACCCTAATACGACAGAATAAACATACATACACAATCACATCCTTCGTCACGTTCAAGATGGACTAGATACCTTTCTCAAATACATCATGACAATGTCATTACAAACGTCAGGACCCAAGTACACTAATGCCTTTTAGCACGATCTCATTCAAAATCACTTCTGTAATGGTGTGATGTTGTTAGAGGAAAAGTGACCTATATCGCCTTTTTTAAAGCAAAATTTGACACTTATACAACCTTCCATTGTGAAATTTGACACTTCTGCAAATCCACAATCAAATTCACACCATTACTGAAGTGAAATTAAACTACGATTTTACTAAAACGCATTAGTAGACTTGGGTTCTGGTTTATACTAAAGTAGTAACCTTAATTATACGGTGAGGGAAACCATCGTGAGGAAACCTACCAATTCCCCGAACAGGTAATAGTGCTTGTAATTGGCAACATGGCTTAGCACCTGTCACATTGAGTACTGATCTGGTCAACACGTAGGTTCGAGGTGGCCATAGAATTACTACCTTTGCAATAGCGGAGATGGAAACCTGAACCTCTGATTATCCCGCAAGAGTGATCGTGAACGCGTTTTTAGTAACCTTAATACTTACCTGAGGTTTAACCCACAGAAAATGGACATCCAATCCTTGAATATTAGTCTTATACTGGGGTAGGCTATTCAAGTAGCCCAGTCGCTCAGTATAGTTGTATGCATTCAACCAATGGTTTATAATGGGCTTTAGTGCATCTCCATTGATACCATATTCCACTCCAGTCTCTTCTAACGGCGGTGGAGTAGGTCTGGTGTGGGATAGGCGGTTGTGTAGGTCTTTTAGCATCTGGAATATGGAAGAAGCGACTAAGGTTTCCAAGTATATTTATATTAGGTTGCCATTGAGTGGTTCCGACATCGGCGTTACGTTTACATTAACTTAATATTTCATCCGAGTTGTAACCTTTTTGTTGTGACAGTAACATGTACAAATCATAACCTCATTTTATATACTGTAAACAGGATCTTAAGTTTAACTAGTACCAAATTTTATGACATTGCATTGAATGACACTTTTACGGGTCGTAATAATCATTAAACTATATGCCATCCGGTTAAATGGACTAGGTTAAATGGAATCTTTTGACCGATAGGCTGGCAACCGGTCACCAATGTTCCATATGACATCACAACCCCAATATTCAAGCTCAAAAGTGACCTAGAAAATTTATCGTCACTACAAGGTTTTGTCCACCCCAAAAGGGATTAGAGGACGTGAATATGTATGTATCACTACATAGTATAAAACAAAGTCGCTTTCTCTGTCCCTATGTCCCTTTGTATGCTTAAATCTTTGAAACTACGTAACGGATTTTGATGCAGTCTTTTTTAATAGATAGAGTGATTCAAGAGGAAGGTTTATATGTATAATAACATCCATTAAATAGTGGAGTAGGCCATATATTTTATACCCGTGCGAAGCCGGAGCGGGTCGCTAGTAATGTATATTATAAATATGTATAATAAAGATTATTCATACATATAACCCCATAAGAAAACCTAAACTCTACTTCCACCGAAAACCAAACCTACCGTTTCACTCCACTCAATTTTAAACTCCCTTATACTGGTATCTTCCTTCTTCTCTCCATCACCCCACCATTCTTCTACGTCCACCTCAGGCAAGGGTGGCGGTGGGGTCAGCGTCTGGTATATAGCTATGGACACCAATACTACTGGTAGGGCGATGAAAGCTAGTTTTAGCGCCATCTAGTGTTAAAAAAATTAACTAATGTAATAATAAAATAATATTTAGGGCACTATTACACCAATTGAACTAGCCACTTGGTAAGTTCATTTAAGACTTGTGTTAAGGGTACTAGTCAACGTATATTTAACAAATATATACATATTATAGATAGATAAATACATATATAGCATATATAATCAACGACCAGACTCAAAAGCAGAAAAAAATCGTATTTCTTAACTCTGCCTCCACCGGAAATCGAACCCGAGACCTCACGATTAGCATTCAGATGCTCAACCAATCACCCCACGGATGTCGTCAAATTATATCTATAACTATAGTTTGATTGGGCGTTAGTTATATATGCCATATATGTATTTATCTGTGTATATTAAGTATATACATATTTCTTGAATATACATTAACTAGTACCCTTAACAAGTCTTTAATGTACTTAGCAAGGGGCTAGTTCAATTGGTGTAAAAGTGGCCCAAATCTAATCTCAGGAACTACTGGTTCGAATTCAAAAAATATTTTTGTGTTAGATAGACCATTTATTGAGGAAGGCTTTAGACTATGTAACATCACCCTGCTACTAATAGGAGCGTATAATCAAATTAATTATATTTATAAAAAACCAAAGTCTGTGACGTGTAAACTAGCTGCCATTCTTTCCGGCATGTCGTAGGAGGCAACTAAGGGACTAGGGGTCAATGGAATCGATTGGGCGATGGGCTAACAACCTAGCACATATATTCCATATGAATGCCATAAAAATACTGATAATGATTATATTGATGATTGTGGAGATATGTATGTAAGCAAAGTCCACAAAAAGTGATAAAATAAACACATACACATCACGCCTGATTCCCTGTAGGGGTAGGCAGAGATCACGGATCCCCATTTGTCCCACTAACAGACCACTTTCGCTTCATTGACAGTCATACACCTCATACACACTCGGCGGTTCATACATACATACATTCATACATACGTAAATATACAGTCAACGATAAAAGTGCAGTCCCAGTAACTTTTTATAATGTTTACGTTTATAAGAACAAAAGACAATATTTTTCATTGCGAAGCACGCCAACGTATAGTGGCCATGACAATGCATAGTGGAGCCAGTTTTAAAATGTAAAATATAGTCTTTTGTTCTTATAAACGTAAACCTTATAAAAAGATACTGGGACTGCACTGTTAGCGTTGACTGTACATAGATATTTAATTACTTACATTTCAAAGTTCCAATTTATATTCTTATACAATTATTCCGTTAGAAAATCACTGCATACACTCCATTGAAAACAAACTGATTAAAAAAGACTCAACATATACATTTTATCAGAATTTACCTCTTAGTAAATAATTAATAAGATAAGATATCGTAATTCGATGTAGCTCAGTTGTTTGGGGCTTGACTCTGTATCAGTGTACAGGGTTCAAATCCCGCTTGAGCATGTACTAATGGAAATGAAGTTAAATGAATTTCTATGTATATTTTCGTAATGAAAACACATTAACGAAATGCATCGAGTACTACGGTGAGGGAAAACATCGTGAGGAAACCTACCTGTTCGTGGAACAGGTAATAGTTAGTGCTTGTAAATGGCAACATGGTTTACCACCTGTCACATTGAGTACTGACTATCAGGTCAACACGTGGATTCGAGGTGGCGATAGAATTACTACTTCCGCAATTGCGGAGATGTACAACTAAACCTCTGACTACCTCGCAAGGGTTAATGGTCGTGAACGCTATAGACTTTTGTTTTTGTAAGATATCTTAAGTACTAAAATTATCTTAAGCCGCGATTACAATCCCCCGGTAAGTTAATTAATTAATTATGCCACTGGTTACGTGTAGTGTAATTGTCAATAATAGCTTGATGACTTTTGAGGTGGATAGAGTATTGAATAATACCAAAATAATAGTAAGTAATATTAAATTCTACCAATACCAATTTAATCGATCATTTGGTTATCAAACTATACTCAAGTCCTTATATCTTCTTATATTACATACATACACATCACGCCTGATTCCCTGTAGAGAGGTAGGCAGAGATCACGAATCCCCATTTGTCCCACTGACAGACCACTTTCGCTTCATTGACACTCATACACACTCGGCGGTTATAGGTACTTCTAACGTCACCTTTAATTTAAATTAAATTATATCTATGGGGGTTGTTAAATCATTAATGTAGAACATAACAGTGACGTTAGGAGTACCTATAACCGCCGAGTGTGTATGAGAAGATGTATGAATGTCAATGAAGCGAAAGTGGTCTGTCAGTGGGACAAATGGGGATCCGTGATCTCTGCCTACCCCTCTACAGGGAATCAGGCGTGATGTGTATGTATGTATGTAACATAACAATTCTGTATACCCCAAAAGGGTTTTAAACCGTGAAGTTAATGTTATCTTCAATATTTATAAGTCATCGTATTATGTCTTATATAACTTACAAACCGGTACAGCCATTCAAATTTGAACCTTATTTCAATGCAATAAGAACTAAATACTTCAATATAAATTCTTCATACTAAAATTGTCTATCATTATCTATTAAGAGTTTTAAGAATTTGAATCTTATTTGTATGACGATAAGGTTTATATTTCCTTGTCTTTTATGTCGTCAAGTTACTTAAGGTCATATCATACTTTTTATAATGTATGTTTTGTATGTATGTTGTTAGTATCTGTTTTGCTTTGATACCGGCTTCACGTATTAAAGGTAAGCTCCTTTTAATTTATTCTAACATACATATACATTCAAGTCCTTTAATCCCTTTCGGGGTGGACAGAACCTCGGAGATATAATATCTCTTAGGTCACTCTTTGAATAGAGTTTCTATATTATTTGGAACATTGGTGACAGGTTTCTAACCCATCGCCCAATAGATTTGATTTACCCCTAGTCCCTTAGTTCTACGACATGCCGGGAAGAACGGCAGCTAGTTAGCATTCTTTTTACGTCCCTAACTATAACCTGTTATAAATATTTTATACCTATTTGACTTTGATATTTTTGCTTAATGACCGAAGAGATATTATATTTTTGAGGTTCTGTCCACCCCGAAAGGGATTAAAGGACGTGAATGTATATGTATGCAGGTAAGTTTTGAGTGCCTACATACTTTTGTAATAACTCAAGAGGGTGATATTAGAAGTAGCTATAATTACCGAGTGTATTGAGTGGATTTTCATAGATATATACATTCACGATCATTAACCCTAGCGGAGTAATCAGAGGTTCAGGTTTCCATCCTCAATTGCGAAGGTAGTAATTCTATGGCCACCTCGAACCCACGTGTTGACCAAGTCAGTACTCAATGTGACAGGTGGTAAGCCATGTCGCCATTTACAAGCACTAACTATCTTAAATTACTTACCGTAATAGTATAATATTTACATTTAATGTAAGAGCATGTATGAGAAGGTTAATGGGTGTGAGTGAAGCAAGAGATTTGTCACCCGTTCCAGGTGGCTTATAGTCTCTGCCTATCCCATTGGGGACGTAGAGGCGTGAATATAAGTCTAAGCTAGGTCGACCTCTATAACCTATGCGGTATTTATCTCAAATAATAGAGTTTTTGCTAATTAAATGTAATCATACTTAGTTTTATGACTTAACCACAAAACATGTACAACGCTAAAAGTGCAGTCCCAGTAACTTTTAATAAGGTTTAAGTTTATAAGAACAAAAGACAATGTTTTACATTTTAAAACTGGCGCCACTACGCATTGTCATGGTCACTATACGTTCGCGTGCTTCGAAGTGAAAAATACTGTCTTTTGTTCTTATAAACGTAAACCTTATAAAAAGTTACTAGAACTGCACTTTTAGTAATACATACTTATAGTTCTGTGCTAGTCTGGGACGTAAAAAGAATGCTAACTAGCTGCCGTTCCTCCTGGCATATCGTAGGACTAAGGAACTAGGGGTAGATGGAATCTATTGGGCGAAGGGTTACCAACCTGTCACCAATGTTCCAGCATGACATCGCAACCCCAATTCATGCTATAAATGACCTAGAAGAAATAAATCCCTACGGTTGTGTCCACTCCGATAGGGATTAAAGGTCGTGAATGTATATGTATTTATCTATAAGCGCCGAGTGTGTATTTGGAGGTGTACGCTGCCGTCGTAAGAAAAAGGGCACAACTAATTTTTTTTTTTAATTGTGCTATATATATATTTAGAATCAGAAAAAAAGGAAGAATTTTATCTTCAAGGAATTCGGAGATACCATAGGCATTAGGTTTCCACACTAAGAATCAGAATATGGTATAAACTTTAATCTCAATAATCTCAGTTTGACCAAAATGATAGATATGCCCTTCTCTCGTATGACGACAGTATGAATGTAATATTAAGCTCTCGATATTTTGTTTATCTCTAAAGGATTAAATAACGTATATTATATTGTAACAGGTAGATTTCTTCACGATGTTTTCCCTCACCGAATTAAATAGCCAAGAATGACTTGTAAAAACAAAAACCTGTTGTTAACATTATCTTCATTCAGAGATAAAGTTATACCTATTCAAATAATACATACATACATAGATTAAGCATACAAATATTCCATACATACATAGCGATATGTATGTTAATTAAAATGATAGTTAGTTTGAATATGTAAACAAGTATTATTAATAGATATTTTACGACTTGAATTATAGTGAGCGAAAACATCTTGAGGAAACCTGCCTATTTTTCGGTATAGGCACATACATACATACACATCACGCCTGTTTCCCTATAGAGGAGTAGGGAGAGATCATGGATCCCCATCTGTCCCGATCCTGACTAACCACTTTCGCTTCATTAACACTCATACACCTCTAACACACTCGGCGGTTATAGGTACTTCTAACGTCACCCTTTTTTCAATATAGCGTTTATCTGACTGTCATATGTCTTATTGGGCCGGTCCGTACGTAACCGCCCTTCCACTTCGCCCACATATATTCTTCTGTCAGTCTACTATAATTCATCCGCATAATGTGTCCAAACCATCGAAGCATGCCCTTTTGAAATCTTAGTCACTACATCTTCTTTCACATAATATCTTAGAGACATGCAATTTTTATTCATTTTACACGAAAACGGGACTTATCGCGTATATTTTGTAAACAAAGCAACAAACCTTTGTTGTTGTCATTTATTATGAACATTACCAAAACGTCGGGTAACAAAGATAATACTTTGTTTATAAATACTAGCGACCCGCTCCGGCTTCGCACTTCTGGCTATTTAATGGATGTCATTATACATATAAACCTTCCTCTTGAATCACTCTATCTATTAAAAAAACCGCATCAAAATCCGTTGCGTAGTTTCAAAGATTTAAGCATACAAAGGGACATAGGGACAGAGAAAGGAACTTTGTTTTATACTATGTAGTGATACGTGATAAGTCCTGTTTTCTTGTAAAGTATTTTTTCAAACCGCAATTTCACTCCTAACTTGCTTCTCAGTGATCGGATAATAAGTATATATCTATGTCATCTTTCTTTCTTTCTTTCTTCACAGATGTTGAAAACCTTCATCCTTTTAGCTCTGCTGGGTGGGGCAGCGTACATAGGCCTCAAATGCCTTAACTGCAAGAGTTCGGAGATACCTAAGCTAAATCTAGATGAGTGGTGGGGACCTAAACAGCTGATCGGAAGGCTAGACACTAGTGTCAGGAGTTTCAGTGTCAAGTTCGATGAAGAGGTTAGTTATAGTTGTGTACTAAAAATTTGTGTATCTACGTATAGTAGCTATAAATATACATTTATTATGTATCTATTATTGATCGTGTGTATTTATTATTTCTTAGTAGTTTTTATGCAAAATTAAATAATATTTAACATCTAAGTACGTTTACCAGTTTTTTTTAAGTAAGTTTTATCATTGTATGTATGTAATATATTATATATAATATGCAGCTTGTGACAGACTTTGGTTTGGGTGCTATCGGAGGATCAGTGATGCTTAGGTGCATCAAATACTGAGACAGTACCTTTTCACTGCATCAAGTGCCTACTCCTTATACATATGTATTGTTGTTGCGTCAAAGTTTGTATATAACAGTGTGATGTCAAAATGTACCTATGTAAGCAGCGAGTAAATGTTTTTCTTACTTTCTTTCTAATTAAAAAATCATCAATTAAGAACCTACTATGATTAATAACTAACGGGACTTATCGCGTAAGCTCAGTCTGCCCGTGACCATGGCTAAACGTCGGGTTAATAATAAAGGTAACTTCATTATATAAAAACTTACGCGATAAGTCCCGTTAGTTATTAATCATAAGTATAAATCGCGAAACTCTTAAAACTATAAGAAGCTACTAAAATGAATTAAAGACCCGTGAAAAAAAAACATTTGATTATATTTAGACATAATGTTTCATCACAGTTGACAGTTATTAGAAATACATACATACACATCACGCCCGTTTCCCTGTAGATGGGTAGGCACGGATCCCAATCCGTCCCGATCCTGACAGACCACGTTCGCTTTATTAACACTCATATACCTCCTTATACACATGTAATAGAAATACTGTAATGTTATTTCTTAAAAACAACTGTTTTCCATATTAGGTCTTTTTAAAATGTATAACGTTTATTGTATTCAAATTGATAATATTATTGTTCCCAAGAACATATTTTGCTGATCCTCCCGGCATGTCGTAGGAGGTCACTATATAAGGGTTATATGGAATTTATTGGGTGATGGGCTAGCAACCTGTTAACCCCAATATTATCATCGTAATATTAAGTGACCAAAGAGATGTTTCATTTTGTGGTTCTATCCACCCCGAAAGGGATTTAAAACGTGAGTTACTTGTTTCTTTGAATGTATGACAATCTTTTCTTTCCACAGATGATAAAAGACCTAAAGTCCAGACTGGTCAACCATCGTCCGTTGACCCCTGCGTTAGAGAACATCGACCACGAATACGGTACCAACACCAAGTACCTTCAAGAGCTCATCACATACTGGTCCAAAGACTATCCTTTTAAGGAACGGGAGAAATTTTTGAACCAGTACCCGCAATACAAAGTGGGAATCCAAGGGTTGAATATTCACTTTATCAGGGTGAAGCCAGAGGTATGTAATATATACATAATAATAATATTTGGACATTATTACACCAATTGAACGAGCCCCTTGGTAAGTTCATTAAAGACTTGTGTTAAGGGTACTAGTCAATGTATATTTAAGAAATATTCTTATTATCTACATATACTGTATATGTACTGTGATTATAAGACGTAGAAAATTCGACGTAGCTCAGTTGTTTGGGGCTTGGCTCTGTGTCAGTGGGTACAGAGTTCAAATCCCGCTTGAGCATGTACCAATGGAAATGTATTTTAATGAATTTCCATGTACATTTTCGTAATAAAAACACATTTACGAAATGCATCGGTGAGGGAGAACATCGTGAGGAAACCTACCTAGGTAATACTTAGTGCTTGTAAATGGCGACATGGCTGACCACCTGTCACATTGTGTACACGTGGGTTCGAGGTGGCCATAGAATTACTACCTTCGCAATTGCGGAGATGGACACCTGAACCTCTGACTACCCCGCAAGGGTTAATGGTCGTGAATGCGTATGTATGTATGTATATACAGAAGCATTTATGATCTTATGCTGCTGTGGTAGTCAGAGATTGAGTGTTTAAGATCAATCAAGTTTATATTTTAATCATCATCATCAGCCTGTTGGAATCCACTGTTGGACATAGGCCTCCCCCAAATGACGCCACTTCTCCCTGTCAGTGGCCGTTCGCATCCATTCGATGCCGGCCAACCTGCGCAGGTCGTCTTCCCACCTTATGTATTTTTAGTATTTTAGTTATTTTCTAAATAAGTAAAACATTTAGGTTCATTAATCCCTTCAGAATTGGACAGACAGTGACTTGAAATCTCTTGTGATTGTTTAGCATGCATTCGTATTGGAGTGTTGGAGTATTGGTAAAAGATTACTATCCCATTTCTTCATAGATTACGTTGAGCCCTACGATATACCTCGGCACCTATCATATGCCCAAAAAACGGCAGCTAAAAAGGATTTCATATACGTTATATATGATTAGAAAGATCGGTATCATATTATACATATTATATTGTTATTTTATATTGTTGTTAAGCAACGCTGTGTGTGTTCAAAATCTGGATGGCTTAATCCGCGCTTATTTTCTACGAGGGAAAATATTGTAATAAAATATTCGCCATATATTCAGTGCCTGCCATATTACTTACTGAGACCTTACTATAAAAGGGGCTTATAATCGCAATTGCGGAGATGGACACACAAACCTCAGACTACCTCGCAAAGACTAATGGTTATGCAAGTGATTGTTTCTGTCTTTGTCTAAATAGTCACAAACTTTCACTCACACCCAATCTTCTACTCTAATCTTATAGAATAGAATAGAAAAAAAATTTATTCACAAAAACAGTACAGGTACAAAAACATTTACATTTACAATTATTACAATAGACAAGAAACTGCACTGTCCCTGTGAAAGGGCCCAGGCTCAGCATATGTTGCAGGCTAAAGCCCACAACGCCAATCCTGAGCCTGCCTGAGCCGAGTCTTCTATCTTCCTTCCAGGTTAAGAGCTCAACAAAGGTGGTGCCTCTACTCCTGCTGCACGGCTGGCCAGGGTCAGTGAGGGAGTTCTATGAGGCTATTCCTCTGCTGACGAAGGCCAGACCTGGATCTGACTTCGTCTTCGAAGTAATTGTGCCCAGTCTGCCGGGATATGGATTTTCTGATGTAAGTATATACATATATTAATAGTTATTTTTAAGCACTCGCCATTTATACTCATTTTATTTACTATGAGAGACCGGGTCATATCACGATAAATTAATAAAGATATCTGATTACCTTTATTTTGCTTGACGTTTCGACCCAGTTGCATAGGCCGTGGTCGCGGGAAGACTAGCTCTAGTCTTAGCTAATGTCTGCCTACCCTCACAATTGGAATTTTTGTTAATTCATATGAATCAAAAATAAAGGTAATCAAATATCTTTATTAATTTATCGTGATATGACCCGGTCTCTCATAGTAAATAAAAAGTATGTATGTAGTATGTAATAATGCTTGTATGTAGTATTTGTTAACGTACGGATTGATACCCGAACCTCTGTCTATCATGTAAGGGTATATGAGAGTGAAAGCCGTTCTCTGGGAGAATGTCTGTACACCCTTTGAACTAGACTTTTGCTAAAATAATCTAATCAGAATACGTATATATTGGTTAAATATACATTTAAATATCGTAAAATTGAAAAAGGGTGACGTTAGGAGTACCTATAACCGCCGAGTGTGTATGAGGAGGTGCATGAGTGTGAAAGTGAAAGTGGTCTGTCAGGATCGGAACAAATGGGGTTCTGTGATCTGTACCTACCCCTCTACAGGGAATCAGGCGTGATGTGTATGCATGTATGAAATATCTTGAAGTAATTGTTACGTGTTTATTATTTAAAAATGTATATATTATTCAGAATTGTTTATAGTCTAAGAGAAATGGTCTAGGAATTCAACTAGTGGTAAAACCTTAAGCGAAGAAAAAATATTTTTTATGCGATCTCTCTAAAAAAACTCTGACTTTTGATATCTTTCCAGTGCCAGTTACATAACTATAGTAAACACACATACAATTTCTTTACTTACATACAAGCCTTTACATCCCAACAGGCTAGGCAGAGACTATTAGGCCACCTGGAACGAATGACAAATCTCTTGCTTCACTCACACCTATTAACCTTCTTACATGCTTTTCTACTCTTTCAGCCTGCCACCAAACCAGGTCTCGGCCCCGCCCAAATAGCAGTGGTAATGCGCAACCTCATGAACAAACTCGGCCACTCGAGGTACGTGGTGCAGGGTGGCGATTGGGGGTCTGCCATTGGGTCGTCTCTGGCTACCCTGTTCCCCGAAGAGGTGATAGGGTTCCACACGAATTTGGCCTTCGTTATGGTAGGTATTAAGATGTCTGTCTACTCCCTAGGGAATCAATCAGCCTATGTCAGTCCACTGCTGGACGTAGGCCTCCCCAAGAGTACGCCAAAAAACACGATCACTCGTGGTTCAACCACTACCAGCGACCTTTTTCAGCTCATTGGTCCATCTAGCACATTATTTCGTTTCTAATTATTAACTCTATAGATAATAAAATAAATCATAATTTAATAGAATGTGATTTAAGCCTCACTTCCAATCCACTGAATATTTCTGTGCAACAATCTATAGGTAGTCTCTGTCAACAGGTAGCTAATCTGAATTGACTGAAGTATTATATCTCCAAGGTTCTGTTCAACCCGATAGTATATTCCTACATCTCAAAATAAAAAAAAATGTTTAGTTTTATGTAACAGCGGTAAAAGTGAATCTTTTTTCATATTGTATACATTAAACTAATTACTAACGCGGTAGCATTAAAGACGTTTTGTATATAAAGCTGATTCCACCAAAAGGGAGTATTGGTACTAACAATATACATATGACGTCACTACCTTCACGCGACATGCAACACTATTGAAAAAGATTTATTTAATTTCTTTAATAAGCCATTCACCACTATGGTTATGTCGGCTCAAGTACCAACACTGATGCCACGGCGTTTGAACTTCTTGTTATTCCATCACCATGGTTACACCAACGCCGCCAGCCGCTACAACCGAAGGAAAACGAAGTCGAAGCTCCAATTCTTCTCTTCCTTGTTCTTCGGTTCGTTCCAGTTGAGGATCCAAATATAATTCCAAAGAAACATATTTAGCCAATTTGGCATCACAACTGGCTAAATATTCAGCCGAAAATAATTATTTGTATTTTCAACTTTCACTGAGCTGCTGACTTTGTTGACGAACCATAGACGACTGAGAAACAGTTAGTAGTAGTAAAACATAATACGAATATTACGTAGTAGTAATATATGATAATTAATAACAGTAGAATTACATAACATGGATGGGGAATTACATTTATTGGGTGATAGACTGTGATCTCTATGATCAAATGTTTATATTAGATCCAATAGTAATCCTAGAGGTATTCAAAGTGAGCTTTAGTTTCCGAGGTTTTGGATTTATAGTAACTTGTACTTCACAGAACAACTGCGCAAGTCTGAAGGTCCTCCTAGGGTCCCTAGTACCTTCATTCGTGGTAGACAGTGCTTTGGCAGACCGCATGTATCCCCTGTCGAAATTCTTCGCTTACGTCCTGCAAGAGTTCGGATATTTCCACCTGCAAGCCACTAAGCCTGATACTGTGGGTAAGTAATAGATAGATAAATGAGGCTTTAGGTTGGTTGCTCTTTTAAATTCGACGTAGCTCAGTTGTTTGGGGCTTGACTCTGTATCAGTGGGTATAGGGTTCAAATCCTGCTTGAGCATGTACCAATGGAAATGAAGTTTAATGAATTTCTATGTACATTTAATAAAAACACATTTACGAAATGCATCGAATATTATACAGTGAGGGAAAACATCGTGAGGAAACCTACCTGTTCGTCTAACAGGTAATAGTTAGTGCTTGTAAATGGCGACATGGCTGACCACCTGTCACATTGGGTACTGACTATCTGGTTAACATGTGGGTTCGAGGTGTCCATAGAATTACTATCTTCGCAATTGCGGAGATGGAAACCTGAACCTCTGACTACCCTGCAAAGGTTAATGGTCGTGAATGCGTTTGTTTTTTGTTTTGCTTTAGGTTGGTTGCTCTTTTGGGGTAGAGGTTTGGGTGACTACATTGTCACTAAGAAAACATATACACAAACCTAGATACGGACTTAAAGATACATACATACACACATTACGCCTGATTCCCTGTAGAGGTGTAGACAGAGATCACGAATCCCGATCTTGACAAATCACTTTCGATTCATTGACTCTCATACACCTCCTCATACACACTCGACGGTTATATCTATTTCTAACGTCACCCTTTTCAATATGACGTTTATTTGACTGTCATATGTCTTCTTGGGCCGGGCCAACCTTTGGATATTATACATATAAAAGTCAATCATGTTTTTTAAAGCTTTTCAATGTGGACAAATAAATTCATCGTCATTTTAAGCATTAGTGTCGGAATTTGCTGATTGATTACTAGCCCATCGTTCAATATATTCAATTGCCCTATATGTTCATACATTACAATACACGATTAATATCTACTGCGTGGTTACTACGTCTTTCAAACTACATATAATAATAGTTTCTTTCGAAATACTATAGAAAAAAGACATAAATAATTAAAGATTTAGCTAATACATCTTGCATACATACACATCACTTTGACGACCTCCGTGGCGCGATCGGTTAGACACCTGAACGCTAATCGTGGGGTCCCGGGTTCGATTCAGAGTTGAGAATAACGCTTTTCTTCTGCTTTCCAGTCTGGTTGGTAATATATGCTATATATGTATTTATCTATGTACATATAATATGTATACATTTCTTAAATATACGTTGACTAGTACCCTTAACACAAGTCTTACATGTACTTACCAAGGGGCTAGTTCAATTGGTGTAATAACGTCCAAATATTATTACATATATATTATTATATTATCACGCCCGTATACACAGGTAGACAGAGATCACTTAACCACATGTATGTAATATATGTATGTATATTCTTACAGGTGTAGCCTTAAACGACTCTCCGGCCGGTTTAGCCTCCTACATAGTGGAGAAATTCCTAACCTGGACCAAGCCGGGCTCTAAAGTCCTGCCCACTACCCCCACGAAAGAGGGCGTGATAGACAACCTGATGCTGTACTGGACCTCAGGGTCCATCACCACTGCCATGAGGCTGTATTCCGAGGCTTATTCTAACAAATATAGGGAGTTGAAGCTTGATGAGTAAGTTACATACATATATATGATATTGAATATCTAATGTTGCGTGTTGCAATGTCCTTAGGAATATAAAAACTTGCTAGCTCATCACCCAATAGATTCCATTTACCCCTAGTCCCTTAGTCGCCTCCTTCATACCAGAGTAAGAGGCAGCTAGTTAGCATTCTTTTACGTCCCAGACTCGCACGGAACCCAATAGATAATTATCATAACACATATTTGACGACCTCCGTGGCGCGATCGGTTAGACACCTGAACGCTAATCGTGAGGTCCCGGGTTCGATTCCCGGTGAGAGCAGTTAAGAACTGCTTTTCACTCTGGTCGTTGATTATATACGCTATATTATATGTATTTATCTAAGTGTAATAAGTATATATTTCTTAAATATAAGTTGACTAGTACCCTTAACACAAGTCTTAAATGTACTTACCAAGGGGCTAGTTTAATTGGTGTAATAATGTCCAAATATTATTATTATTACATACACATCCTGATTCCCTGTAGAGGGGTAGGCAGAGATCACGGATCCCTATTTGTCCCACTGACAGACCACTTTCGAGTAAGTTACCTTATGTAATATATAATAATAGTCTTTGTACGGGACGTAAAAAGATTGCTAACTAGCTGCCGTTCTTCCCGGCATGTAGTAAGAGGCGATTAAGGGACTAGGGGTAAATGGATCTATTGAGCTATGGGCTAGCGAATTCAAATTTCCATATGATATCACAAACCTAATAAATTTAACGTCCCAATATGTTATCGTATCGCCGAGGTTCTGTCCACTCCGCTACAGATTAACAAACTTAAAGATTTGTATTGTGGATACGTAAATGGAGTCTATTGGGCGACAAGACACCAATGTTAACATACATACGCTTCACGACTTGTGTATACACACTCCCTTTTTTATTATGGCCGGGTAGTCAGAGGCTTGAGTGCCCATCTCCAAAATTTCGAAGGCACGTTAGGTATGGGTCACTCGAAGCCCGCGTTTAACTTGATAGACAGCACCCAATGTGATAGGTAGTGAACCGTATCTCCAATGTTACATGGGACATTACAACCCTAATGTTCATGTAATAAGATGACCTAGGACATATTATATCTTCATGGTTCTTTCCACCCCGTAAGGGATTAAAGGACGTGAATTTTATTGTTTTGAGTGTATAGCGGGGATCGACAAAATATTGGCACTGTGTACAGTCAGCGCTAAAAGTGCAGTCCCAGTAACTTTCTATAAGGTTTACGTTTATAAGAACAAAGGACAATATTTTACATTTCGAAGCACGCGACCGTATAGTGGCCATGACAAAGCATAGTGGCGCCAGATTTAATATGTACAAAATTTTCTTTTGTTATTATAAACTCAAACCTTATAAAAAGTTACTAGGACTGCATTTTTAGCGTTGACCGTACATGTTTTGTGGTTAAGTCATAAAACTAAGTATAATTACATTTAATTAGCAAAAAGTCTATTATTTGGGATAAATACCGTATAGGTTATAGAGGTCAACCTAGCTTAGACTTGTACATATATTCACACCTCTACGTCCCCAACGGGATAGGCAGAGACTATAAGCCACCTGGAACGGGTGACAAATCTCTTGCTTCACTCACACCCATTAACCTTCTCATACATGCTCTTAAATGTAAATATATTATACTATTACGGAAAGGAATGGTACTTGGACTGCACTTTTAGCTCTGACTGTACAGTACAATCACTACATAGTATAAACAAAGTCACTTTCTCTGTCCCTATGTCCCTTTGTATGCTTAAATCTTTGAAACTACGCAACGGATTTTGATGCGGTTTTTTTAATAGATAGAGTGATTCAAGAGCAAGGTTTATATGTATAATAACATCCATTAAATAGTGGAGTAGGCTATATATTTTATACCCGTGCGAAGCCGGAGTGGGTCGCTAGTGTTCTTATAAAATTATACCTTATAAAAAGTTACTGGGACTGCACTTTTAGCGCTGACTATACAACACAATACTTTCATTCCAGCGTCCCAACAAAGGTTCCAACCTGGGCCCTTCAAGCCAAATACGAGCTGTTCTACCAACCACCCTCAATCCTGAAGACTAAGTACCAGAATCTTCTCGGCACCACGATCTTGGACTTCGGGGGCCACTTCTTCGCGTTCGAGAGACCTGAAGCCTTCAGCGAAGATGTGTACAAGGCGACGAAAGAGTTCTTGAAGTGGCGTGAAGAAAGCGCGAAGAAAAGTGAACTTTAGATTATTTTTTACTTTTCTAACGAAATTTGCAAGGAAACTGATTCTTGTATGCCTATTAAACTGTTTGTATTTGTTACAGGATGACTTGGTATTTAGGGTTTTTGCAAAAAAGATAGACATTTTGCGAATACACGGATAATTAGACAATGGTGATCATTCCTTATCCTTATGTTACCTATCAACGAAAATCTAAGTAGGTTAGGTTAGTATATGATAAACAACGAAGCGAATCGCTTTTGTAATAGTTGATCATCATTGTCTAATTATCCGTGTTTACGTAAAATGCCTAGGTTCTTTGCAAAAACCCGAAATATCAAATCTTACTGCGACATACGCATGTTAAATGACAGAAGATATTAGAGAAATTAATTAATTAATGAGTAGCAAAGTAAAAAGAGAAAGTATAACATTACTAAAATGTTCTACGGCCCAAGTCTACTAATGCGTTATAGTTCAAACGCAGTTCAATATCAGATCAGTTATAATGTGAAGTTGGTAGTGGATTAGCAAAAGTGACAAATTTCGCTTAAAAAATGGCGAAATTTGTCACATATGCTAATCCACTACCAACTTCACACTATTACTGATCTGATATTGAACTGATATTTTGTAAAAAGCATTAGTAGACTTGGGCCTGTAAAGTCATATCTACGTTTATTGAAGAGCAGGGTATATTAATGTACAGAAAATATATGATGTTTTTGTAATTAAAGGGTTTTCTAATGAAATGGCGACTCAATGGTTTTCCTTCTGTCCTATCAACTGACTATCTATTTAATAAACAAATAAAATAAAATTCCTTTTATTCACACTAGACGCAGCATATACACAAATACAGAAAAGAATTAATTACACAATAATTTACATTAATGGAATCAAGCGCACATGGCAACCCCGCGCAAGTGTGAATAGGATTTGTCTCAGCTAATGTTGATTGTGTGAAATAATACGTGGGTTCAGGTTAGCCATAGAATTATTACTTCCGTAATTACGTAGATTATCACGTGAATCTTTGACTACCACGCAAGGGTTAATAATCATAAATATAATTCTTTATTTGGTTTTTAATAGTACCAAAAATACAATATATTAAATTCATTTATTCATTATTTCAATAGTTACATACATACACATCACGCCTAATTCCCTGTAGAGGGGTAGACAGAGATCACGGATCCCCATTTGTCCCGATCCTGTCGGACCACTTTCGCTTCCTTTACACTCATACACCTCATACACACTCGGCGGTTATAGGTACTTCTAACATCACCCTTTTCACTGGCGTGCATTATAAGTCTTTAATAATTAATTCATTTACCTTACACATCACTACATAATATAAAACAAAGTCGCTTTCTCTGTCCCTATGTCCCTTTGTATGCTTAAATCTTTGAAACTACGCAACGGATTTTGATGCGGTTTTTTTTAACAGATAGAGTGATTCAAGAGGAAGATTTACATGTATAATAACATCCATCAAATAGTGGAGTAGGCTATATATTTTATACCCGTGCGAAGCCGGAACGGGTCGCTAGTCTTATTATATTCCATAAAACCACAAACAGACAAGGCCAGCACATATATTCGTCCCTCTCCCTAAGCCCCGCCCCCAAGGGTGAATCCTACCCTACCTAACCTTATCTCTCGCAAACACACGTCTAACGAAATTGGATTTTCAATTGTATGAAGTATGTTTTGGTTGCGTTAAAAAGGGAATCAAGAGCGATGGTCTAGTACTTGTTAACAGTTTAATTATTAGAGTATTATGTATCTATATGTATATTGTGTACACATATATACACATAATGCTCTGAGTGCCTGACTGAGTGATTGAAAGACGTAATAGTATATGAGAACAAAAAATGAAATTAGAGTGAGGGAAAACATTACCTTCGTAATTGCGGAGATGGACACTTGAACTTTTGACTACCACGCAAGGGTCGTGAACACGTCTGTCTTTGTCTTTATCACAGTCTAAATCTAAAGTAGCCATCTTATTATTATCATATCCCCATCCCATTATATACATAATCATACATCCAGTCTTAACCAGGAGCCTTAGTCCACTAATAAACTATGACAGCGATACAACTGCGTTGCTACTGCTTCTCTGCTGTAAAAGTGGTAGTCTGCTAAAAATTAGATTTATCACAGTTGTACATCAATGGTGACTCAATAGTGCATCAGTAGCAATTCAGTAACAACTCAAAAGCACACTTTCTTATGATTGAGCATGTAAAGCTGTTAAAACAATAGTGGAGTACCAAAAATAACGAGTTTGAACTTATATTAAAGCACGATTGATTAGTGGAGTAGCTTTTTTGTACCTCAGACGCATTTCGATAGCGCTTCAGTGGCGTAAAGTTGTTAGAGGATCAAAAGTGTCCAATTACTGCCACTGAAGTACTTTTCTATCACTACTGAACTTATATTATGCCTAAAATGCATTAGTAGTAAAGGTCCCAGATATAAAATCACATTTTTAACTTTTATAACTGACACTATAATCCGCCATTTTGTTACACAAAGATACGTCAAACGCCACGCGCCAGTCACGCGTCAGGCGCCAAAAGAATTAATTTTGGCACTTATTGAGGCTTATCTTTGATGGCATTATGTTTATTTATTTGCCTATTTTTATTAAATTAAGCTGCTTAGGCAAATATTGTGATGATGATATTCAAAGGACTTTTTGGTGGATCGGTGGGAAAGATTATAGATAATAAGTATCTAGTGTTTATTTAAATGTTCATAACTCATAAGATTGTATTTTGATATTTTGGTTGATTAATTTAGTAACTTGTAGTCGGAAACTTAATGATATTTTTAAAGTAGGTATTTCATCAAACAACTGCTAATAAAACGAGTCAAATCATTTAGCTACGTGTACTCAATTTATACTTATAGTAGTCTATACTTATACTTAATATAAAATAAGACTATGAATTAAAACAAAAAGAAACATATAACTTATAAGGGATTCCTTTTGCCTTGATCCTAGCAATTGACTGCCACAATCATACATTTGAATAAAAATAACAAGAGGATAATCACAAACGTAATTACATAAATAATGTATTGAACTAAAAAAAGGGTGACGTTAGAATTACATATAACCGCCGAATGTGTTAGAGGTGTATGAGTGCCAATAAAGCGAAATTGGTCGGGATCGGGACAGATGGGGATCCGTGAACTCTGCCTAACCATCTATAGGGGAATGGGCGTGATGTGTATGTATGTATTGCATTATTTAGTCACATAAATGCAACTTTCTTTAGAAGTAAAAGGCTTAAATATCCAAAAGTAAACCCCTTTTAAAAAGCCATAGATAAACTTCTAAAACAAAATTCTATAGGGGATTAAAAGACAATATTAAAACTCGTACTTTTTAATCACTTTTCCTAAGCCTGAAAATACCGTGACAATTTCGCAGCAAAGATTTTAGATAAAACGGGTGATTATGAATTTAAATTGGGGTAAAAATGGCGTCCTTTTTCATTAGGAGTTAATAATTTACTAATTCAGGGTGACATTAGGAGTACCTATAACCGCCGTGTGTGTATGAGAAGATGTATGAGTGTCAATGAAGCGAAAGTGGTCAGTCCTGGGATCCGTGTTCAGTTCAATTCATCATTTATTTTATATATTTTTTCTGATTCTGACATAATTTTACATACGTACTAGTTAGTGTACGTAATTTTATATTGATTCAGTTTCTTCTTTACTAACATGGAAAGAAAGGTAGCTAGGTAGCATTTTAAAACATTAATATACTAGTGACCCGCTCCGGCTTCGCACAGGTATAAAATATATAGCCTACTCCACTATTTAATGGATGTTATTATACATACAAACCTTCCTCTTGAATCACTCTATCTATTAAAAAGAACCGCATCAAAATCCGTTGCGTAGTTTTCAAGATTTAAGCATACAAACGGACAGAGAAAGCGACTTTGTTTTATACTATGTAGTGATTTATATATTATTTTCTCACGAACATTTAAAATCAATTACTTAAAAAAGTGCCCAATGGCCCTAATACGACCCCAATTGATCGTAGAACTGTTATTAATATGTTTAATCCTCAGCTTCGAGGGGTAGACAGACGTCCAAAGCCAAAGGGGACGTGTGAGGCGATAAGAGGGTTATTTTTATTGGGTTTTGTGGGCGATGGGTTGGAAATTATGATAGGGATATGATGGTGTTAATTTGGGACGTATATTGAATTGTTGTTGTTGATTTTCTTTCTGTATGTAAAAGGGGACTTATTTATTTATTAATAAATTAATACACAAGGAAACCAGGCTTAGAAACCTACGTGTATATATATATTCACGCTTCTACTTTCTTACAGGATAGGCATGTATCGATTGTTACGTTAAATATTATATACATATTATATCGGTTAAAATCTCTTTTGGGATGGTCAGAACCTCGTGGATACGGCGTTTTCTTAATAATTTTGCAAGTTAAGTCGGAAAGAATATCAAGATTCCCCTTTAAGACATAGTAATTAATTACTTAAATAATTAAATTTACTAATATTTAAGTAGGTATCATTTTATTTCTATACCACAGATAATATAATACTATAGTACTATACTAATATTTGTTTGAACGCGCTAATCTCAGGAACTACTGGTTGGAATTCAAAAATTCTTTTTGTGTTAGATAGACCATTTATTGAGGAAGGCTTTAGGTTATATAACATCACCCTGCTACTAATAGGAGCGAATAATATGATAAAAAAATCAAATTATAATTACAGTGCCATGTTTCATGTAATGAAAACTTCTGAAAAAATAAAAATGTGGCAAATTATTTGATATTGCTTGATACCTACCCCAACAGGTAATAGTTTTTGCTTGTATGGTAAATGTCGTTCTTTTTCCGACAGAACACATTTTGTACTATCCAGTTAACATGAGTAAGTCGAGGTGGCCATAGAATCATTTACTCCGCATTTGCGGAGATAGTTACGAGAACCTTTTTGAATACTTGTGCTTTAATCCCTTTCGGGGTAGACAGAACCTCGGACACATGACATCTCTTTGGTCACTTATGAGTATGATTGTTTATCGTAATTTAGCAAGATGTTAGGGTAGAAGATATAAAAAGATAATGTGAGGGTAGTTATTTTATTTACTACTATCAGTTATTTTACGTCTTATACCGTAGTAAAACAACTAAAAGTTTAAGAACGAATTATTTTATGTTTAGTATTTTTATATACATATTATTATGTGGTTATATCTAGTTATTATATTATCTGTGCTTTGGTAATATTTTGTAAATGTGTGTTTAAACCTGCTTTTTTGATATTTTATGGAGGAATCAAGTCACGGAAGGTAAGTTCAATTGTCAAGTTCAAAGTTAAAAGCACAAATCACTACATAAGTATAAAACAAAGTCGCTTTCTCTGTCCCTATGTCCTTTTGTATGCTTAAATCTTTAAAACTACGCAACGGATTTTGATGCGGTTTTTTTAATAGATAGGAAGGTTTATTTGTATAAAAACATCCATTAAATAGCCAGAAGTGCGAAGCCGGAGCGGGACGCTAGTATAATATACTCGTATTTACGTTCTTCAAGATTACAAGCTTTGATTTGTAGGTAGAATTTGAGAGATAGCTTTAAGGATCACCTTCAGGATAATTATCGAGGTTGTAAATGCATATATTTAAAGGTCATTATGGTCTTTAAAATAATAAAAGATATTATATTTGTGTCTCTTGTGAGTTATACAGAGTTACCAGTTAAGTCGACCTATTCCCGTTAAGGGCGAGTACACATCATATCTGATTAATTTCACTATGGAACACCCCAACCTAAACCTAACCGTTTTTGAGATATTTGAGTTTAAGTATTTTTTATCAAAATAGCCGTTTTTTTTACTATTAATTTTTTTTTAATTAATTTGCGACTTTTATCATTATTATTTTTACTTTTTTATAAGCTAGATTAAATGCTTTATAAGATTAATAACTAAAATAGTACATAAGCTGACTGAGTAGGTCGTGGTATACGATTGAAAATAAAAAAGATAATTAAAAATTTACGTAGTTAATTTTTCTCTACAGGATATTCGAAAAAAATAAAATGGAACTTGTTCTGCAGATGTGCTAGATAATATCTACGTTTCATCAGCTATCCAACGAGGTATAACAGTCTAGGGTTTTATTTCAAAACATAGTATGAAAGGCTCAAGTACCATAATTTCGAAAGAAAACCAAATTGCAAAATTTTATTTCGGGCAGGACTCGAACCCCACGAGCTATCATTTTAGTTTGTTTGGCCACCTTAGAGGTGATACTGATAGCGTTTATTCCACATGTATTCAATCTAAATTTTATTTCGACCTAATAATAAAAATAATAAATAAAATAGAGTTAAATAAAACGGGAGATTAGTAAAAAATGAACATTTAATTAACAGTTAACAATTATTATAAAAAAAGATGTACAATATTTACAGTTCGTGCTCAACGTGGCCTCCTCTATTTTGTACACATTTCCGCATTCTTTTGCGAAGTCCGCTTTTTACCACTCCTGTAGTTATCCTTCTAATTTCATTTACCGCATTTATTATTTTTTCTTGAAGCACTTATGCAGTGGGTACAGATCTCTTTGTAGTCGGTGTACCCGAACCGAACTTTTTTTTTAAGTCGGTTAAAAAGGTCCAATGGGCCGCAGTAATCTAAACCGAGGGCCGCATGCATGAATCATGATGCATGAATCATGAATCATGATCTAGCACATCTGCAGAACAAGTTCCATTTTATTTTTTTCGAATATCCTGTAGAGAAAAATTAACTACGTAAATTTTTAATTATCTTTTTCATTTTCAATCGTATACCACGACCTACTCAGTCAGCTTATGTACTATTTTAGTTATTAATCTTATAAAACATTTAATCTAGCTTATAAAAAAGTAAAAATAATAATGATAAAAGTCGCAAATTAAAAAAATATATATCAATAGAAAAAAAACGGCTATTTTGATAAAAAATACTTAAACACAAATATCTCGAAAACGGTTTGGTTTAGGTTGGGGTGTTCCATAGTGAAATTTATCAGATATAATGAGTAGAGTACCCGCCACATAAGGTGGCGGTTGGAGGCGTCGCCACAGTCGCGTAATCCAGTGTTGCCAGTAAACACGCCAAAACTAGCACTCACTGTGCCATACGGCTCGATACATTATATTGAGGTTTCATTTGTAACGATCTTTGGTTGCAGAGCTATAAACTCAAATAAAACAAATTAATATACCAAAGTCAAAAGTCAAAATATTTTTATTCAAAATAGGCCCTATCATAAGCTCTCTTTGAAAGTTATTTTATGATCTAAGTACAAATTAAAAAAACTATATATTGACAAAAGGAATATATATGAGTGAAGTGGAAGGGCGGTTACGTAGGGGCCGGCCTAATAAGACATATATGTAACAGTCAGATAGACGCTATATTGAAAAAAGGTGACGTTAGGAGTACCTATAACCGCCGAGAGTGTATTAGAGAATGTATGAATGTCAATGAAGCGAAAGTGGTCTGTCAGGATCGGGACAAATGGGGATCCGTGATCTCTGCCTACCCCTCTACAGGGAATCAGGCGTGATGTGTATGTATGTATGTAAAAAAAAACTATTTCAAACATGGCACTGAGCATTGTCTTTACATATTTTTACCGAGGTTAGTTCACCAACCATTTCGGCTGCTCAAGATGCCACGTCATGAAGACCACGACCGCTCTGATAAGAGCGTAACGATTGAGAAGAAGAAGTTCAGCGGAGACCCGTGGAGAAGAACTAACAAGAAACTCCAGAAATCAATTTATTATAATCACCCTTAACAAACATAAAAATTACAAAGAGTGGGCAAAAAACACAACGCTGGTAATACTAAATTTACCTTTCATACAAAATAACACGCAATGGCGGAAACGTCAAATTTAGTTCCAAGTTTGGCTACTGCCACCTTATGTGGCGGGTACTCTACTACTCGCCCTTAACGGGAATAGGTCGACTTAACTGGTAACTCTGTATATGTAGTAACCAGTGACATCTGTGTTACGAAATATAATGTTTAAACTGTTCTGTTAAATTAATATTGACTGCATAAAGTGTTATTGTAAATGTTATGCTGGACTAATAGTCAAATTACATTTAATAATTAGAACGTATGAAGATAATACAATTATTACATTCTGAAAAATAATAGTAACTAATAACTTCGCCGTATTTGTAGTGCTGCCATCTAGATTTGATTAGGGTAAATTATCAGCGTAAAGGGTTCCCTTTGTTGAGTATAGGTGGCGCCATACGGACGCGAAGGGAGTGAAATTAATAAATGATTCAAAAAAACTATTTGTCATAATATTATAGCCTGTTATTGGAAGATAAAAAATCAGAAGCATTAAATATCCAAGACGAGAATACTCACTATCCCTTAGTCGCCTTGTACATGTAGATAATGTAATCGTTATTATTGGGTCACTGTTACACCAACTGAACTAGCCCCTTTCCCTTGGTAAGTTCTTATGAGACTTGTGTTAAGGGTACTAGTCAACGTATATGTAAGAAATGTATGCTTATTATATAAGTACTAAGTACGTTTCTTCTAAGGTTGTCATAGTAAATAGAAATTACTCTGACTATACTGACTTCGGGTCCCCGTGACCCACGCTCCACCTCTTATATGTTATTATTAGTATGTCCAAAATTAAAGGTGACGTGTACCTATAACCACCGAGTGTGTATGAGAAGATGTATGAGTGTCAATGAAGCGAAAGTGGTCTGTCAGGATCGGGACAAATGGGGATCCGTGATCTCTGCCTACCCCTCTACAGGGAATAAGGCGTGATGTGTATGTATTTATGTATACTGACTTTAAGGTTGTCAAAGACAAACACGACCATTAACCCTTGCGGGGTAATCAGAAGTTCAGGTTTTCATCTCCGCAATTTTGATAGTATTCAACCATAAATGGTTTGTAGATCGACAAAAGATAATATAACTACATACATACACATCCTTCAATCCCTTTCGGGGTGGACAGAACCTTGGAGATATAATATCTCCTAGGCCACTTTTTAGCCTGAATATTGGGGTTGTGATGTCATAATAACATAATGGTACATTGGTGTCAGGTTGCTAGCCCATCGCCCAATTGATTCCATTTACCCCTAGTCCCTTAGTCACCTCCTACGAGATTGGAAGAACGGCAGCTAGTTAGCATTCTTTTTACCAGACTAGGAAAAGACTAAATAATAATGAAACAAGTACTTTTGATAAATAATTTTATTGTATTTGATAATAACACTTTTCCTTCTACCCGCATTTAGTGACTACACTAATTAAAGCAGTCTAATTAATAAATTACATTAAATCTAACATTTAGATTTAATTTAAGGCTTCCTTGTAAATTAATAGTTTTCTGGACATAAGAACTATTGTGTACTGTGACTATAATCACCGAAGGTGTGTGTTGAGTGTATGAATGTAAGGACATAAGAACTATTAATTAATGTATGCAGCTGTTATTTTTCTGTGACTATAATCGCCAAGTGTATATATGGATGAAATGTCAAGGAATATTAGGACAAAATGATCTATCAACCTATCGACCATCTTAAGTTGACCTCAAGTATCTCTCAATAACCATATAACAAGAGCTCATTATATTTTGGTTGGGTCTACAACCGCCGAGTGTGTATGAGGAGGTGTATGAAGGGAAAGTGTTTTGAATCGAGACTAATGGGGATTCGTAATTGCTGCTAACTGTGTAATGAAACAGGATTCTCTACCTACCACGTTGAAAGGAAATTGGCGTGATATATGTATGTATGAACTTATATTAATTTATTGTCACACATTCAGTCTAGTACCTACTGGGCTATGCCCATTCACAATAACACACACTATTCATCGACATATTAAATCCCTAGATATGTAGATTTGATCCAGAACTATACTAAAAAAGAATAAATTTATTCCTGAAATATTTTCATTCAATTTAGAAGAAAAACGGGACTTATCGCGTATATTATAAATAAGACAAACGCGTTCACGACCATTAAGTAGACAGAGGTTTAGGTATCCATTTCCGCAATCGCGGAGGTAGTAATTCCATTGCCACCTCGAACCCACGTGTTGACCAGATAGTACTCAATGTGACAGGTTGTAAGCCATGTTGCCATTTACAAGCATTAACTATTACCTGTTCTGGGAACAGGTAGGTTTCCTCACGATGTTTTCCCTCACTGTAGTATTCGATGCATTTTGTAAATGTATTTTTATTACGAAAATGAACATAGAAATTCATTAAACATCATTTCCATTGGTACATGCTCAAGCAGGATTTGAACCCTGTATCCACTGATACTGAGTTAAGCCCCAAACAACTGAGCTACGTCGAATTTGTGCGTGGAATTCAGTGATTGAACGAGGTGGGAACATATGTGAAAGTGTAAAACCCCATGATACTGTTAGTGTGGTGTGTAGAAGTGACTTAAGATGCGTTTAAATGAGGGTAGGCGGTGAATTTGACCGCTCTTTCGATGGAGGCGTAGAGATCGCGCCACATAAATTGGCAGTTGCCAAACTTGGAACTAAATTTGACGTTTCCGCCATTGTGTGTTATTTTGTATGAAAGGTAAATTTAGTATTACCAGCGTTGTGTTTTTTGCTCACTCTTTGTAGTTTTTATGTTTGTTAAGGGTGATTATAATAAATTGATTTCCGGAGTTTCTTGTTAGTTCTTCTCCAAGCTAGGGTCTCCGCTGATCTAACCTCGGTAAAAAATATGTAAAGACAATGCTCAGTGCCATGTTTGAAATAATAGTTTTAACTTTAAGAGATTCGCGATTTATACTCATGATATAAGATATAAGGGTGTGTATAAGATTGATTGCAGCTGTGGGAAATCCTACGTCGGACAGACTAAACGGTCTATTGCGGACAGAGTGAAGGAACACATAATATATAATAAGAAGGATAAGTCCCGTTAATTATTAATCATGTTTGAAATAGTTTTTTTAATTTATACTTAGATCATAAGATAACTTTCAAAGAGAGCTTGTGATATTTATAATTTTGATCTGCAACCAAAGACCGTTACAAATGAAACCTATAATGTATCGAGCCGTATGGCACAGTGAGTGCTAGTTTTGGCGTGTTTACTGGTAACACTGAATTACGCGACTGTGGCGACGCCTCCAACTGCCAATTTATGTGGCGTGATCTCTAGACATCTTGATCGCACGTCAGTTGACCCGTGACCATGGCAATTGCAACATGGCCGAAACGTCGGGTAGCAAAGGTAATACTTTGTTTATAAAATATACGTAATAAGTCCAGTTTTCTTGTAAAATGAAGAAAGTATTTTACAAATCATTTCTATCAGAATATTATTGTCATCAATTCATATTATTATGCAAGCAAGCGATATATTTATACATAAAGCAAATTTTAGTACTTTTTTTAGATTTCTATGTTTATTTTAAAAATTGCTAGAAAATCTTTAGAAATTCACAACCTATTAATTTGTCTATTTACCGCTAATCAAAGTAAGATTTAAAATATACTTCTAATATACATCTCTTAGGGGTGTTAGGCCTTCGAATTAGTGATGGGATTCGCGTTTTCGAATCGAATGATGAGTATCGATTTTTTTGTAACATACCATTTTATATCAATATTAAGAAAAAATATGTATATAATGAAAAAACACTAAATTGTCACTGTTTTTTTCTCTTTTATCATAATTAACGCACAGTTATCATGTAAATATGAATAACTGTTTCTTTAGTAGTTATCTAAGTAGTTTAGTAGTTTTTCTTTCACGAACTCTGTTTTTAATTTTTTTGACAAAATTGTAGTATTATAAGTAAAATAAGTGAGAATAGTAATAATGAAAGAAATAAAGTTATATGTATTTTTAATTCTTACTAATCTCTCTCTGTTCTTACTCTCTGACTCTCTTTCATTCTTACTAATCTCTCTGTAAAATGTAGTTTGATAACATAGTAAATAGTTAAAACGATCTCTCCCAAACCACCTCAAACCATAAAATATGGTGTGAATAATCTTACACAACTTAAATAGATATATGGCATCATTCGAATCGAAGGTAAATGGAGTCCCATCACTGTAAAATATATGTGGGACGCTCTAATTAACTAAATCTCTAATAATACACAATCATCTAAATCTAGTTTTATCTTATTGAAGCCACTTGTGCGTTCTCATCTAATTTTTAATGTATTTCACACAAAACAGTAATACAAAATTACCAAATTATAACAATTTCAAACATAAGTATACAAGTATTATAATCAATGTAAAATAATTGAGTTAACAAGACATCTGTTTTTACAAATTAAAATAATTTTATGCAAACAAACAATGTAATCGAATGTTTATACAAGATAATATAAGAAGGCAGAACACAATATTTCTGTATTATTAATGCCACAATGCATCGTTATTATTATCTATATAAATTATTAATATTCATAAGCATGTTTCATTATTCAATTATGTTTAAGTAAATAATTTGTTCCCTAAAATGTCACACGTCACTTATCCAACTTATAATAACATAATGTACTTTGCAAACACATTTTCAATAATCATCCAATTCTCGTAATAAATAACATTTTTTCCCATTCATATCATCAAATTTATAGAATTTATACTGGCAAAGAGTAGAATTTTTCTTTTACAAAGAAATATAACAATTTTAAGCCCCTATTACTAGTAAAAATGAAGTAAATAGGGTTCGGAACAAGTAGAAATAATTTGCATAAGCAATATACAGCAAGCTAATATTTCTGTACCTATTTAAGTATAATTATTGTCTTTATATTGTCATTAGGAAGCTCATTTAAAAAGAGGGCTTATTCCGTCCTTTTTACTATAGTTTTTCTAATTTAAGATCATAATTTTGACAGTTTAAGCTTAAGAAATATTTCATGTCTTTTGGATTTTTATATTATGTAATATCATTCTTTATTTATCTCTACTAAGGAAAACACATTGATAACTAATAACAAATATATTCAAATAGATATTTCTTTGTTATTTAAACCTAAGTTCGGTATATGACAGTAAAAAATAATCGAAATAAATAACTATCGATAATTTTACCCAATCCCTTTTGTAAACTGTCAAAACTGACAATCAGTATTAGACAAACTATGACCGCCTCTCAATTTTCTAATAATGTAACACAATTAACGTTATCATAATTTAACCCAATACATACATATACTCACGTCTTTAATATCTTAGAAGGTGAACAGAAACTCAGAATTTAGGCCTGGAACCTTCAATATTAATGTCATAATAACTCCGATACTTAACCGAATAAATACGATTTCTTTGAGGTTCTGAAGATATTGAAATATTTGAGTAAGTATATGTATTTATGTAAATTTGTATGATAGATAAAAGTATAGCTTTTCTTTCTATCATCATTTCATAAATCGTTGTAACATTAATGAATATTGAAAGGCGTTTGTAAAATGAACGGATAATATAACATGTATTATAAATTATTTTGTTTAATAAATAACTATATTAGGAAAACGTTTTTAAGTTATTTCTACAGAGTGTCTCAATATACATGATGACAGACAGATAATAAACCGTGAATATTGCCTGACGATAATATCTCGATATGTATCTCATGATATTATGTTTTAGCTTATCTGGGATATGAATAAAATGTTGGATGTTGGGATCCATAGATTAAAAACACTTACTCTTCACTACATAGTATAAAACAAAGTCCCTTTCTTTGTCGCTATGTCCCTTTATATGCTTAAATCTTTGAAACTACGCAACGGATTTTGATGCGGTTTTTTTAATAGATAGTGATTCAAGAGGAAGGTTTATATTGTATAATAACTTCCATTAAATAGTGGAGTAGGCTATATATTTTATACCCGTGCAAAGCCGGAGCGGGTCACCAGTACTTATATAAGTGTTTAGCTAGCAGCTAATTTCAAAATATTAATGTGGCAAATGGCAAGAGTATAACAGTGTTATTGAAACATTCTGTAGTTAAACTTTTATATAGAATAGATTCTGATATTAGGGAAAATATTTTTATAGTTTAAATAACGAATTTATAGGAGGTAAAATATGGACCACAAAATTTTAGTTCTAAAGGTAAATAATTTGAATGGATATGCCTATAAGATATAGGGGAATTACCCGTAAATAAATGTATTAGGAATCTATTTATCTAGTTATTGTCATTTTTAATCTAAAATGGCACAGGTATTTTAAACATAGATGGCGCTATATAAATCTTTAATATTACAAAAATTATTGTTACGTAGATTTAAAGTTTACCTGTGATAAAACATTACGTAAATTATTTTATTGTCTGACACATTCTTTTCTAAATAATTTAAAACATTCTTTGTAAATAACAGCTTAGTTAAAGCTGCTACATTTAAAAATAAATTAACAAAATAATTATTAATTCTCTCCAATAGATGGCATTCCAACCGTTTCCTACATAAGACTTCATAAAACCTAAGCATATGATTTCCAGCAGATTCAATAATAGCACAATAGCTCTTTAAAGGTACATACGTGTGGTAAAAGATGACTAAGGGAATATTCCTCTTACGTATGTCAGAGACTGAGACCTGTCTTTCAAAAACCCTACCAAGAATTAAAAAAGACAAACGACAAACGCGTTCACGACCATTAACCCTTCCGGGGTAGTCAGAGGTTCAGGTGTCCGTCTCCGCAATTGCGTAGTTAGTAATTCTATGGCCACCTCGAATCCACGTGTTGACCAGATAGTCAGTACTGAAAGTGACAGGTGATAGGTCATGTCGCCATTTACAAACACTAACTATGTGGGGAACAGGTAGGTTTCCTCACGATGTTTTCCCTTGCCGTAGTATTCGACGCATTTCGTAAATGAACCAAAAAAAATACCAAACTAAATTGTAAGGGAGGACGTAATAAAAATAACCAATTAAGACCACTGACCCTTGTTGACATACATTCAAGTGTGAATCTCCGAAATAGTAGAGATTAAATAGACGAAAATTAACAAGATTGTACCTAATTTCACCGGTGGTAAGCTGTGGCGCTAGTTATAAGAACTGACTATAATGTACTCCGATTATATGGTATGTTTCTTCATTATGTATTCCCTTGAGATGAATGAAAACTAATAAAGTTTTTGCTTGTTTGAGATACATGTAGTTTTGGGATGTATAATAGTTGACGGAGCTCATAGCAAACATATTACTTAATGGAACTTGTGTACAAATTATTATGGAAGGTATTAATTGGGAACTAAATAAAACAGTTAGTATGAAGAATAAGTAACATCAAAGAGTAAGAGAAAATGAGAAACTTTGCCAAACAATTCGGAGTTGTTGTCAAAAACTATGAGAAAACATATACAATAACAACTAAGTATTGTATGTGCCACGTTATATTTAAAATAGGGACCATATCTATCGTTTAGGAGACAAGTTTTGGACATAATTAGGGTCCATCTCATCCAGGTCCTTGCCTTTAGTCTCCGGCACACAACAGACCACAAAACAAAGGCCTCCCACACTTATAGAAGCATACAACCAAAAGGCACCGTGCAGGCCTAACACCTGCTGAAAATCCACAAACGTTTTCACTCCCACAAACGCACACAAGTAACTGAACGCTGTCGCCATAGCACTGCCGAAAGCCCGGTATTCCAACGGAAATAACTCCCCGATTAACAACCAGGATATCGGGCTCATACCTAGCGAAAAAGCGATGGTAAATATCAACACACAGAGTAAAGGAATCCAGTCATTTTGACCTAAAGTTTGATGAAAAACCACGTTTTGAATCCTCTGATTTCTGTGGACTTCTTCATAGTACGCGTAGCTTCCAAACCCTGCCAACGCCATAGACATGAGCACAGAACTGACTATCAGCAACGGCAGTCTGCCTATTGTGTCTATTAGCAAGCCGGATAGGCAAGAAGCTAGCAGCTGGACGAAACTAACAGCGATAGCCGCTCCATGAGGATTCATGTCGCCAAAAGTCTTCCTAAATATAGGCACTGCGTAGAACGAAAACGCATGGGCTCCCGACAACCTTTGGAACATCATAAGACCACAGGTAACTAATATTGGACCTAGGAGTCTATTTACAGTCCTAGCATCGAGGTTCGAGAAGCTAGTGTTAGACAAACGCTGACTAAAGTTCTTACTAGCTAGCACGTTGGTTCTTATTGTTGCTAATTCTTTGTCGACGTCGGAATTTTCTCCCCTAAGCCAAAGAAGGCTTTTATAAGCTTCATCGTCTCGTCCACTTAAAACCAGGTAACTTGGAGTTTCTGGTATGTATAGCACGGTGCAAAACAGGAGAAGTGGGGCCGCAGATATACATAGAGCTAGTTGCTGCCAATCTAAGTAGGCGCCAATTGTGAAACTGAATAGAACTCCAAGATGGCCGACGATCTTCAGAACAGCTGATAAGCAACCCCTGATGTCAGGTACGGATATTTCGCTTATGTATACCTGGAATGGAGAAAAATATATGTTAAGACACATACATATACATTCACGTGCTTTAATCCCTTTTAGATAGACAGAACATTTACAGAAATGAAAAAATATTCTTGGTCACATTTCAGTATGTAAGTATATTAGGGTTGCGATGTCATAATGGAATATTGTTGACAGGTTGCTAGCCGCCTATCGCCCAAAAGAATCCATATACATACCTCTTAATCACCTCCTATGACATAGGGATTATTCCTTTCTGGGTGAACATAACCTCGAGACACGATTATATTTTATAAATCACTATTGAGCATGAATATTGGGGTTCAAAGAATATAATTTCCAAGATGACATAAGTAATTGACTTGACATCTGTCTATTATACATTATATATGTATATATAAATTCACGTCCTTAAATCCATTTTGGGGTGGTCGGAACCTAGGAGATATAATATCGCCACTTATTAACACGTGTATTGGGGTTACGATGTCATAATGGAATATTAGTGACAGGCTATGCCCTATGGTGGCTATGCTAGTCCATCGCCCAATAGATTCTATTTGCCCTTAGTCCCTTAGTCTCCTCCTACATCATGCCGGGAAGAACTACCAAGAAGAAGGCTAGTTACCATTCTTTTTACGTCCCATTTCAGTAATGGACTGTTTATCTGTCTATAATGTAATGTTTACCAAGTAAATTCTAAAGATCTTCCCTATTCGATGTACCTATATTATAGGTTTTTGGTTAATAGCACATCACCCAATACATTCCATCTACGCCAAGAATATCTCATACCCTAAAATAGCTACCCGATCCTCTAAAACAAACACATTTCCCCAAGCGTTTTTCACATCACAAAAATCCCCACATAAAAGGAATTTTTCTTTTAGGAGCCCGTTAAGATACTTATTTTTAGATAGAGGGAGCCATAGGCGTTTCCTCAAGATGACACCCTACCTTAGGAGTCACGTTTCGTCAATAAAAGAATAAGTTTAGGGACGGAAAAGGTCCTGTGATATGAGCATGAATTTCAGAGCGATTTTCTGATATAGTACTTGAATTGTACGTTACTTTCTCCGTATTTTAAAAGACTAGGGGTAAATAAGATCTAGTAAACGATGGACCAGCATTCTGTCACTGACATTCCATATTAATAAAACATAAACTTTCAATATTATGAACCTGTGATGGTTATTCAGAGGTTTAAATATCTCCAAATTTCGTTCTACATTTTTATCGTAACAATAGATATCCGTGTATATATTTATTATGTTTTCGGGTTTCTGTCTACTTTGGTAGGAAAATAGGACAAGCGCAAAAATCTACTTAATCTTTAGCATAACTATCAAAGTTGTAATGATATTCATATGAAATATTAGTGACAGGTTGCTAGCTCTGCGCCCATTATATTCCATTGACCCTATTTCTTAAGTCCTATAATATTGTAAGAACGGCAGCTAGTTAGCATTCTTTTTACGTCCCAATTTAGCATGGAACTTACGAATTTTGATAAAGTAACATACATACATACATACACATCACGCCTTATTCCCTGTTGAGGGGTGGCAGAGATCACGGATCCCCATTTGTCCCGATCTTGACAAACCACTTTCGCTTCATTGACATTCATACATCCTCTCATACACTCTCGGCGATTATAGGTACTCCTAACGTCACCTTTTTTCAATATAGCATCTATCTGACTTTGTAAAGTAACTTTAAGGAATTTAATTAAGTACTTATAAAAGTATAACTTTTGTTGAGAATTTCTTCGAAACACTAATATTGTCTTAAAACATTCGAAGAATTTTGCATTTAATATCAACAACGCGAGTAATCCTTTACTTTAACTTAAGAGTTATTTGCGAATTTGGGACTGGGAAAAAGTAAGTGACTGTTTATTTTATGAATATAATTAAACTCATTTAAATAAACATCAAAACATATACATATAGTTTCAGATTAAAAATTCTGAAATGTACACTAAAAATATGGATAAACATACAGCAAAGATAAGGTTAGAGCTGGACTGTATTACAAGCAATTATTATTCCAAATTTACATACATACACATTTTTCTCCCGTCAGTGGGGTGGGCTGAGATTAATCTAGGGCTTTTTTAACATACATACACATCACGCCCGTTTTCCCACAGGGATAAGCAGATATCACGGATCCCCATTTATATCGATATTGAACCACTGTGTCTTTATTCATGTTTATATCTATTTAACATATCTTTTTAATGGCATATTGTAGTATACATATGTAGACTAGTACATACTTACGAGTACACATTTATGACCATACAACCCTTTCGGGGTTGTAAGACATTGAGTTCACATGTAAGTTATTGTGATAAAATGAAACTAGTATTATATCTAACATACATACATACACATCACGCTCATTTCCCTGTAGAGGGAGAGATCCCCATCTGTCCTGTTCCTAACTTATCACTTCCGCTTCATTGACATCTACATACGCCTCACGTCCCCAACAGGATAGGCAGAGACTATTAGGCCACCTGGTACGGGTGACTTCACTCACACCAATATACATGCTCTTCTGTTTTTACGTACATCAGCCTTGAGAACTATAAACGCGACTATATATAATATTATCTTCACACCTGCGACAGCATAGTCAGGATAGAGGTACAGAAGCCTCCCAGAAAGGAAGTCAGGCACATCACGTCGACAGACGCAGCAAGGACGGTCAGAAGCCAAGAGAGGCTAAACGGTACCGCAGCCAAGGCTAGAACCCGGCGCCGCCCGTGCCGCATCGCCGCACCACCCGCCATGCCGCCGAAGAGAGCGCCTGAAATTATGTATATAAGTTCAAGTGGGTTTTGGTTGTCTGTTTACCCTTTGGGTAAATTAGGGTTTATAACCACAGTAGTACAATTATGTAAAAGATTTACATAATCAATTGTGAATATATTACCACCTGTCACATTGAGTACTGAATATCTGGTCAACACATGGGTTCGAGGTGGTCATAGAATCACTACCTTCGCAATTGCAGAGGTACACCTGAACCTCTGACTACCGCAAGGGTTAATAGTCGTGAACGCGTATGTATGTTATAAATACAAAGAACATAACCTGTATTGACATAGTTAAAGCAGCACTCATTTTAATTAGTAGAGTTAGGTCCCAAGTGGTTAATTCTTCGCGCGACGAAGGTTTATAGTTTTATATAAAAAAGACAGACATATAAAACTGTAAATACGACGTAGCTCAGTTGTTCGGGACTTGACTCTGTGTCAGTGGGTACAGGATTCAAATCCCACTCGAGGATGTACCAATGAAATGAAGTTTAATGAAATTATATGTACATTTGCGTTATAAAAACATATTTACGAAATGCAATTAATTCTACGCTGAGGGAAAACATCGTGAAGAAACCTACCCGTTCTCCGAACAGGTAATAGTTAGTGCTTGTAATAGCGACATAGCTTACCACCTGGCACATTGAGTACTGACTTGGTCAACACGTGAGTTCGAGGTGGCCATAGAATTACTACCTTCGCAATTGCGGAGATGGACACCTGAACCTCTGACTACAACGCAAGGGTTAATGATCGTGAACGCGTGTGCCAAAGTAATGTCATGTTTATCTAAGTTAATCTAAGTTAGTAACTGTGAAATTTTCATATACAAACAAATATTTCCTTACCCAAGAAACTCAAGCTAGCCAGCCAAGAGGCCTGTTGATCGGTGAGCTGAAAGTCTCCCCTAGTCGCATTTATCGGGCCCTGCAGAGAGGCGATGGCGGGGGAACTGTACCCTTTGCCCAGGCCGGCTGAGAACGGGGCTAAGGATACTGCTAATGCTGCTAACACCTGGAACATATGTATAATATATGGTAAGGTAATTGGGGAAACTATAGGACATACATACATAGGTACATATAACGCCCGATTCCGAACCCTGACAAAGCACTTTCGATTCATTCATTGGTCACGTGCAGTCAGCGCTAAAAGTGCAGACCCAGTAACTTTTTATAAGGTATCACTACATTGTATAAAACAAAGTCGCTTTCTCTGTCCCTATGTCCCTTTGTATGCTTAAATCTTAGAAACTACGCAACGGATTTTGAGGCGGTTTTTTCAATAGATAGATTTAAGAGGAAGGTTTATATGTGTAATAACATCCATTAAATAGTAGAGTAGGCTATATATTTTATACCCGTGCGAAGCCGGAGCGGGTCGCTAATACATGCATAATATATGTTAAGGTAATTGGGAAACTATAGGAGATAAATAGGTACACATAACGCCCGATTCCGAACCCTGATCCTGATAAACTATTTTCGCTTCATTGAACACGTACACCTGCTCATACACACTCGGCGGTTGTAGGTTCTACTTACATCCTTTTGCAAAACTAACTAACGTAGCGGCCGGCCTAATAAGACATATAACAGTCAGATAGACGCTATATTGAAAAAAGGTGACGTTAGGAGTACCTATAACCGCCGAGAGAGTATGAGAAGATGTATGAATGACAACTAAGTGAAATTGGTCTGACAGGATCGGGACAAATGGGGATCCGTGTTCTCTGCCTACCCCTCTACAGAGAATCAGGTATGTATGTATGTTAGTGATTTATTTTTATCCAAGTTTAGCGTCTTATTTATTTTTATATAAATATACATATGTATATATTTTTTTAATTACTAAAAAATCATTTTGTTAAACAAAATAAAACTTTAATATAATAAAAAGTAAATATTTACACAGCGCCACTAGTGTCCCGAATTTAGCACCCAGAAGCAAAAGCCAGCACACTAGCAGCGTTGCCAAAATAAATAATTATGTTTCTTTTTTAATTTGGTTTTGGAACTGGCACTACTGGGTGAAAAATCCTGAAAGCCGAAGTTTCTTGTTGGTTCTTCTCCGAGCCAGGGCTTCCGAACCAACTGTAGAATTTCAATGCTAAGAGACAACCAGTGTCAGGCAAATGTTTTGACTTTCAATGAATGTACTGTACTTGTACTTATGTTGAATAAAACATTAATTATCATGCACATGACAGAGATTTGTCAGGATCGGCCCAGGTGGCGATCGAAAGTTTTTACCTGTCTTAGGGAAGTAGACGTGAGTAGGCGAGAATATATGTATGTTATAATTATATGTTTGTTATATTAATGTTATAATTGTAGTAAAAAGAAAATTAAAATAAACTAAGGTCTGTGAAGGGTGACATTAATACATTTGTATTTAAAAGTTTTTATAGTAATAATGAAGAGGCATTAGTAACTTAGTGTAGGACGCCCCCCTGCTAGATGGACCGTAGACCTGAAAAAGGTCGCTGTAGTGGTTGGCTGAGGGTCACGAGTGATCGTGTTTTGTGGGGTTTCTTGGGGAGGCCTGCGTCCAGCAGAGGACTGATATAGACTGATTGATTGATTAAATAAACTAATGGGAAGACGCAGGTCAATGTCAGATCTGATCACGTCCTTTAATCCCTTTCGGGGTGAACAGAACCTTGGAGACATTACAACATCTTCTCGGTCACTTATTATATGTACATCATACCTTATTGAACGTAGCGTGAAAATCATGTTTTAGGTTAATGGGTGTAAGGTAAGATTTGAAACTACTTCAGTAATTAATTTCAGTTCTTCATTATGCTACCTTGAAAGTATGATAGGTGTCACTAAGTTCTAAATAGACAAAAAAAGACAAACACATTCACAACCATTAACACTTGCGGGGTAGTCAGAGGTTCAGGTTTCCATCTCCGCAATTGCGAAGGTAGTAATTCTATGGAGACCTCAAACCCACGTGTTGAGATAGTCAGTACAGTCAGATAGTCAGTTGTGGCAGGTGGTAAGCCATGTCGCCATTTACAAGCACTAACTATTACCTATTCGGCGAACTGGTAGGTTTCCCCACGATGTATAATTCGATGCATGTCGTAAATGTGTTTTTATTACGAAAATGTATATAGAAATTCATTAAACTTAATTCTAAATAGGTTTATACTGAAAAATAACAACACTTTTTCGCTCATTTCTGCGAACAATAAATAACCATCATGATGAATATTTCAAAATTCACAATCAATTAACCAATTTCACAAACATCCATCAATCTTTATCAATAATGTTTTACTGCACTTGACAAGTCAATTAGAACTGTGTACATAGATATACATTCACGCCCTTTAATCTCTAACGGGTGGATAGAACCTCAGAGATTATAAATTTCTCTGGTTATTTTAACTACATTAATGTAAAACTAGTGACCGACTCCATCGCCTAGTACATAAAATAAGACCTAAGTCGCTTAGTTCAAAATTCTAGATAGAAAAGCTGTTAACCAGCTTTAGTCCCTTAGTCGCCTCCTACACCATAAATCTCTCTTGCTTCACTCACACCCATTACCCTTCTCATACATGCTCTTCTGGGCCCTTACGCCACTAATTAACTTTGACAGCCACACAACTGCGTCGCTACTGCGTTACTTCTGCGTCTCGGCTGTAAAAGTGGCACTCTGCTAATATTTTGACAGCTACAGTTGTACCTCAATAGCGAGTCAGTGGTGCTTCAGTGGCACTTCAGTGGCAACTCAAGTATAGTAATGTCAATAGTGGAGTACCAAATGTAAGGCTATTGAACTGACATTGACTGACGTTTGGTTAGTGGAGTAGCTTTTTTGTACTTCAGACGCAGAAGTACTTCAGATGTAGTTCGATAGCTCCTCAGTGGACAAAATTTGTTAGTGGAGTGCCAATAGTGTCAAATTACGGACACTGAAGTATTACAGTATCGATACTGAATTAATATTGTGGCTAAAATGAATTAGTGGAGTAAGGGCCCTGTTCTTCACGCTACACCCGCCTTGAGAAGAATGTCTCCAATTTGATCTGTATATTGTATGTCTATAATTGCGCAAGTATACAATAATATTAATAACGAATATAGATAGGTAGAATATAGAACTAATATATCCTAGAAGATAGACTTACGAAGTCCTAAATATACTCCCTAGGGTTAATGTTCATATGTTTCTAGGGTTAATGTTATAGTGTCCTAAATATAAGTACTAACCCTAGAATAAGGGTAGATTCCTAACGATGTTTGTCCTTAACCTCATTAAAGATTAAAGTTAAGTCCACTTATGTATAGTGTTTACATGCGTTCACGTCCTTTAATCCCTTTCGGAGTGAACAAAACCTCGGGAGTATTATCGATCATTATTACACCGAGCTAAATTTATTTACTTCTAATTCCTTAGTCACCTCCTACGACATGCCGGGAAGAACGGCAGCTAGTTAGCATTCTTTTACGTCCCAGACTAGCAAGGGATGGGACTAGATAGGTCTGTCGCTACCGAAGATAGGTTGTTAGATAACGGTAACGGTAAGGAAGTCAGATTGTGGAATACCGGAAGCACAGGCCTACAGATAGCTAGGTACTGACGGCAAAAAGTGAAGCAAAATATATACGTTTGAATATGAAAACTTATCTCGGTTCTTCCCAGCATGTCGTAGGAGGCGACTAAGGGACTAGGGGTAAATAGAATCTATTGGGTAATGGTTCTGATACTAGTCAATATATTTAAGAAATATAGACATATTATATATAAACAAATACATATATAGCATATATAATCAACAACCAGACTGGAAAGCAGAAGAAAAGTGTAGAAAACTCTGTCTTCACTGGGAATCGAAGCCAGGTCCTCACGATTAGCGTTCAGGGGCCTTACCGCTAATGTATGTAGGCACAATATTACTTCAGTATCGATACAGTAACACTTCAGTAGCCGTAATTGACACTTTGGTTCATTAATATTGTGCCACCAATGCATTACTGGAGTAAGGCCCCAGGAAGTTAACTGATCGCGCCACGGAGGTCATCAATATATTAAAATACTAGTGACCCGCTCCGGCTTTGCACAGGTATAAAATATATAGCCTACTCCACTATTTAATGGATGTTATTAAACATATAAACCTTTCTCTTAAATCACTCTATCTATAAAAAAAACCGCATCAAAATCTGTTGCGTAGTTTCAAAGATTTAAGCATACAAAGGGACATAGGGACAAAAAAAGCGACTTTGTTTTATACTATGTAGTGATTTAAACATTTTTTCTGTCACTACTACCTACATATGTATCGTTTGGAACTTTTTTCCAATGTTCCTTTCAGGTAAAATGATAAGAGAGGGACAAGTAAAGTTACCTACAAAAACTTTGGTATAAAAGTCTAAAGTCTTTTTTTGTAGAATATAGGTCGTGAAACTGTTTGTTTTGTTTTTAAAATTTAATGTAGCGTGGGTTAAATCTTTTGTAAATAGAAAACTATTACCATAAAGGTAAGATCATTAAGCATTTATAAATGGTGGGGATCGATAGTCTCTGTCTATCCCGTTGGGGACGTAGAGGCGTTAATATATGTATGTTTGTATTAATAATGTCTTTAAGCTCACAAAAACTAAAACTTTATACCAAAATTAAGAAATAATCAAAGTAAAAGCGTAGCGTGAAGAACAGAAGAGCATGTATGAGAAGGTTAATGGGTATGAGTGAAGCAAGGGAAATTTGTCACCCGTTCCAGGTGGCGATCGACAGTCTCTACCTATTGACTTTCAATAACTGATTTTATGATTCTTATATTGAATAAAAAGATATTCATTAGCATTTCATTTATTCCGTTAGGGACGTAGATGCATGAATATGTATCAAAAAAAATAATGAGGTAAATCATTTCAGTATTAGAAAACATGCTATATGAACAAATATACCTAACATACACTTACCTGAGGCATGTGCTTTCGTCTCCGCAAACCGCCAACATTACCGGTATCAGTCACCTTAGTCCCATCACTGACCGGTAATACCTGTTCTTTTACCGGCTTATTAATTACAATGTTATGCTTCTCGAAGTAGCCATTTTGTATCATTTGGTCCAGAGATACTTCTAATTCGCGTACCGGTACCACTTTTTTACCGACAACTGGATCGTGAATTACAGTTTTCCTATTACAACCTGATACTTCGGAAAATTTCACGTTTTTCTTTAACGTTTCCTGTTTTTTCGGTAAATCAGTCGTCCAGTATTTAGCTGATTTTTCCGTTATTCTCAAAGGTTTGCACACGGCGACATTTTTCGGTTTGACCAACGGTCTTGCCTCTGTATGAATAAAGCTTCTTGGAAATTCTCTATCACTTTTTACTGTTCTAAATCTTTCATTTACTTCATACTTATACTCATTAGTTACTTCAACTTTATACTCGTCATCAACTTTATACCGTCTGTACCTATCATACTCATTCCTATAGTCATAATAGTCATTATAACGGTATCTGTGACTATTATACCCGTGATAGTTTCGTGGTAGAGACGTGTATTTATCATACGTGGCTTGGAGGTTCAAAAACTCCGGTCGAATGGGTCTGAACACGGATAGGTTACCTTGCGCGACGTCGAAATCTGAATATATGTCATCGTATATAAAACCGTTGCGGCGTATAGGCCGGGAATAGTTACCGTTATTACTGTCGCTATACCGGCGGTACCGGTAACGGCGTTCGTTGTAAGTGTCGTAGGATCTCTCTCTTGACTCTGTGTATAGCAGTCTCTCTCTTGAGCCTTCCATTTTAGTCTGTGAAAATGAATTTGATGTTAGTTCTATGAATATTTGTGACTATATATTATAAGTTAGTAGATTGACTATAGGTGTATACACGAGTATACATATATGATGACATGTTATCTGAATGATAGTAGATTGATAAAAGGAATATATGTATGTATGTGGGTGAAGTGGAAGGGCGGTTACGTAGGGGGTCACCATAATAAAAAATGATAGATAGACGATATATTGAAAACGGTGAAGTTAGAAGTACCTGACTACTCCACGTATAAACATTGTTCCATAGCAGTAATGCCGAGTAAATACTGCTCGGTAAATACTGCAGAGTAAATACTAGCGCAGCATCCGATAGCCTGGGGCGTAGAAAATGTAAATGCATACATCCATAGCGTTCCGATCTGTGTAATCGAACCTCATTTGCATACTGCATTGAATTAATGAATTAATTCAAGGAACTATCAATTCAATAGATGCTGTGATTGAATTTATAGATTTCATCAAGTAAATGTATGAATTTAATGGACTGGGATTGCAAAGGCATGTCGTAAGAGGCGACCAAGGGATTAGGGCTTAATGTCTATCGATGGGCTAGTAAATTATAAGTTTGTGGTAGTCATGACAATCCCACTATTAATGCTAAACGTGACTAAAGAAATATTATGTCTTTGAGGTTCTGTCTACCTTGATTGGGAAAAGGGATGTGAATGTATACCTATGTATGTTTTTATATTAGTTTGTGTATAAATATAATCTAAATTGTTACATGAAAAAAGAGTTATGAATTCTGACCATCCTTTTTGGGGATTATAAAGACGAGAATACGTTTAATACGTTCTTAACAACCCAAGGTGTAATTTTTTTCTAATATGGGGGACATAAAACCATTCGGTCACGTGAATTAAATTGTATTATTTTGTTTACAATTAATTTATTAATGTTTATCGATCTTATAATTATATATCACTGAATACTAACGAAAACCTCTTTCATGCTAATAAAGAGCAGATGATTACATTATATATAGTCCCAAATAATCACGTACCGAAATAAAATATCACAAAAAACTCGTAGAGATCCCGCCACATAAGGTGGCAGTTGGAGGCGTCGCCACAGTCGCGTAATTCAGTGTTACCAGTAAACACGCCAAAACTAGCACTCACTGTGCCATACGGCTCGATACATTATAGGTTTCATTTGTAACGGTCTTTGGTTGCAGAGCTATAAACTCAAATAAAACAAATTAATATATCAAAGTCAAAATATGTTTATTAAACTATTTCAAACATGATTAATAATTAACGGGACTTATCCTTCTTATTATATATTACATATATTATGTGTTCCTTCACTCTGTCCGCAATAGACCGTTTAGTGTGTTCGACGTAGGATTTCCCACAGCTGCAATCAATCTTATACACACCCTTATATCTTATATCATGAGTATAAATCGCGAATCTCTTAAAACTATTATTTCAAACATGGCACTGAGCATTGTCTTTACATATTTTTTACCGAGGTTAGATCAGCGGAGACCCTAGCTTGGAGAAGAACTAACAAGAAACTCCGGAAATCAATTTATTATAATCACCCTTAACAAACATAAAAATTACAAAGAGTGGGCAAAAAACACAACGCTGGTAATACTAAATTTACCTTTCATACAAAATAACACGCAATGGCGGTAACGTCAAATTTAGTTCCAAGTTTGGCTACTGCCACCTTATGTGGCGGGATCTCTACATTATATTTGACAAGCTATCAATCAAAATAAATCAATTCCATATATCAGCCCGACGCCATCATGAAAATTGATGACGTCATGTCAAACGAGCTATGGAATGTTATTGCTGATTTCGACTCGCTCCGCATATGTCAGGATGGCCGAGCGGTCTAAGGCGCCAGACTCAAGGTATACCTTGCCTGTGAGAAACGGGTATGAGTTGTTCTGGTCCTCTCTGAGGGCGTGGGTTCGAATCCCACTTCTGACAAAAATTTTGCTTTTTTAATGTTTTAATAATAATATTTCGAACATTAATAAGACAATTCAAAAAGTCAAATAAATATATTTCAGTTTTGTGTTACTAATGAAACTATATTTAACAAAAATAATAAATTTATGTACTTAGTATGGGTGGATAAATTTAAGATTATACGAGTATATTTTGTAATATAAATTTAGTTATAAAGGAATCCCCGATCTATCTATGTCTACCCCTTGAGTCCGTACATGTTTGAATTTTGACTAATACTGATAAAAACATTACGTTTTCAATTCGTTTCGGCCTGGACAGCACCTCAGAAATAAAATATCTCTTTACTCACTTTCAGCATAGTATGGGCACTAGTATAGTATTCTTATATCTGTAGAGGTGATGTTTAGGGGTTTTTATATGTCTCATTGGTTATTAACCCATTGCCCAATCAACCCGACTACAACATGCCGAGAAGAACGGCAGCTAGTTATCATTTAATCTACATCTCAGAGGCAGTTATTACATACACTTCACGACCTTTACCCTACACGTTGTAGTCAGAGGTTCATATATTCACATCCGTATTGCACTGACCACATTCCACTTCACCGGAAGAAAGCGTCACATGTTCCCATATATCTGTCTACCACATCTGGCTATATAGGCATGTAGGCAAATTGGTAGGCCTGTGCCAAGCCCGCATTGCGTCAAAAGCAGATGTTTCTCTAACATTTAGAGGCAAAATATTGGCAACAAAACCAGCGTAGGCCATAACGCCATCTAGGAAATTGGATTAGCACTAATTTTGCTTCGATTTTGTATGGGAATATAAAATACGGAATTATTAATCAAAAATACTAAAGCGTACTAATATATGGTATTCTTACATTTGTTTCAAGGTAATACTATTATAATATGTATGTAAATACCATATTAAAACTAATAATACAATCAAAAACGTGACCTAACCTTTGTAGTGCGTAAGTATTTATTTATTATAACATTTTTTAGTACGTTTCAGATTTTTTTATATACTACATTCGATATTTTCCTTTTGTAAGTTAACGTATCATTTGGGACGAAGATAGATAAGTAATTAGTTGCCTATCTTTTCAGTGTGACGTAGAAAATGATTATTGACTAGGGTTAATGAAATTTATTAAATGATTGGCAATCAATCATTCATCAATATTACATAATGCCACGAAATACCTATTTTATCATTATTCAATAAATTAATACCATAATAACCTTAACTAATACACTAGAAAAAGGTTCCCCAAGGTTCTATCTACCTAGAAAGGTATTTAAAACCTGTCACAATAATATTTGTCAGGATCGTTACAAATAAGCACCCGTGATCTCTATCTTCCCTTCTACAGGGATAACTTATATGAATAATATAGGTAGCTATATTAACTAACCTCTTAACTTTCTTCACTACATATTATAAAACAAAGTCGCTTTCTCTGTCCCTATGTCCCTTTGTATGCTTAAATCTTTGAAACTTCGCAACGGATTTTAATGCGGTTTTCTTAGTAGATAGAGTGATTCAAGAGGAAGGTTTATATGTATAATAACATCCATTAAATAGTGGAGTAGGCTATATATTTTATACCCGTGCGAAGCCGGAGCGGGGTCGCTAGTTTTCTATATAAGAACGGCAGCTAGTTAGCATTCTTTTTACGTCCGAGACTAGCAAGGAACATATTTGCCTAACTCGTCATCGAACTTCGTACCATTGGCTATCGATTTCCTATAAGCCGCACCTGACCCTATTTAGCCTATAGCATGCGAGTTTGGGACGTAAAAAGAATGCTAACTAGCTGCCGTTCTTATATGGGGCAAGGTGGTCTAATATATGGTGTTTCTATAGTATGGTAATATATGGTGTTTCTATAGTACTGTAGTATTATATTATCTGTGGTATGGTGGTTGAAATATATGGAAGTAGTTTTATTATGTAGACTTTTAATAATATGTAGTTTATAATATATAATATACATACATACACATCACGCCTGACTCCCTGCAGAGTAGTAGGCAGAGATAACAGATTCAAATTTTTATCGATCATAAAACTTTCGTTTCATTAACATCTTAACATTTTTATACAAATTCTATACAGTGATTATAGTTTTCAATGCTATAATTCTGTCTACCTGTCAGATGTTACATAAATAGGTCATCATAGTGCGTATATTTAATTGATTATACTCTCAAATCACTATTTATACGTAAATTAATAGTAAAATCTGGCACCGTGATCTCTGCCGACCCCTCTATATGTAGTATCGTGATGTATGCTTAAACTAGTGTAGGACATAAATAGAATATAACTTCCTACTATGTTGTTTGAGGCGACTAAGGGACAAAGGTTTTTTTCTAATATAATACTAGATTTACTAACAGTACCTATTGTAAATGTGATAAAAGGTTTTTTGAACGTTTTATTATGTCCATCCCTAGGAGGATTATGTACGTGAGTATATAAGATATGTATGCATGTTCATACAAATTTCGCTTATTTTACTTTAGTAGGGTAAGCAGAGATTATGGAACAACTAGAAGTTAGTCTGGTGTTTTATAAAAGAAGATTAAAGCACATTAAAGTATTTTATTTATGTCAAGGTTCTATCTAACCCCTTTGGGGATTATTAACTTAAAATTATTTATACTTACGTAAAATATCCCTTTCGTAGATCATAGTTAATATTATTGTCACTTACACATTAAAATATTTAATTTTATTGTTATTGTCACATCACTGCAAATAAAAGGAAGAAATTTATATAATTTATTACTTTTTAATTAAATATAATATTTAAATTGAGTCTATATAATTCATATGAAAGAATAGTTAATAAAATAATTCGAATTAGTATTATTAAATTACTAAAAATGTAAGTTTAAACCTAAAATCAATGAAAAGAGTTTGTCAACCATGAAACCTCATTTCACTTCTGGCAATAAAAGCGAATTTTATCCGAGCCTAAAAGAAAAATGGCGCTCGAAATTCAGTCATTTCATTGCCTTACATTACGCAAATTACGCCTAAAAGCATTTTACCACAAAAAGGCATATCACAACACTAATGTGGGTTGGACAAATTAGAACTCCTACATACATTTGTATTTACAACAACAGAAAACCCTGTTTTTATCGAAATACCTACTAAAACGCGGAAAAGATAATTTTCTATTAAGACAACGCGCCAAAAGTGAAAAGGTATGTAAAATTAGGTTTTAATAGTGATTTTTGAGTGTTTTTTCTTGCCTTTTTCATTGGTTTTATGCGTTTCTGCGGGCCAAAGCACCGCGGACGCGACCGGAGCCCGGCTGTAAGCCGTGGCGACTGCGGGGTGAACCAAGTCCTTACGAAATGGGGTATGCGGGATTTGGGTCCCTACTTGTGTCAATCTCGATCGAAAT